>LR880972.1:9245135-9258427 GCA_904067115.1 Aegilops sharonensis | reverse complement strand
AGAGTGTAACCCATTTTGGTTGCAAAAATTGGGAAGCACTTTGCAAGATGTATGGTTTTGATGAGGGTATGCTTGTCACCATGGATCTTGGTGATCCTACAATCGAGCATGACAATATGGACATTTGGGTCCTTGTGGATACACTTCCAATTCTTCCCCCATGTGAGCTTCTCAAACATAGTTATTAAGTAATTTATATTGTTTATTTCAAAATAGTTGACAGCTTATTTTCATTCTTCAAAGAATGTGCGGAAGATGGTAGACAAAACTCACTACACCGATGGCTCCGAATTAACTTATAAGGAGAAAAATCATCTGATCGCATTTTGTACTGATCTTGAGAATTACAATATCTACAATCGAACTCCTCAATATTATGGTCAACACGTGCCACTAGTGCACGTGTTGAACTATGGTAACTGTCATGAAGATACCCTGGTAAGATTTTTTACTATTACGACATCCGTGCATCTTTTTGCATACTTCTAAAACTAGTACATCATTGCTAACTACGAAGTTATTACTATGTTTTTCAACAGATAATCCCGAATGATTGTGTGCCTCGTCTGATGTATACGCACGGTCGCCTTGATGTTTTGAACATACAACCGGGTCGTCCTACGAATCTCAATTGTCCATACCAGATTTCTAAAAGAAGTGGAGACATGACAATCAAAGAATGAAAAAAATGTATGGACAGTCGTAAGGAGCTTCTTCGAAGCAAAAGGAAGCGAAGCGCAAGAATTGGAGACTGGATGATCTCCATTCTTCATAATGGAGAGTCAGGGTCTATATTGTTTTATGCTATTTTACCTTAAGGGTGTTTAGGTCCTACCTGATACTGATGATCATGTGCTAAGAACAATTATGTAGGATTGGGTTCGATGACTATGAGGATGATGATCATATGACTTGTTATTAATAACGAGTAGAAGTTGTATGATGATGCATGATTAGTAGGACTTGTTATTATATATGATGATGTACGATGCAAGCATGAGTTATTATATATCAGCGGGTGAAATGAACATAGCAGTAGTGTTGGTAAACCAAGGACGAAGATATAAGAGAGGACACTTCTCTCTATTAGCTAGCTAATAACAACCTAAATTAACCCCCAAAACCCCCAAACCAGCCACATTTAAAAAAAAAACCTCAGCTCCAGCCAGCTGCTGACGCGTGGAAGCCTTTTGGTCCCGGTTCATGTCACCAACCGGGACCAAAGGCCCCCTTGCCTGGGCTGCCCGCAGTGGCCACGTGGAGGCTCATCTGTCCCGGTTCGTGTAAGAACTGGGACTAAAGGGGGAGGGCATTAGTACCGACCTTTTTGTCCCGGTTTTTAAACCGGGACAAAAGGCCCTTACGAACCGGGACAAATGCCCTGTTTTCTACTAGTGAACCTATTCATCTCACATCTCACATCGTTTAACCAAACACAAAATGAAGTAACCTTAACAACGTCTCATCGTTCTAACCAAACAGAAAAGGTAAACACTTGCGTTCGGCGTGCCGGCCGAAACTTGAGCCGGTCACGCGAGACACATATGACGCTCCCTGCTCCTCCCACGTCGCGCGTATTCTGTGGGACCCGTGCACCGCCCCACCTTTTTCCTTTTCCTTATCCATCCACTCACACTATGTGTCGTCCCCTTCCTCTGTTTCTCTTCCCCACCGAATTCATCTCCTTCTCCGCCATGGAAGCGCTAGCCCCTTTCCCTTCTGCCATGTGGTGGCCATGGCTCGTGCCCACCTCTGCCTACTTGCGGTTTTGCACTCCCCCTTCCCTTCTCCTACCCGCTTTGCGCCCTACAGTGCCGCAGCCCGCCATGGCCGTCGCACACACACACCTTCTGCCAGGTGGTGGCCATGACTGCCGCCCACCTCCACTTCTTTCCCCGGCGACGGCTACCCTGCAAGATTTTTGCTGGAATCTGCATCCACTTGTGCCAGGGACAAAGCTAGAAAAAAAGCTTGATGGGGTCATATCCATGACAATGGGGTCATCTTCTACAAATCAACAGTGATTACTACTAAGATAATGAAGGATTTAGTAATTCCATTGGGGTCAATTGACCCCAATGCCTACATGCCAGCTCCGTCCCCTTGTGCTACAACCAGTTCCAGCATAACATCGCCTACGGCCACGGACGACGTTGTGGTGCGTAGCGAGATTTTTGCTGCCGTAGAAAAGCTGCAACCGGTTGTTCAGAAGCTACAATCGGCATCACAGAAGCTGCAACAACGGTGCCAGACCACGGGATGATAATAATTCTTCCAAGGGAACCAACCCAATTTCTTTTGCTACTATCGCCTTTGTTTTTTGCTGGAACTAGCATCCTCTTTTGCTACCACTATCATGTTTTTTGCTGGAACGAGAGAATTTTTTGCTTCCACCATCTTTGGATTTTGCTGGAACCAGGCACTTTTTTGCTACCACCGGCTTTGTGTTTTGCTGGAACTAGCATCTATTTTTGCTACAACCGTGTGGGATTTGTGCTGGAACAAACACATTTTTGCTACCACCGTCTTTTTGTTTTGCTGGAACCGGCCCACTTTTTGCTACCACTGCCTTTGGCTGGGAGCGGCGCCGTGTCGCCACTAATGCTGCAACAGGGTCGGCGGGACCTGCGAGGGGGAATGGTTTTTGTGGCCAACGACCATGAATCGGCGACCATGAACCTGTGTGGGGGCAATAATGAATGCAGGGAAGGTGAGGAATAGCTGCTAGGGGTCAACTGTTTTTATTGCGATTTGACGACAGCTAGCATCGGCGGCGAGCTTCGAGGGCCAGCAAACCGGCGAGGGGGAGCAGCGAGCAACCCGGCGAGGGGTAGCCGAGAGCTTGCCGGGGAGCTCACGGATATCTGCTGGAGGAGGAGGATTAGCTACAGGGATGAGGTGTTTCCCCTGAAAGCGCTGAGTGGATAAAGAAACACAGGTCAAGGATTGAGATGCCAGATCGGACGGACCCGACTTACTGCATCTCGCAGCTGGGGCGCGACCGACCGAAACTTTAGGCCGGCGCCTATCATCGCCCAACAGAAAAGTAGGGACATCCTAGATCATTCTTCCCAATTTCGAACGAGAAATAACTAATTATGCGAAGTGAGAGGACGAGGGGCTGACCTCTGGTTTGAGGAGTTGTATCGGAGAGGACGCCCCTGTGCACCTCCGGAGATTCTTGGTCTTCCCCCTCATCTACTATCTCCGCCTCCTTGAACTCACGCCGGTACTCCATCAGTCAGAACCTGCGGACTGCATCAGGCCATGTCGAGCTAGGATAGAAGAGAGACCCCATGGCCAGCAAATCTCCATCTCCTGGTCTGCATTTGCCTCCAAGCGTAGCATCAATCAAAACGGACAAAAGATTGAGGAAGATTAGTAATTAACCAAAAAAGATGCGGCTGCCGCTGGAAGAAGTGGGCGAGATTCCGTCTGAATAATCTCTTCTTTTTCTTGATCTATCTATATACAGTGGACAAGGTGCATCAGATCTTCGCTCTGAATAATCGATGTCCCAAGTCGCGAGGCTATATGGCATCACATGCACAAAAGGGCTCCAACTTCACTAATATTACTAATAACTCCTTGACCTTCTTCTACGGCTAACGATTCACACCAACAGACCGGTCACCCTCCACATGACGCGAGCCCGTGGGATCTCTTTTCTAACCTTATTATCTCTTCCACGCCCCACCAAAGCCACTCGTATACACAACCTTTTTCATGGCCCACTCCGCTCCATTCATTTTTCATATCTTATCATTTCAATTGCTGGCCGCATATAATCTCTATTACTTAAAAAAAACGTAAGGTTCCATTTCACCTTTCATTCCACCACTCCTTCCTCCAACCTTTCATGTATATGATAATTAATCATCTTAATTTACTTACCTTCTAAACCAATTACACTTTAATTTACTTACCAACCTTCTAATCTAAATATAAGGTAATTCACGGGTAGAATTTGATGAGCATTTATTTACACAATCGCATTATTATTGACAGGTAAATTAGAAGTTAACGTTAGATTATTTATCTCCCGTTGCAACGCACGGTCATTGTTCTAGTGGAAAAAAAATCCGATACGACCTGGGCCGCACGGCCCGATCATGAGACCTTCTCCAGTGATCGACGTGTGGCAAAAACAAATCTAAAAGCAATAAATCTCCTGTTCCTTCTTCTCCCGCACCCCACTCTTCTTCTAATCACGGCTGCTCCGTCCGTCCATCAGCGATGCCGTCGCAACTCCTCTGCTTGTGGAACCACCGGGCGCACCCTCCCCGCAGCGGAGGCCCGACAACCCGTCCCTAGCAGCACAACACGTCTGCCTGCTCTTCCTCACGCAAGGGCCACACAAACACAACCACACTCCTACAGATTCTCGGCTGAAATTTTTCTCCCAGATTGTTTGGTTGATTGATTCACAACCAAAAAGTTGACTTCAAATCCACGCAATATTTTCTTTGTGAATGAAATCCATGCAATTTACCATCCAAAGAGTTGAAGCAGATATTGCCACTCCTCCCCTCGTGGAGACCGTCGTGCCGTGGTTAGAGACGATAGAAAGAGACGAGGAAGGAGGGTGGAGCGCCGGTGGTTCCACCACATAGCCAACGGAAGAGCTGCAGCGGCGGCTCAGACCTACAGTGGCATCGCCGTCGGAAGCAGACGACGCTGGAGAAGGAAATACGAGTAGAACGGGGGATTGGGGATAAGGTCAGATGCTTTTAGATTCGTTTTTGCCACGCGTCGATCACTGGAGATGGTCTCAAGATCTAGGCGTGCGACCCGAGTCGTATAAGATTTTTTTTTCCTATAGTCAATGCACTAGCCAAGGGCATATTTACTTCCCATCCATCCGTGGATAGAATGGGATCAATTCACATACACGGATGTGGAAGGCCGTCGTCCAACGCTGTTCGCATACATTTCAACAACTTTATGAACCGACCGGAAGAAATTCATGCAAACCCGGTGGATTTCATACAAACCGAACGATATTCATGCAAACACGGCGGATTTTCATTACATTCCGAACATTTAAAAAAACGATCTGACCTGACCCTAAACTGGTGGGTGCTTGCGTGCGTTGCTGAGAGCTTATTAAATTGTGGAAGCTTAAAATCCCTCTAAGAGTGAAGATATTCCTCTGGTTCCTAAACAGAGGGGTCATCTTAACTAGAGATAACCTGGCACGACGCAACTGGCAAGGCACCAAGGCGTGTGTCTTTTGCCAACATGACGAGTCTATTAAGCACTTATTTTTTGAGTGTAAGTTCGCTCGGGCGGTTTGGACCATAGTTCAAGTAGCTTCAAATTTATACCCACCACGTAGTGCTCGTAACATGTTCGGCAATTGGTTGAGGGGTATTGATAAACAATTTTCTGCATATATTCTTTGGGGGGGTGGGGGGGCTACCTTATGCTGGGCATTGTGACTTACCAGGAATGATGTGGTTTTTAATAAAAAAATATGTTTCATCTCCTATGCAGGATATTCATGTATGTACGCGATGGCTCCGTACTTGGTCTATCCTGCAAAGGCCGGAGGATAGGGACCTTTTTATGATGGCGTCTATGCGACTGAAGCGTACTGTCAGGGAGGTTTTCTCCCCCATGGATGGCGGTGTGATCTCTTGATAGGATCTGCCACATCATAGGCTGGACGAATTTATCTTTTTAAGTTGTAAAACGTTTTTATTTTTGGGTCGGTTGGACTTCTTGGCTGTGTGTATCGAGTTATGCAGAGGTGAGGCATTCTTTAAATGCGATTGTATCACCTCGATATATCAATTTAATGAAATGTCCTTTATCAAAAAAAAAATCACACTTCTGCAAAAAGAAAAAGAAAAAATCTCCATTCTATGAAGCTCCTTTACGGATGTATCTGTCCACATATTAACTCCGTCCACGGAGTACATGTCAAAGAAAGAGAATAATTAAACAACCGGCCGTGGCAGCAGGGCAAGTGCATACCGATTTGCTGATGGCTGTGTTGCATGCATCACACGGCTAGCTGTGTGTAATTGGATGGTGACTTTGAAGCTTCGACGATTAAAATTATAATCTGTAAAAGAGTTGCAGTGAGTCATATGATTGGCCGTGGACTAGAGACGATGTGGTTTTTAATAAAAAAATATGTTTCATCTCCTATGCATGATATTCATGTATGTACGTGATGGCTCCGTACTTGGTCTATCCTGCAAAGGCCGGGGGATAGGGACTTTTTTATGATGGCGTCTACGCGACTGAAGCGTACTGTCAGGGAGGTTTTCTCCCCCATGGATGGCGGTGTGATCTCCTGATAGGATCTGCCACATCATAGGCTGGGCGAATTTATCTTTTTAAGTTGTGAAACGTTTTTATTTTTGGGTCGGTTGGACTTCTTGGCTATGTGTATCGAGTAATGCAGAGGTCAGGCATTCTTTAGATGTGATTGTATCACCTCGATATATCAATTCAATGAAATGTCATTTATTAAAAAAAATCACACTTCTGCAAAAAGAAAAAGAAAAAATCTCCATTCTATGAAGCTCCTCTACGGATGTATCTGTCCACATATTAACTCCGTCCACGGAGTACTCCCTCCGTCCGTAAATAAGTGTACATCTAGCTTTTGTCTTAAGTCAAAGTTTTAATACTTTGACCACCTTTCTAGAAAATAGTAAAAGTATTTATGAAACCAAATTAGTATCACTAGATTCGTTTTGAAATGTACTTTCATAATATCAATTTGATGTATATATGTTACTACTATTTTCTATAAAGTTGGTCAAAATTTTAAAACTTTAACTTAAAACAAAAATTAGATGTACACTTATTCACGGACGGAGGGAGTACATGTCAAAGAAAGAGAATAATTAAACAACCTGCCGTGGCAGCAGGGCAAGTGCATACCGATTTGCGGATGGCTGTGTTGCATGCATCACACGGCTAGCTGTGTGTAATTGGATGGTGACTTTGAAGCTTCGACGATTAAAATTATAATCTGTAAAAGAGTTGCAGTGAGTCATATGATTGGCCGTGGACTAGAGACGAATGGCACAACTGTGCCTCTCCTATACGGCAATTTGGTATACCTCTNCTCCATTCTATGAAGCTCCTCTACGGATGTATCTGTCCACATATTAACTCCGTCCACGGAGTACTCCCTCCGTCCGTAAATAAGTGTACATCTAGCTTTTGTCTTAAGTCAAAGTTTTAATACTTTGACCACCTTTCTAGAAAATAGTAAAAGTATTTATGAAACCAAATTAGTATCACTAGATTCGTTTTGAAATGTACTTTCATAATATCAATTTGATGTATATATGTTACTACTATTTTCTATAAAGTTGGTCAAAATTTTAAAACTTTAACTTAAAACAAAAATTAGATGTACACTTATTCACGGACGGAGGGAGTACATGTCAAAGAAAGAGAATAATTAAACAACCTGCCGTGGCAGCAGGGCAAGTGCATACCGATTTGCGGATGGCTGTGTTGCATGCATCACACGGCTAGCTGTGTGTAATTGGATGGTGACTTTGAAGCTTCGACGATTAAAATTATAATCTGTAAAAGAGTTGCAGTGAGTCATATGATTGGCCGTGGACTAGAGACGAATGGCACAACTGTGCCTCTCCTATACGGCAATTTGGTATACCTCTTCCAGTCTAGAGCCTAGACTCGGTAAATGCCGGTCGAATTCTCACGCATCAATCCCAGAAAAGTTTGACGGGATTCTTAGGAAAATTTGAAGACAGTGAATAAATACTGTCATCTCTTTATTTATTTATTTACTACTCCTATAAAAGCACTAGTAATAGTGTACGTGCAATGCACGTTTACATTAGGTAGGATGTTAGTTGCATGTTATATTAGGTAAGCTTTATTTGTTGCATGTTGGTATTTGGTAAGATATCAATTACCTTTTTCGCGGGAATAGTAGTATATTAATTACATGGTAGATTTCATGGGATAGCGTTGAGTCAAAACGTGTTTATAACCAACGGCAGTGGTGGATAATTAGAGCGTTAAACGTGTTTGGTGCTCAACATTGGAGCGATTTGAACCGCTAGATAACATGATTTGACGGTCAAGATATTTTGAATCTGCCCCTTTGGATTTTTTTATATTGATATAGATATAGATGAAAGGCGGAGATCCAGAGCATCCCCGTCCTACAGAGGATCCAATCCTACATAGCTTCAATGTTTAGGACCAAACATGTTTTAGTCATTAATAGGTAACTGCCGTGCGTTATAACAAGGCAAAAAAAATAATTATAGTGGTTAACAAAAATCTTGGACACATATACCCCCTTCAAAATTCCCATGCATATCAAATAACATTCTTAACGGGGCAACAATGGGCAGGGCTCTGCGCTGGTCGAGATTCGGCCAGTCCTCGCACCGTTAGATCTGCCCCGCACAGAATCTCCAGAGCTGTTGGATCACGCTCGTACCAAATGGATCGCCTTGGACTCGGTCGTCGTCTTCCTCGCGCATGCGAAGCCCCACACCTCGCCCCCCGCCTGACCCACGCCCTGCATGCATCTCCCGCGCGCCCGCACACCTCCTCTCGTGCCGCCGGCTCGCCCCCTTGCTGTCATCATCGCCGCCGCTACACCGAAGGTCAAAATATCTGTAGGAGATATGCCCTGGAGGCAATAATAAATGTTATTATTTATCCCCATGTTCCTAATTATGTTTATATTCCGTGCTATAACTGCTCTGGTTCTTGAGTGTACAATAATCACCAGGCTCAGAGGAAGACTCGTATGCACATGTGGAATAATAAACGATAAAATGTATTCCTAGTCTAGACTCTAAGACTAGCTCAAGCCATGCATGATGGTTCTGTTTTCCTGATCATGGGCATGACTATGCCGGCAACTTTGAGGGCACAATGTTAGAAGAACAATTATGTTGAATCAACCCAAATTGATGTTATGCTATGAGATACATTCTTCACAATTTAATGATTAATAACACAGAGAAGTTAACGTTTGCATGATTCCTTAGACCATGAGAGTATCAAGTTTCTTCATGCTTGCTTCATGAACTTTGGGGTTTGTTAAACGTCATCCGTAACTGGGTGGCTATTACGGCGGCTTACGGTTTAACCTATCCTATGGCAGCGTCCGACGTCCAAGCCCTTGTCGTCCTCCATCTGCGGTCTCTATGAGTACCAGCGATAAGACTGATGAAGTGAAGTTGCGGTCTCCGGCGAGGAAGAGTAGAACGCCGGAGACGGACTGGCCCGCATGGGACACAAGGCCCTACCGCCTACCGTGTCCTACTCATTCTTGGAGGAGTCTGTGCCTTGTCCGTCGCTGGTGGATGTGAGGTCCATGATTGAAATGGTGGCGTCTGCATTGTCATCGTCTCACAGGGAGGCCGGATAGCATGCAAGTGCATAGGGTTTAGTTGTAGCCCTTTTGAAGTAAGAGTATCGATCCCATAGGGAGCACAAGAATCAATCTTTTGTCTTTTGAATGGTCTAAATGTTATGCCTGCAAGTTGTAAGTAACCCAAAGTAGTAATAATGTAATAGAAATGGTGTAGCGAACATAAAAGTAAATATTGCAATGAATTTAAATGACGAGGATTGCAAACGAGAGTCTTGAAACCAAGAAGACTACAGCGTTCACATGGAGTCTGGAATCCCCTTTAGTACACATCTATAGCGGTGCCTAAACACAATGCTGCATCGGATTCCTAAGCCACTTTGCATATTTCTATTTGTGGGCAGAGCCGGTACAGATACATGCATACNCACCGAAGGTCAAAATATCTGTAGGAGATATGCCCTGGAGGCAATAATAAATGTTATTATTTATCCCCATGTTCCTAATTATGTTTATATTCCGTGCTATAACTGCTCTGGTTCTTGAGTGTACAATAATCACCAGGCTCAGAGGAAGACTCGTATGCACATGTGGAATAATAAACGATAAAATGTATTCCTAGTCTAGACTCTAAGACTAGCTCAAGCCATGCATGATGGTTCTGTTTTCCTGATCATGGGCATGACTATGCCGGCAACTTTGAGGGCACAATGTTAGAAGAACAATTATGTTGAATCAACCCAAATTGATGTTATGCTATGAGATACATTCTTCACAAGTTAATGATTAATAACACAGAGAAGTTAACGTTTGCATGATTCCTTAGACCATGAGAGTATCAAGTTTCTTCATGCTTGCTTCATGAACTTTGGGGTTTGTTAAACGTCATCCGTAACTGGGTGGCTATTACGGCGGCTTACGGTTTAACCTATCCTATGGCAGCGTCCGACGTCCAAGCCCTTGTCGTCCTCCATCTGCGGTCTCTATGAGTACCAGCGATAAGACTGATGAAGTGAAGTTGCGGTCTCCGGCGAGGAAGAGTAGAACGCCGGAGACGGACTGGCCCGCATGGGACACAAGGCCCTACCGCCTACCGTGTCCTACTCATTCTTGGAGGAGTCTGTGCCTTGTCCGTCGCTGGTGGATGTGAGGTCCATGATTGAAATGGTGGCGTCTGCATTGTCATCGTCTCACAGGGAGGCCGGATAGCATGCAAGTGCATAGGGTTTAGTTGTAGCCCTTTTGAAGTAAGAGTATCGATCCCATAGGGAGCACAAGAATCAATCTTTTGTCTTTTGAATGGTCTAAATGTTATGCCTGCAAGTTGTAAGTAACCCAAAGTAGTAATAATATAATAGAAATGGTGTAGCGAACATAAAAGTAAATATTGCAATGAATTTAAATGACGAGGATTGCAAACGAGAGTCTTGAAACCAAGAAGACTACAGCGTTCACATGGAGTCTGGAATCCCCTTTAGTACACATCTATAGCGGTGCCTAAACACAATGCTGCATCGGATTCCTAAGCCACTTTGCATATTTCTATTTGTGGGCAGAGCCGGTACAGATACATGCATACACTAGGCTGTAGGGGAACGCAACAGAAAACAAAAAAATTCGGCACTGCAAGCATGCCCAGGATCACTATGGAGATGCATACAAGGGTTTGATCTGATCATTACCAACTCGTAGCGCAGCGGAAGTAGAGTCGATGTATATCATCGGGGCAGATCACCGCAACTAGGATTTACAAACTCCCAACCGCGAGGTTCTATCATCTATGCTATGCTGTGCACCAGACCTGATGTGTGTCTTGCTATAAATTTAGTAGGGAGGTACCAAAGTAATTCAGGAGTGGATCACTGGACAGCGGTCAAGAACATCTTGAAGTACCTGGAAGGGACTAGGGATATGTTTTCCATTTATGGAGGTGACAAAGAGCTTGTCGTAAGTGGTTACGTCGATGCTAGCTTTGACACTAATCCGGATGACTCTAAGTCACAAACCGGATATGTATTTTATTGAATAATGGAGCTGTCAGTTGGTGCAGTTCCAAGCAGAGCGTCGTGGCGGGATCTACGTGTGAAGCGGAATACATAGCTGCTCCGGAAGTAGCAAATGAAGGAGTCTGGATGAAGGAGTTTATATCCGATCTAGGTGTAATACCTAGTGCATCAGGTCCAATGGAAATCTTTTGTGACAATACTGGAGCAATTGCCTTGGTGAAGGAATCCAGATTTCACAAAAAGACCAAAGACATCAAGAGACGCTTCAACTCCATCCAAGATTTGGTCAAGGAGGGAGACATAGAGATTTGCAAAATACATACAGATCTGAATGTGGCATACCCATTGACTAAGCCTCTTCCACGAGCAAAACATGATCAACACCATGACTTCATGGGTGTTAGATTCATTACAATGTAATCTAGATTATTGACTCTAGTGCAAGTGGGAGACTAGAGTAAATATGCCCTAGAGGCAATAATAAAATTGTTATTTTATATTTCCTTATTCATGATAAATGTATATTATTCATATTAGAATTGTATTAACCAAAAACATGATACATGTGTGAATACATAGACAAAACACTGTGTCCCTAGTATGCCTCTACTAGACTAGCTCGTTGATCAAAGATGGTTAAGTTTCCTAGCCATGGACATGTGTTGTAATTTGATGAACGGGATCACACCATTAGGAGAATGATGTGCTGGAAAAGACCCATCCGTTAGCTTAGAATAATGATCATTCAGTTTTATTGCTACTGCTTTCTTCATGTCAAATGCATATTCCTCCGACTATGGGATTATGCATCTCCCGGACACCGAAGGAATACTTTGTGTGTTATTAAACGTCACAAGTAACTGGGTGATTATAAAGATGCTCTACAGGTATCTCCGAAGGTTTTTGTTAGGTTGGCATAGATCGAGATTAGGATTTGTCACTCGGAGTATCAGAGAGGTATCTATGGGCCCTCTCGGTAATGCACATCATATGAAGCCTTGCAAGCAATGTGACTAATGAGTTAGTTGCGGGACGATGCTTACAGAACGAGTAAAGAGACTTGCCGGTAATGAGATTGAACTAGGTATGAAGATAGCTACGATCGAATCTCGGGCAAGTAACATACCGATGACAAAGGGAATAACGTATGTTGACATAGCGGTTCGACCGATAAAGATCTTCATAGAATATGTGGGAACCCATATGAGCATCCAGGTACCGCTATTGTTTATTAACCGGAGAGGTGTCTCGGTCATGTCTACATAGTTCTCGAACCCGTAGGGTCCGCACGCTTAGCGTTTGATGACGATATGTATTATATGAGTTATGTGTTTTGGTGACCGAAGGTTGTTCGGAGTCCCGAATGAGGTCACGGACATGACGAGGAGTCTCAAAATGGTTGTCGGTGTCAAAACCGGCGGATCTCGGGTAGGGGGTCCCGAACTGTGCGTCTAGGCGGATGGTAACAGGAGACAAGGGACACGATGTTTTACCCAGGTTCGGGCCCTCTTGATGGAGGTAAAACCCTACGTCCTGCTCGATTGATATTGATATTGTGGATGTTTACAAGAGTGGATCTACCATGAGATCAAGGAGGCTAAACCCTAGAAGCTAGCCTATGGTATGATTGTCAGGGTTGTTGATGTTGTCCTACGGACTAGAGCCATCCGGTTTATATAGACACCGGAGAGGGCTAGGGTTACATAGAGTCGGTTACAATGGTAGGAGATCTACATATCCGTATCGCCAAGCTTTCCTTCCACGCCAAGGAAAGTCCCATCCGGACACGGGGCGAAGTCTTCAATCTTGTATCTTCATAGTCTTTGAGTCCGGTCGATGATGATAGTCCGGCTGATGATAGTTCGGCTGATGATGGTAGTCCGGCTATCCGGACACCCCCTAATCCAGGACTCCCTCAGTAGCCCCTGAACCAGACTTCAATGACGATAAGT
>LR880972.1:9182636-9197198 GCA_904067115.1 Aegilops sharonensis | reverse complement strand
GCGGTAGTGCCGCTCTGTGGTAGAGCGGTAGTACCGCTAGGTATGGAGCGGTAGTACCGCCCTGAGCGGTAGTACCGCCCTGCCTTAGCGGTAGTACCGCTCTGTGCGGGGCTGTTTAGTGGGGTAACGGTTGGATGTGTTTTCTCACTATATAAAGGGGTCATCTTCTTCCTTGTTGACTTACCTCTTTCCCCCCAAGCTCCATTGCTGCTCAAAGCTCCATTTTCGCCCGATCTCTCTCCCTAGCCAATCAAACTTGTTGATTTGCTCGGGATTGGTTGAGAAGGCATAGATCCACACTTCCACCAAGAGATATTTGATTCCTCCCACCTATCCCTTGCGGATCTTGTTACTCTTGGGTGTTGAGCACCCTAGACGGTTGAGGTCACCTCGAAGCCATACTCCATTGTGGTGAAGCTTCGTGGGTTTGTTGTTGTTGTTGGGAGCCTCCGGTTGTTGTGGAGTTTGCCCCAACCTTGCTTGTAAAGGTTCGGTCGCCGCCTTCAAGGGCACCAATAGTGGAATCATGGCATCTCGCATTGTGTGAGGGCGTGAGGAGAATACGGTGGCCCTAGTGGCTTCTTGGGGAGCATTGTGCCTCCACACCGCTCTAACGGAGACGTACTTCCCCTCAAAAGGAAGGAACTTCGGTAACACATCCTCGTCTCCACCGGCTCCACTCTTGGTTATCTCATCCCTTTACTTGTGCTAGCTTATTTGTTGTTCCTATCCTTGCTTGCTCGTGTGCTAGTGTTGTTGCATCATATAGGTTGTCCACCTAGTTGCACATCTAGACAACCTTTATTATTGCAAAGTTTAATTTGGCTAAGAAAAGCTTAAAAATTGTTAGTTGCCTATTCACCCCCCCTCTAGTCAACCATATCGATCCTTTCACCGTGAAGATGTACGACTACATCAACCACGTTGTGCTAACACTTCCGCTTACGGTCTACAAGGGTACGTAGACAACACTCTCCCCTCTCGTTGCTAGGCATCACCATGATCTTGCGTGTGCGTAGGAAATATTTTGAGATTAATACGTTCCCCAACATTTATTTCGAATGAGGGTTGGCCAGAGTCCCTTCTCCCCATTAACGATCCTCGAGAGCCAACGCGTCAGGAGAACGATGTTCATGTGCCTGGAGGACATGATCCCAAGGCCACCCTGGTCGTTGGGCTTGCAGATGTCCAGCCAGCCCACCATATGGTATTTTTGCTTCTCCGCCTTGCCAGCCCAGAAGAACCGGGACTGGTATTTGACAATCTCCTGTTGTAAAGTGTCATGTAAGCTGTAGAAGCTCATGAGGAACCACAAGAGGCTGGACAATGCGGAGTTAATGAGGATTGTCCTAGCTGCTTTCGAAAGCAACCTGCCCCTCCACGGTTCAACTCAGTGTTGCATCCTAGTGACCGTCGGGCAGAGGTCAGGAACGGTCAGTCTAGAGTCACTAACGGGGATCCCCATGTAGGTGGTGGGGAAAGAGCCTAGCCTACAGTTCAAATGGTCTGCCATGGCCTGGGCCGCCTCAGGATAGTAGCCAAGGATCATCACTTTACTCTTATCGAAGTTGATCGTTAAGCCCGACATTTGTTGGAAGCAGAGGAGGAGAAAATTCAAGTTGGCGATATCGGAGGCGGAGCCCTCCATCATTATGACGGTGCCATCTGCGTATTGTAGGAGGGAGACCCCTCCCCCTCCCACAAGATGGGCGACTACGCCGTGGATATGGCCGACCGATTTGGCCTTATCAAGGATGGCGGCTAGGGCATCAACCACCATGTTAAAAAAGAACGGGGAGAACGGTCGCCCTGACTGACCCCACATAGAGTGGGGAAGTACGATCCAATCTCACTGTTGATGTTAATCGTGATCCGCCGCAGGAAACCAGTTGCATGACCCTGGTTACCCAACGGTCATCGAAGCCCTTGCGGAGCAGAACTTCCCGAAGGAAGAGCCAGAGGACCGTCTCGTAGGCTTTGTGGAAATCAAGCTTCAGGAATATGGCCTGTTGGTGCTTGGAGCGGACTTCATGAAGCACCTCTTGGAACACCAACACCCCATCCAAAATAAACCGCCCTTGGATAAAAGCGGATTGATTTGGGTAGGCAATTGAATCCACGAGAAGGGTCACTCTATTGGCGTACCTCTTAGCCAGGATATGGAATATCACGATTGATCACGGTAATAGGGCGGAACTGGTGAATATCTGCAGCGCCCGGAACTTTCGGGATAAGCGTGATGATCTCGTAGTTCAGGCGACCAAGATCCATGGCCCCAGTGTAGAATTCGTCAAAGAGGGCCATGCCATTTCAAAACAGTTGACTGAAGATCTTATGCACCATCACAATGTGTTAAGTGTCACAACTCGCAAGAAATGCAGCTAGCTGAGTACAGAGTACAGACCACAAAATAAACAATGGCGCTATACATAATTATCCTGAAGACTGAACAGAAAGGCCTACAGGAAGGGGTAGGTCTTGTCTGAGATATTCATTGACGTCGAACAATACTAAGGAAACAGCTAATTACCTAATCTGAACTCTCTTATAGGAACCAAATGCAAAGCATGTGAATGCACCAGGAAAGAAATACATCATGACCTTTCTATATCTTTGGTTATTTTCTCCTCAATATGGAAGACATGTTTGAAATGTCTCAAGGGATTCAGACTTCAGAAGGAATCTGGGGCGAATGTCGCGAGTATGATCTTCAGGGGTACGTTGCAGATGTTAGTGAAGATACAATCCATTACTAAAGGCATGAGATGTAAGAGCCATAATAATGGGTCATGAATCTGGGCCATTCAACTCCGAGAAGATCCTTGTTGCTGTCAAGACTTACTGGACCGGCAAACCTGCTCAAAAGTAGTAGCGATATATACGTTTGCGAAACTGTCTATTCACCATCGCCAATTCTCTCTTAGCTTCAGGATATCTGTACATGGGAGGCAATTCGAACTATTTAGTTGGGTTAGTAATGTAAACACTGATTTGTGGTCAGTACTCGCTAGGTGCATTGCATGATTGTGAGTCTTGTGACACATTGCAATGGTCCGTGATAGATGAAATGCACGCAGCCGTTTCGAGAAGTTATTTGATCACATTCATCTGAGTCTATACGGAATGACAGATGTGTGCTAATTGTTTTCTTTATTCAGTGTTTGAAATATCTGGAACAGAAAAGAAGGCAGGCTAGAGACTGAAATTCATGTTCGAAAATAACTGATAGTAACATGCGACAGATAAAGTTGGGACATGGTAACTGACAGTAGCATTTCTGGAACCCAAATTGAAATAAGAAATCACAGCTAGCTAGCATCTGAAAAAAAAAAAACTGGCACTTTCTCAAACTCATTCATGTCTTCTCTTTTTGCGGCACCAGTGCTCAGACAAACGACATTTAGACTTGAGAATGAGGCCGGGGGAGACGTTCCTGCGGCCACTGCATGGAAATATGAACAGAAATACAAGGTCAGTCAAACAAACCCACAAATTAACCACCACAAGTTCGTAACTAAAACGAAATAATACTCCCTCCGTCTGAAAAAACTTGTCCCAAGCTTGTTCCTCAAATGGATGTTCTAGCACTAACTTGGTGCTAGATACATCCATTTGAGGGACAAGCTTCTTCGGATAGAGGGAGTACAAGGTACCAAAAATAATCCCGTAGCGCATCGAAAACAACAAAATTTCACAACCAGCAAAGCAGCATGTCATTACCATTCAGAAGCTGATAACACAACTGAACAAAAGCATATCATGAAGCAAAGTGGATTTAAAAAAATGGCCTGCCAGTGAATATGAGGTACGCACCTTATTGATAACAGCAAGGACATGCCTTTGTTGCAGCCAAACATGAGTCATCAACAATGAAAACACAACCTGTTGATCCGAGGAAAACAGAGAAGTATCAGGATTCAAGGGTTGCATGAGAGGGACTGATGCCGCTCAGCAGATAGATGTCCAGTTAATACAAACTAGGGTCTGAACCTGGGCAGAAATCTTCATTCACCCATAAATACCCACTGCAGTCGGTATTTATTCTGTGGACTCAGCAAGACATCACGGCGCACATAACATTAGTGCCTGGCCGTGTGGCAAACAAATTCCACACAGGAGGTTGCCCATCCGGGGTCCAAGAATGAAGCTCAACCACCCTTTCATCATTATAATTGTTTGGACGCCCAATAAATATCAGCCGGTCACCACACGCTCGGAATCTCACGTCCCGCCAATCACTTGACGTAGACTTTACAGGTAATTTTCCAAGAGTGGTCCACTTATTGATCAGCTTATTATACTGCTTGAAATCATTCTTCCAGAAATCAGCAGCATAAAGCTCATTGTTGACAGCTGCAATACTGTTGATTCCCTGAGACATGTTGTCGATGACCCTCCATGACCGCCGCTCCAAGTCATACTCCTCACCGCATGTCAATACCTTGTGGCTACTGCTAATACCACCGATCACATAGAACTTGCCATCCATGAACGCGCCAGAGCATCCGTACCTTGCCCTATTCATGCTGGGAAGGGGTGTCCAAGTATGTGTCTCCGAGTCATACATCTCTGCGGAGCTCAACACATTATGAGAAGAATCAGCGCCTCCCGCGACATACGCCTTTTCACCGACACTCGCTGACCCAAACAAGTAGCGCGGGGTGTTCATCGCATCAGCAACAGCCAGCCCTGTCCATGAATTGGTAAGGATGCTATATCTCAAGGCAACACTTCCGAACCCAAACACCAGCAGCTCAGTTCCTACAGCGAGCGACTGCCAGCCCCAACCGTAGATGTGGGCCGGTGGCATCTTGGGCACTTGGATCCAGCGCCCAGTGGACGGGTCATAAGCCTCCCACTCGTGGCGATTATAACCGCAAGAGAGGTAGAGCCAGTGCTCGGCCACCCCATTCTTGCGACGCAGGCGGTAGATGTCCCCGTTGCGAACCACTGAATTGAAATCACGGTTGAGGGAGGCGATGGCGCCATATTCCCACCTGGAGAGGCGGTGGAGGCAATAGATGAAGAGGTCACGACCTATCACACCAATGATATTGCTCCACGAGACCAGATCATGCTGAGCTCCACCATCTGCACCTGACAAAAGTCAACAGTTCATCCAACGTTTTGCTAATTTTTACGAGTAATTTAATTTCTATTGGAACTCCTGTTGACTAAAAAGCATACCTTGAGGATGCAGGCACGAAAGGGACTCCGGTGACCTCGATGATTTCCTGCAGATTACAACAACCATTTAGATAGCTTCGTCAGAGCATGAATAGTCAAATTAATCAGGTTAAATTGAATAATCAGAGCTTGGACTGTACAACAATCAGAGCATGATACCTTTTAGCACCATGGGAACCAGAATCCACTAATTGCACATCGATTATGGGATTTCTTGGATGATTGCTAACTACACCCATCCTCGACACATACTTCAGATCAGCAGCTGCACCCCCAAATTTTGCAGAAACCTCTCTAAGGCCTGTCATATGGTCGATGCTAATTAATGCATTACCATGTCGATATTGTTTCCACTGCTCAGACTCCGAAAAAAGTTCAAGTCGTTGGTCCATTTGGGGGATGGCGTCGAAAACGAGCCTGAGTTTCCAGAGATTAGGCATTGCGTCCGCCTCAAATCTTAGCCAAGCTATTCCACTCATGAACCTCAACTTCAAGTACTTGAGAGCTATGAATCCAGCCGCCGTGCCAAAGATTATCTTAATACCAGGTGACTTCTCCACATACAAGGACAGAGCAGTGAGGGCAGGCAACCCTCTAAGAATATCAACATCATTTACTGACAGTCCATCCACTGCAATCTTCAAAATGCATAGGTTGCCAAGTTGGATCTCCCACAAATGCATTTTGCAAAATATGACGGGGCTGTGCGGTGAGACCTCAATTCTCAGGACATGGTGGGTAATTTTATCCAAAATCCACTCAACTCTTGCTTCTGATGCATCACTATAGCTAACCGAGGATCCGTGAGCCACCAGTTTTACAGTTTTCAGGCTGTCATGCTCATACATTAAATAATCCAGAGCATACATGCTTCTCTCCAGATGGTCGTAATCTGAAGAAGGCGGTGTAGAAATGCAAAGATCCTGCAGGTGGTTCGGCTTGCAAAGGCTCAGATCGTCACCAACAGACCAATCCAGCAGATTTGTGTGAAGAGGAAGACTGAGGTGCAACAAGCGCGAAAGATATATAATGTCCCATGGAACATAAGTGCCTCTTGGTGTATCCATAACATCCAGTGTTTCCAAGCACTGCAGCCCTCTCATACGGTTTGGAAGTCTTATGCAGACATCACATACAATCTTCAGATATATAAGATGGAATAGTTCGGATATCCCAGTGAGGTCGATAGCAAGGTCTTGGTCGCTAGATAGATGAAGGTTCAGAACACGAACAAGTTTAAACTCTCCGATACAAGGCATACACTCTGATACTCCAAAATATCCAAGTGACTGTACTTGTGCCTTTATGATGTTTGCTGGTATCTGGGCATATTTTGCATCACCAAGTTGGAGAGATAGTCGACGGACCTTATGAGAAAGTGCCAAAATCTTTCGATCGTGATCTACTACCACAACAAAATTCTCTTCTGCAGACTTGTGTGCAATAAGATCATGAACCATGTTCTGAACTGTGCAGGACACCACCTCATTGTTGAAGTTGATAGACACAGGTTGGATGAATCTTCTATCAACTAGTTCATCGAAATACATCCCTGCAACTTCTTCCATATTCTGCCCTTCACTTGCAGCAAGAAACCCTTCAGCCACCCATTGCCTGACCAGGTCATGTTTGAAGATTACAGAGCCCTCTGGATACATACCAAGTTGAAGCAAGCATGTCTTGAGGTAATGAGGAAGGCTGTTGTAGCTGAGGTTCAGTACTTGTCTCGTTCTTTCTGAAGTTGAATTTGATGTCAAACAAGACACTAGCGAATCGTGTATGTGTGTCAATAAATCCACTGATACAGAAGGCTGGTTTGCTAAAAGACTAGCAATGCTGATGGTGGCTAGCGGCAAACCACCACATATTTCTACAATTTGGCTTGAAACTTGTTTCAGTTCTCCAGGACAGTTACTTTCAGAACCAAAAAGCCTGTCAAAGAATAGCTTCCTTGAGTGATCATCATCCAAAGGATTCATCTCAAAAACTTGTTTTGGGTCATCGCTGCAACATGCTAATGCAACTTCTTCAATCTGTGTAGTTGTTATTATTCTGCTTCCTTGACTACACTTGGGAAAAAGCTGATTAATAACATCCCATGCTGAGGTATCCCATAAATCATCAACAACAAGTAGATACCTGCATGTCAAGAATGCACGCATGTCACATTTATGTGTCAGGCTAACAGTAACAACACTTGGATATGTTAGAAAAGAAAGAATTTTTAGTCCATACATGTGCAGGACTTATATGGTATTAACCTTTTCTAGCTCACTGTAAAGCTTACTATCGACCTTTTCTACCTCACTGTCAAGCTTGTCTGAAAAACATCTTTTCAGAAATTGACCTATGATGCCTTTTTTTTTGTCAAAAACAAAAGAGCAACCAGTAGGGATTTAGTGTAGTACATGCAATTCTGGACCATGTCGAAAATAAGTACATACTTTGCAATACAACTAGTACATACGATTTGCATGTGGAAAATAAGTACCTCTTGCCATGTAGATAATTCCTGATATTTTCAGCCGTAACGCGAAATTCATCGGAAGCGTCTTGGCTTGCTTGGGGCTGCTTCCGCTGGAATTGTGATAGCATGTCGCAGAAAAGCCTCTTCATAGTAGGCTTTTTGGACACCCGGACGAAAGCCCGACAATGGAATTTCCTCCCAATTTTATTGTACAACACTTTGGCAAGCATTGTTTTCCCAAGACATCCAGATCCATGAATAGACACCACCTTCAGCTGCTGATCCGCGTCGTTAGACAAAGAGTTGATAAAGTTGCTCATCCGAGCATCAATTACTAGGCCGGAACAAGTTTTCTCACAAGGCAGTGGCAGCATTGGCATCATAGGCCCAATGGCTGAAAATCTATGTGCCGCCGAGGTGCTACAACAATGGAGCTGGTACCTCTTGTACCGTTGGATTGCCTCCCGGGCATAGATCCTGAATTCTGATACCTTTTCAACCATCTGCTGGTACCACTTGAGCTTCCTGGGAGCACGAATGACATCAACATGAATAGTTTTGGAGATAAAATGTCCTGACACACCAGGAGCTGCATATTCAATCTGTTTCTGCCACTTGAGCCTCTTGGGAATCTTAACATGAGTCATCTTGTGGTCAGATTTGTAGCCAAGAGACTCAGGGGGCACAAAGTTGTCAATACAATCCTGGATGTCATAAGATAACTCACGTGCCTCTTTGATCCAGCACTTGGCCGCCAGGGGAGGGTCTTCCACCTCCAAAAGTTCTTCAAGGTATGCGCATATTTCTTCAAGGTCATCTCTGAGGAGCTGCGACCTATCATTGATCCCCTTGGCCAGCTTGCATCCATGAGGACCTAGCATCATGTCAAGCTTCTTAAGTAGGGGTCTCATGGCACCCAGAGAAACACTGGTACTAGCATTCATCTCTCTGCCTCTACCTCCTATTGAAACATCTGTAAAAAACATAGACGAGAAAGAACAATTTAATTTACACAACAAATGTTGCATGTAATACATAACTACCAGCACATGTCACACACATCTATTTCTATTCACATATCTGACATTCAGAAAAGCCAAATTATATCGATTTTGTACTTTACACTTCACTCATCATGTCCACCAAAACATTTAAATTGCGGAACAAACAAGTTGCTTATAGATTTTTTTTGAGAAAGTGTATACTTTATTGAGTCAAAATGAAGCATCGAAGATACAAGCACAATGAGCACACACTCGTTGTCTCCATGGCTAGGATCCCCACAACCAACACACACACACACACACACACACACGCGCGCGCGCGCGCGCGCGCGCAAAGAACACAGGCAAAGAGAAAATTCATAAAAGGCAGAAGCTCAACCGTATTTATTCAACCAGTTTGGTTGACGATTCACTCGTAGAACATGTGGATGAGGTATGTAATCTTGTGTCCGACCCGTTGTGGTCGTGTTTTATTTATATTTTTAGTTTTGTTTCGTACTTGATGACTTGAACTTGTTTTCATGTTTAATAAAATTGGTGGTGCGCATCTTCTGATGCATAGGCTGGGGTACTCCCCTTTTCGGAAACAACAATTACTCTGTACTAAGGGCAGCAAATTTGTGATTACCTAATTAGCTTGCGCACACTGTGATGTCCAGTCGGGTCTCATCTAGAGTTAGCATGGTTTTGCCAATCTATGCTTGCACTAGTGCAAAATTGTGCTCTTAAGCGCCCCCACTCCCCCCCCCCCCCCAACCCCCAATCCAATCGCACATGCTAGTGATGAACAATGCATGGCGACACACATTATAAAAATCATGGGTGTGATGGTTTGCACATCGCGCACGGTTACTAGTAAACATTTGTGTGCAATGTCTTACCGACAGGTTAAATGGATGAATCCGTGTGATCTTGGTGGGCACCTCGCAATTTTTCATAAATAGACCATGTGCGAGATAAATTGAACATGATTGTATCACTACTGGAATCAGAAGATTTGCCGTCTTCCCCCTCTTTGCCGTCAGCTAGCGGACGACAAAGAATGACTTTGCTATCAACCACCAGAAAGCAGACGACAATGAGGCAGCGGACGGCAAAGTAATGCTTTGCCATCAGCCATTACTTTGTCGTCTGCTAGCAGACAGCAAAGAGGGTGTTTGGCCCACTGGCTATTAAGCCCTAACGGGGCCCCTCTTTGCCGTCTACTAGCAGGCGACAAAGAGGCCGTTGCCATCAGCTTGTGGACGGCAATGGCGACACGGACGGCAAAGCTTCAAAATAAGATAATGGCCTGCGCCCCCACCGTTGCCATCTCTCTTTCTCCTCCTCTCCTCTCTGCCCAACGAGAATCTCTGCCGCCCCGTCGCCCCACACCGCCCCGCCGGCCCCACCGGCCCACCACCTCTCCGTCGACGCCCCCCCCCCTCCCCCGCCCGGTCGCCGCCTCCTCCCAGCCTCCCCACCCCCTCCCAAGCCTCCCCGCGGCCACCTCCCCTCCCTGTCGCCGCCCCCTCCCCGACCCGTCGCCGTCCCCATGGTGAGCCCCTGCCACCCTGTTTTTTTTTCTGTTTTTAGTTTAGTTAGTTTTTAGGTTCAATTAAATAAGGTTTTTAGTTAAGGTTTAGGTTTAGTTTGTTTAGGCTATTTAGTTTAGGTTTAATTAGTTTAGGTTATTTAGTTTAGTTAGTTTAGGTTATTTAGTTTAGGTTTAATTTGTTTAGGTTAATTAGTTTAATTAGTTTAGGTTATTTAGTTTAGTTAGTTTAGGTTATTTAGTTTAGTTTTAATTTGTTTAGGTTAATTAGTTTAATTAGTTTAGGTTATTTAGTTTAATTACTTTAGGTTGTTTAGTTTAGTTAGTTTAGTTTTAATTGGTTTTGGTTTTCTAGTTTAGATAGTTTAGGTTTAATTGGTCCAGGTTATCTAGTTTAATTAGTTTAGGTTTTTTAGTTTNAGGTTTTCTAGTTTAGTTAGTTTAGGTTTAATTAGTCTAGGTTATTTAGTTTAATTAGTTTAGGTTTTTTAGTTTAGTTAGTTTAGGTTTAATTAGTTTAGGTTATTTAGTTTAGTTAGTTTAGGTTATTTAGTTTAGGTTTAATTTGTTTAGGTTAATTAGTTTAATTAGTTTAGGTTATTTAGTTTAGTTAGTTTAGGTTATTTAGTTTAGTTTTAATTTGTTTAGGTTAATTAGTTTAATTAGTTTAGGTTATTTAGTTTAATTACTTTAGGTTGTTTAGTTTAGTTAGTTTAGTTTTAATTGGTTTTGGTTTTCTAGTTTAGATAGTTTAGGTTTAATTGGTCCAGGTTATCTAGTTTAATTAGTTTAGGTTTTTTAGTTTAGTGTCGAGGGTTGAGTGGTCGGGGTGTCAGGGTGTCGTGTCGAGGGTCGAGGGGTCGGGGTGTCGTGTCGAGGGTCGAGGAGTTGGGGTGTCGGGGTGTCGTGTCGAGGGTCGAGGGGTCGGGTTGTCATGTCGAGGGTCAAGGGATCGAGGGGTCGAGGATTTGCCATCCCGACCACGACACCCCGACCCCCTGACCCCGACACCCCGACCCCTCGATCCTCGACCACGACACCCCGACCCCTCGACACTCGGCACGACACCCTGACACCCCAACCCCTCGACCCCCAACACGACACCCCGATTTTTTTATAATGTTCATGATGATGATACACACTAATATTTTTTATGTTTATGTTGTACTAATTTCGTTTCCTCTTTCTCATTGCAGGTGTTCACATATGGTGGGCTTGGGTCGAGAGCGCTCCGAGCCTCCTACCTCGGCGCGTGGGAGGGGTGTTGTTATTCCACCCCAGAACCTTCGGAGGGCGCTGGTATACAGCATGCACACACCCCCAGCACCTTCGGCGGGCGCTTCTTCTTGGGCCGGGAGAGGAGGTCAGGGGAAGAAGAGGGCTAGAGGTGGACGGGGCGCTGGCAGAGGTAGGAAGGTTGTTCTGCCCTCCTCACCGCCACCCCCCGCTGAGTCTCCGGACCACCGGAGTGCTCCGTCTCAGGTGGACCCGTCTGACCTGGACCCTTGTCGGACTCCGGTCCATGAACCTCGGGATGACGAGCCTCTGGTCGCCGAGCCACGGGTCGACGAGGCTCTGGTCGCTGAGCCTCGGGTCCCAGTGTCTTCCTCCCAGGAGACTCGGGTCCCACCGTCTTCCTCCCAGGAGACTCGGGTCCCACCGTCTTCCTCCCAGGAGACTAGGGTCCGAGAGTCTTCGTCACACGTGACTCCGGAGACTAGCGACCATTATGATGATCTCGAGGAGACCTTATCTGAGGATAGCTACAGCGAGGGCGAGCGGGTTGAGGAGGGCGAGCGGGTTGAGGAGGGCAAGAGGGTCTACCAGCGTGGCAGTGCTAAGCTACCGTCCGTGCCGGTGACCCGCGACCAGAGGTGGTTGATTCAGCCTAACGGGGAGAAGTAAGTGCATTAAGTTACTCTTTTTAACCTTTTGCCTTCATGTTTGTTCAAATTAATATCTAATGTGTTGGCCTTGTCATACTGCAAGGGTTGGGTACACGCAGATAAGGTTCGCAGGCCCAACCAGGTCCTTGGTACTCTAGTCCGGCACCACTTCCCGGGGTGGGTCACGTTGCCCGGTGAGGGTGAGATTCGACAGCTAGCACTCACCTGGGAGCTGTACGAGGCTGCCCCGGCCCCGCCGGAGGAGATGGTCGACGGTGTCGTGTGCGAGACGGTGGCAGACATTTCGAGACGGCGGTTTTGGGTAAGTTCTCCTTTACAGAATTAAAAATCAACAGTACCTAGTGATTTTACTAATGATTGGTGTTGTCTTGTTTGATTGCAGACCTTCTACAGGTGTCTTGAGGAATACGAGGCGGAGGCGGCTATGGTTCTCGAAGCCGAGTGCAAGCGCCTACTTCAGAACACACGACACGAGGCTCGGGTCCAGGCTGTTCGAGACTAATACGCCTCCACTAACATCAGGAGGGAGAAGAAGAAGTGCCGCCTCAAGTATCCGAGTAAGGAGAAGTACATGACGGTAATTACCTATTCTTAAGGCCTTGTACCAGTTTCCTTGATTTGATTCGTAGGCGTAGCGCTGAAATTTCTCTTTGTCTAACTTAGTTGCCCTCGAGATGGTGTGCGGATAAGATGGACTATTGGGAGAGGTTGGTGGATGAGTGGTGCTCTCCCCAATGGCTAGCCACCCACAACAAGGCAATGGACAAGCGTGCCCAGATGCGAGGTTTGCCGCACCATCAAGGGAGCTCCAACCTGTTTGAGTACAGGGATCACTAGGTATGTGGTTCGATTCATGCAATTTCATTCTTCATGCTAGCTATAATTACTAATTTACCCCTGTTCCTCTCTTTTAGGCAAAATACAACAAGAAGGAGGTGTCGCCGATGTACGACCTCTATGCCATGGCCCATAGTGCCCCGTACAAGAAGGCCAAGGCATTCTCGGAGGATGAACTCGGTCATCCAGATAGCTTCACCAACATCTCCTCCCACAACAAGCTTGTGAGGTACAGAGACTGGGGGAATGAGATGAAAGGCGAGGACTTCAAACCGAGCCATAGTCCTTTTTATCCTGAGCTCGTGATGCTATCTGGTGATGGGAGGAAAAGTGGCCACATAGCCATTGGGGATGGGCTCATACGTTGTCCTAGAAATCTCCCGGAGATCAAGAAGCGACAGACGAAGTCTCTTCCCGAGATGACGCCTCGACCACGGCCAGTGGATCTCGCTATGGAGGATAGGGCCTAGGAGCTTGTGGCGGAGGCAACTAGGAAGGTGGATGAGAAGGTGAGGGACATGGAGGAGAGGACGGCAAATCTGATGGAGGCAGAGAGGAACCGGAACGACGCGAGTCACCGGGCCCTATGCGAGATCCTCGTGGTAAGTTTCTCCCGCATACTAGCCAAATCATGCACGCAAAGTTTGTTTCATTACTAACTCATATGACTGACTTGTGAAAACAAAATGTGCAGTCTGTGTGCGAGAAAACCAGCCAGACCCCTCCGTCGATGCCCAGATTGCTATAGAGGACACGGTGAGTTTCATTTGAATGGTCATTAGTTACTACTATTCACATTTCAGTTGCATCATGCTAACTAAACATTGCAAATGATCTTTCGTGTAGCACGCCTCCCACAAAGGATCGACCGATCCTTCTCCGTCTCAAGGTGGCGCAACCCCGACCGGCCCTTCACCTCCCGGATCATGGTAAGTTTTCCCAAGTGTTTTGCTTAACAAATGCTTGGTTAGCTAGAAAATGGCATAACAACCTAGGATTGCTCAATAATGGCCTATAACTAGCTTAGCTAGTTCATTTATGACATAATTAGCTCACTTAGGTATAAAATGGCATAATAACCTAGGATAGCTCAATAATGGCCTATAGCTAGCTTAGCTACTCCATTTATGACATAATTGGCTCACTTAGGTACAAAATGGCATAACAACCTAGGATAGCTCAATAATGATCTAAAATTAGCTTAGCTACTTCATTTATGACATTATTAGCTCACTTAGGTACAAAATGGCATAACAACCTAGGATAGCTCAATAATGATCTATAATTAGCTTAGCTACTTCATTTATGATATAATTAGCTCACTTAGGTACAAAATGACATAACAACCTAGGATAGCTCAATAATTATCAATAATTAGCTTAGCTACTTCATTTACCTACCTTAGTTACAAGAAGAAGAAGAAGAAGAAGAAGAAGAAGAAGGAAGAAGAAAAAGAAGAAGAAGAATAAGCTCTTCTTCTTTTTCTTCTAGGTAGTCTTCTTCTTCTTAACTTTCATCTTTCCTAATTTGTAGATTTGCTTGAGATGAGGAAGCTAGCATTGATGGAAACTTATTGTTGAAACTTTTACTTGTGCTTGTGCTTCCTTTTTATTTATGGAAACTTGT
>LR880972.1:9134930-9157178 GCA_904067115.1 Aegilops sharonensis | reverse complement strand
CCCCCTTTAGTCCCGGTTGGTGCCACCAACCGGGACCAACGGCCAAATTTCAGCAGCCCAAAGGGCAGGAAGCGGCGGCCTTTGGTCCCGGTTGGTGGCACCAACCGGGACTAAAGGGGGGCATTAGTCCCGGGTCGTGGCACCAACCGGGACCAAAGGCCTGTGCTGCCCCGAACCCAAATGTTTAGTCCCACCTCGCTAGTTGAAGGGCGCCGGCACTGGTTTATAAGCGCTGGTGTGCGTCCCCTTTCGAGCTCCTCTCAAATGCAGGCTTTCGGGCCTAATCATGCTACTGCCTGTGGGCCAATTGGGCCTCTGCGGGCCTGAATCCTGGCCCATGTAGGGTTTCTAGTCGTATTCAGGCCGTGGGGGCCTAGTAGGTGGCAGTTTTTTTTGCTTTATATTTTATTTCCTTTTGCTTTTAGTTTTAGAAAAAATATGAACTTTCTATTAGTGCCATTAGTTTTAAAATTTGAAAACACTTTTTTTGTTTTCTTTGTTGCTTTATTTATTTTATTTTGTTTCTACTTACAACAAAATACTTATTGTTGCTATTTTTAATTTTTTTCAAGTTTTTTTGTTTTGTTTTCTGCATTATTTATTTTCTTTTGGTTTTTTGCTTTATTTTTTAATTCTTTCTGCTTTTAGGTCAGCAAAATTATAAACTTTCTGTTAGTGCTTTTAGTTTTAGAAAAAATATAAACTTTCTGTTTGTGCCATTAGTTTTAAAATTCAAAAACACTTTTTTTGTTTTCTTTGTTGCTTTATTTATTTTATTTTGTTTCAACTTACAACAAAATGCTTATTGTTGCTATTATTATTATTTTTTCAAGTTTTTTTGTTTTGTTTCCTGCATTATTTATTTTCTTTTGGTTTTTTGCTTTATTTTTTAATTCTTTTTGCTTTTAGGTCAGCAAAATTATAAACTTTCTATTAGTGCCATTTGTTTTAGAACAATTATAAACTTTCTGTTTGTGCCATTAGTTTTATAAAATTTGAATTCTTTGAAATTTGTGTGAATCACAAGTTTGTGAGCTCAACAAGGCGTAGAGGGACGGGCTTAATTATAAACCGGTGTGAGCGCCCTTCGGTTGGCGAGGTTTTCAAATTCATAGTTTTCAAATGAACTCTGAAAAAGTTGGCATAGCATGTTCATGAACAAAACGGACAATGGTTGGTGCTCATGAACAAAAAGTTGGCATAGCATGTTCATGAACAAAAAGTTGGCATAGCATGTTCATCTTGGTCAATCGTGTAAAATGTATTCCCTCAGCCACTTCGAGAAAAGCAAAAAGAAAAAAATAAATATAGCAGAAAAGAAAAAAATCTACATAAAAAACTACTCATAAATGAACATAGATGTGCTTATAGAGAAAATTCAACCTAAATTCATAATAAATTTCTACTAACTTCAGAGGAATTCAGTATGAATTTAGGTTAAATTTCCTGTATAAGGGCATCTATTTTCATTTTGAGAAGAGCTCAACATGGCAGAAAGGGAGGTGCTTATAAACTGGTTTGATTCCCCTTCGATGGGCGAGGTGGGACTAAACTCTGGGCGCAACGAGGACCAACCCTTTAGTCCCGGTTGGTAGGACGAGCCGGGACTAAAGGGGTACCTTTAGTCCCGGTTCAAGCCGCCAACCGAGACCAATGATTGTGGGCCAGGAGCGAGGGCCAATGGTCCCGGTTCGTCCCACCAACCGGGACCAAAAGGTCCGGACGAACCGGGACCAATGGCCCACGTGGCCCGGCCGGCCCCCTGGGCTCACGAACCGGGATAAATGCTCACATTAGTCCCGGTTCTGGATTGAACCGGGACTAATGGGCAAAACAGGCCTCAACGATAGCCCCTTTTTCTACTAGTGAAACAACCTCCTGGGTTTGTAAGTAAAAGCAAGCCATTTCATGTGTGTAAACTTGACAAAGCTTTATATGGACTGAAGCAGGCTCCTCGAGCATGGTACTCACGACTCAGTCAGAAGTTGCAGACACTCGGTTTCATTCCTTCTAAGTCTGACACGTCTTTGTTTATCTACAATAAGTCAAATACATCCATATTTGTTCTTATTTATGTTGATGATATTATTGTCACAAGTTCATCTGATGAGGCAGTGACAGGACTGTTGAAGGATCTGAATGTTGAGTTTGCTCTTAAAGATCTGGGAGACCTGCATTTCTTTCTAGGGATTGAAGTCAAGAAACATGGAAATAGTCTTCATCTCTCTCAGGAAAAATATGCTAATGATCTGGTAAGAAGAGTTGGGTTGCAAGGGTGTAAGTCTTCACCAACTCCATTGTCCAGTACAGAGAAATTATCCCTTGCAGAAGGAGAACCTTTGAGTCAAGAGGATAGTACCAGATACAGGAGTTTAGTGGGAGCACTTCAATATTTAATGTTGACAAGACCTGATATTTCTTTTGCTGTGAACAAATTCACTGTTATTGATAGAAAACTACTCTCGGAACAGGCTTACACCAGATCAATTACCTGATGCAGATCTTCCTATTTGGATTGTTGCACAAAGGGCAGTCTCTCATTATGAAGGATCTCTGCCAGAAGCAACGCTAAAGTCTGATATTGAAACAAATCATTCTGAAGGCTATGTGAGGTTAGATTCCGAGTAGATGCTGGTTACCTTTTGCTATTTTAGGAGCATCTATTTGGCTTCTACTTTATATCATCTTAGGCAAATCAACTTCATTAGGGAGACCAGGGTTTGACTATCAACCTCATAACCACTTGCTTATTATAAGATTCCAAAGTTCACATTCTCATTATCTGTCGCGTACATGCTTCCATGCCGCCAGAACCCCAAAAGTCCTGCTGTCACCCTTATTTATCGGTTTCTTTCTTTTCGTACGTATATTATCATTGAAAAGAAGTGTGATATAATCAACATTAAAATTGATACTATAGGTTTTTCCCTCTTTATTTGTGGTGTCTACGTTGGTAGTTGACCACTATACATTCATGAATTTAAGAAGTATATTCTGCTTTTGCTTCAGGCCAAATTTTCTGCCTAGAATTACCCTTGCAAACATATACTCCCTCCATTCCTAAGTATTTGTCTTTCTAGAGATTTCAACAAGCGACTACATACGGAGCAAAATGAGTGAATGTACACTCTAAAATATGTCTATATGCATCCGTATGTGGTAGTCCATTTGAAATCTCTAAAAAGACAAATATTTAGGAACGGAGGGAGTAGGAGCCAGCAAGCAGAGAATCTTGTGGCAACAATATTTGGGAGATAATGAAAGCTTCTTTTGGCATTTTATTTGCTGAGTCTGTTTATTACGAAAAAGGAGGAGGGGCCAAACTCTGTTTATTATGAAATTGTGTGACAATCTTATCTTCTTATGCTTGATTGTACCCATTAGCTGTAGCATTTGCAGAACCAGAGTATGCAGCGGGTTATTGGCATTTCCCTTTTTGCCTCTTAGAGTTCCATTTCCATGTAGTGTTATTTTTCCTGAGGGTGCAGCTATATATCCTGGCTTCCATCCATACCCATCTCGTACATGATGTCCATGAGATCTAACGGGCGAAAGAAGAGTATCAGTTATGGCATGTTTATGTATGAAAATTCTCATGTAAAGGCGAGGAGTCAATACCTTCTGTCTTTAGTTTGATTCATGATTTCATATCTGGATTGACAAACTGAAGCTCTGCTGAAAGAGCAAACTTATGCAGAGAATTCACTATTGTTGATAGAAAACTACTCTTGGGACAGGCTTATGCCAGATCAAGTATCAGGCGTTCGGCATTGGTCTCTGGCCCTTTTTCCCCTTTCTTCGTTTTTATTTGAGGGTTTTTTTAGCAACATTTGAGGGTTTTTTTTAGCGTAGCCGCTCACAGGTGGGCTGACGGCCCATCGGTCGTTCCCGCTAATCCATTTTTCTCCACGGCTTCCAGCGTTCTGCGGCCCATTTCGATTGTGCACGTTTTTTTTCCCGCTGACATGTCTACATACGTGTGTTGTTCTTGTTCATCTGAAAAAACCATGTGTGTGTGAGAAAGGTTCTGTGATGCTGTTGAAAGTGGAAGGGCATGTCTAAGATTTACGTACTATGTTATATGTGCTGCAGTGCAGGGTGATGAAGTTTGCAGATTGGGGTTCATATTCATTCCTACTGCCGAACGCCTGATACTCAACAAGTTGAAGAGGGAAAAACACACTTCTGAATTTCCAAAACAGGACAAGGATACTTTTATGAATTTCCAACCTTGAGGCAAAGGACTGGAATGAGTAAATTATACAAGTCATCACTATGCCCACTTGTAGTCCTTTGGAGACCTCCTCGATTGCTTTTGGGTCGCCACCATTCTGTCGCCCGTCTCCGTACTCCGACCGTGTGCCCGTGGTTCTCCGGCACAATCATTGAAACCATCAGTGCCTCTCTATATGACAGGCATGGACAATGGTGTCTGTACTGAAAGTTGAACACACACATTGAACTCTTGGCCTGCCTTTGTTGTCTGTACTCAATGTTGGATGTTACATGAATGCAAGTCCTGGAGTAAATCTCAGGCAAAAAACTAGAGCCTATTGAACTACACAATATCCCTGATGAATGCGTGATGTGCATTAGCTGAATGTTTGAGAACCTTTGTGCAGGGTATAACCGGTGCCATCAAAACCGTGCCTTGCAATCCTCCCTTCCAAGTCACCATATCTGAGATTGCAGAAATAAAAGAAGCTGTTACTGAAGAAAATCGCCGTTGCTGAAGCCACGCGCGAGAAGGAGGACGGAGAAGAGCGGGGAGGCGCGAAGGGCGAAGGATGGATAGGGAGATGGCGGAGATTCGTTGCCGGCGGCGTGGAGCTTGGGGATCCGGGTGATGAAGACCGGCGGTCTCTGTCTTTTCTTTTTCTTTCTTCATCCAAGGGAGAAGCCGATGGTCTCCTGGCTAGCTGGACTAAACTGGGCCGACGGCCCATCGTTTCTGCTAGTCCATTCTTTCTGGCTTCCCGCTTTCTAGGTCCCATTTCATATCTTCTTCCAATCCATCTTTTTTCATGCCGATTGTACAGTTGCCGGCCGCGATGGTTCCGCCGGAAGAAAAGGGGGCGAAAAATCATGAAAAACTGTGGAGGATGGAGCATGACATGTGGGCCAAGTGTCAAGTCAACAACATGAACATCCAAGCAAGATTTAGAATTGGTCTCAGTATCAATGTCGAGGTCTGAATATGAACATCCAAATGAAGCATTACCATTTGGGTAGCGATATTTTTTAAATGGCGATAAATTTTATTCAATCGGCCGGAATTGGATCCATGAAAGATCAGTGACATATAAATTACTATCTAGGAATTCATCTCAAGGACGACTATTCTTATCAATAGATGCACTAAGTTTCTTGGGAGAGCAACAACATTGGGAAGAAACTCCGTGTATCTGTTCGCAATAGGGAAATGGACCTTTGCAGCTACGCTTGCACAAGTCCAGATCGCATCTCACGAAAGGCATGAAGCACCACCCTCCTTCTGCATGTTCACAAAAACAATATTGTTTAGAAGAATACCCAGACAACAACATGGCAAGCTATGCTTCAGCATCGACCAGATGCAGTAAGATCCCTACAACTCAATATTGTGAAATACACAGAAAATTAGCGTTGCATAGCAAACCACAGTGACTTATAGTTAGGTCAGATGCATGTACCTGGGCCAAACGCTTCACAAGAAGAAATGATAGTAGCCATGAGCACAAGAGCCAACAAGCACTGGGCACTTGTGTTCTTCTTGAATATTTCCATGGGGTCCTTTTTTTCCTTCTCAATGTTATGTTGTTCTTCTGAATTTTTGCGGGTTGCAACGATCTCTTTTGGCAGTACTTATATAGAAGCAAATTGATGTTTTGGAGCACTATAAATTGGATTCATTTACCATTCGAATTAATGCAATATTTGAGAAGCAAATAAATATAGTATTATTGGTAGGAGGTATTTACAATCAATAATTTTAGAAGGAAGAAATATTTATTTGCAGGCCATTACTGCCACCGGACCATGGCGTGAAATGACGTCATGCAGCAACATGCCAAGAATCTATTTTTGAAAGGCTGATATACAAAATAGAGAAGCATCACTTATGATCTGCCTATAAGACATCAATGCAAAACAAATAACGTAGAAGCAAATAAGAGCAAATTGGGTTACATCAAAGTTTGGTATATATACCTTCCTAATAACATTTCTACAAGACCCAAAAAGACAAAGAAATGCATGACACTGACATTTTTATCAATGATGAAGGGATATAAGCTATTAATGCCTTCATGTGTGCTCTTCTGCAAGCATCAGAGATAGGTGTGATCGAGCAGGTTATGTATGACTATTTTTTTATGCAAAGTTGGGGAGTCGATAATCATTAAATGCCGTTGGGATAGTCTGCTATAGCATAAAATCCCACTTCAGAGGAGCATCAGTACAAAAAGGAATAGGAGCAGGAGCATGAATGGACAAAGGAGCAGGAGCAACAGGACCAGTGCTCAATATGTGTATTTCCTTGCAACACTAAAAAGTGCTATAACCGGACATGGCAAATAAACAAAATCGATGTTCCAAAAATGCTAGTTTTGAAAACATTTTGGAGTGTTGCTTTTGTTTCTTTTTTGCCACGCCTTCCATGAATGTCATTTTCTACCGAACTTTTGCAAGCATACATAACACTTGCCAATGTCTACCACAAAAAAATTCAGAATTTTTTGAATATTTTTACTATTTTACTATTCGTCAGGAAGCATTTGAGCTCAGGAGCATAATAGGATTTTCGGTTGTAACCGACGTATTCAGAACGCATAGACAGCCATAAGTTCTGCATACTCTAGCCGCCGCGTCGCAGTTGAGAGCATAGATTATCTGTCTGGCCATTAGTGTGTATTATCCTTGTTATTAAAAAGAAAGAGACGATAGATAGCAGCTGCCATTAGCGTGATCAGAAGGAGAAAGATTATGTGTCTGGGCATTCATGTGTATTATCCTTGTTATTAAAAACAAAGAGAGGGTAGGTAGCAGCCGCCATTAGCGTGATCTGAAAGAGGAAGATTGTCTTTCCGGCCTGAAGCTACAACCAAATATTCAGAGCTCATAAAACAGAGCAAAAGCAGAGTAAGGGACTTGCAAATGTTCAGACTTTGGAAAACGGAGCAAAGCATAGGATGCTAACTAAAGGTGAAGCAGAGATGATAGAACGCAGCCGCCATTAGTGTGAGGAGGATCTCCGTCCATTATTGGTCGAATCGACCTAACGCCTCATGCTACAGCCAAATATTCAGAGTTGAGAAAACAAAGGAGTAGAGGAGGCTAACTAGAGGTAAAGCAGGGTTGAGAAAACAGAGCAAAAGCAGGGGTTGCGACAGAATGAATGGACGGCATCCATCATCAAGGGGTCTCCGGCAGCTAAGCTTCACAACTCAACTACATATATACACCATCACTGTTCACCTAACCGCGCTTTAGAAACAGAGCACCGAAGGTAGGTTCTCTAGCACTACACAACATACGCTCAGCTCTCCCTTTCCAACCCCTTATGTTAACACTAACCTCAGTTAAGATACTGTACTCCACAAGCAAGCCACATAGGAAAATTGAGTTTCAAAGTTTCCTTGGCAACATCCAAGGTTTATTTATTTTGGATTAATCAAGCAGGATATCGTCCACACCAGCGATAGCATTCGGTAGCAACAAACAACGGAGAGAGAGAGAGAGAGAGAGAGAGAGAGAGAGAGAGAGAGAGAGAGAGAGAGAGAGAGAGAGATGCTGGTGTGGCAACGAGTGGAGGTTGCATATAGCCCTGGCGCCATCCTGTCGCACAGCTGGAGTGAAGTCGCCGTGGCTTGATCTGTAAGTTTGTTCTATAGCAACGGTTCCTGATGCTGCAGATTCAGCGTCCTAGATCGAGTACTATCACACAGTCTAGTGTGTATTCTCCATGTTAAAACGAAAGAGAGGATAGATAGCAGCCATTAACGTGTGGAGGCACCATTTTGTTCGATCCTCTAGTCGAGAGTAAAATTTTCTGTCAGGCCCCAAGTCGATCTGACACATGAAACCTCAAGGTACAGCCAAATATTCATAGTCCAAAAAACAGAGCTAGAGCAGAGGAAGCCATAGGCAAGTATTCACAGTTGAGAAAACAGAGCAAAGCAAAGGAAGCACAAATTACAGTCTGTATCAGTTCTGAGTGTCCATCTTTGCCCAGTGCCTTCTGCCTTCACAAAGCTCGTTGATGATCTTTGTGAACGTCATCAACATCAATGGATCTTTGTGCCTTCTGCCCACGTCGCCGCCGACCTAACCAGGTCCTCCAATCTTGTTGCTGGATACGGAGGAGGCGCCTCCGCGCCGGCCGCGCTCGCCAAGGTGGCCGCCGTGCACGGGCCTTTTCGCGCGGCGCCACGAGCCCTCCACGCGAACGGGCCGAGCGCAACGCTTCCGTCAGGCTGGGGAAGGAGGAGGTGGAGGCTCTGATTCTGCTGGCCACAAGCCTCGTGTGGTCAGCGCATTCGACGTGCAAGCTGGGCCTGGGCGTCGCCCGGGCGAGGCTCTGCACAAGGGCCATTGCTGATGCTGAGCTCCGGAAGAAGCTCGCCGCCAACAGCAGCTCATCGGAAAAATCAAAAGGCGACATGAAGTACTCCGTACTTGTGTACTGATGCAGCTTACGGACCTCGCGTGGATTCTGCAGTGGTTACGGANGAGAGAGAGAGAGAGAGAGAGAGAGAGAGAGAGAGAGAGAGAGAGAGAGAGAGAGAGAGAGATGCTGGTGTGGCAACGAGTGGAGGTTGCATATAGCCCTGGCGCCATCCTGTCGCACAGCTGGAGTGAAGTCGCCGTGGCTTGATCTGTAAGTTTGTTCTATAGCAACGGTTCCTGATGCTGCAGATTCAGCGTCCTAGATCGAGTACTATCACACAGTCTAGTGTGTATTCTCCATGTTAAAACGAAAGAGAGGATAGATAGCAGCCATTAACGTGTGGAGGCACCATTTTGTTCGATCCTCTAGTCGAGAGTAAAATTTTCTGTCAGGCCCCAAGTCGATCTGACACATGAAACCTCAAGGTACAGCCAAATATTCATAGTCCAAAAAACAGAGCTAGAGCAGAGGAAGCCATAGGCAAGTATTCACAGTTGAGAAAACAGAGCAAAGCAAAGGAAGCACAAATTACAGTCTGTATCAGTTCTGAGTGTCCATCTTTGCCCAGTGCCTTCTGCCTTCACAAAGCTCGTTGATGATCTTTGTGAACGTCATCAACATCAATGGATCTTTGTGCCTTCTGCCCACGTCGCCGCCGACCTAACCAGGTCCTCCAATCTTGTTGCTGGATACGGAGGAGGCGCCTCCGCGCCGGCCGCGCTCGCCAAGGTGGCCGCCGTGCACGGGCCTTTTCGCGCGGCGCCACGAGCCCTCCACGCGAACGGGCCGAGCGCAACGCTTCCGTCAGGCTGGGGAAGGAGGAGGTGGAGGCTCTGATTCTGCTGGCCACAAGCCTCGTGTGGTCAGCGCATTCGACGTGCAAGCTGGGCCTGGGCGTCGCCCGGGCGAGGCTCTGCACAAGGGCCATTGCTGATGCTGAGCTCCGGAAGAAGCTCGCCGCCNTAACGTGTGGAGGCACCATTTTGTTCGATCCTCTAGTCGAGAGTAAAATTTTCTGTCAGGCCCCAAGTCGATCTGACACATGAAACCTCAAGGTACAGCCAAATATTCATAGTCCAAAAAACAGAGCTAGAGCAGAGGAAGCCATAGGCAAGTATTCACAGTTGAGAAAACAGAGCAAAGCAAAGGAAGCACAAATTACAGTCTGTATCAGTTCTGAGTGTCCATCTTTGCCCAGTGCCTTCTGCCTTCACAAAGCTCGTTGATGATCTTTGTGAACGTCATCAACATCAATGGATCTTTGTGCCTTCTGCCCACGTCGCCGCCGACCTAACCAGGTCCTCCAATCTTGTTGCTGGATACGGAGGAGGCGCCTCCGCGCCGGCCGCGCTCGCCAAGGTGGCCGCCGTGCACGGGCCTTTTCGCGCGGCGCCACGAGCCCTCCACGCGAACGGGCCGAGCGCAACGCTTCCGTCAGGCTGGGGAAGGAGGAGGTGGAGGCTCTGATTCTGCTGGCCACAAGCCTCGTGTGGTCAGCGCATTCGACGTGCAAGCTGGGCCTGGGCGTCGCCCGGGCGAGGCTCTGCACAAGGGCCATTGCTGATGCTGAGCTCCGGAAGAAGCTCGCCGCCAACAGCAGCTCATCGGAAAAATCAAAAGGCGACATGAAGTACTCCGTACTTGTGTACTGATGCAGCTTACGGACCTCGCGTGGATTCTGCAGTGGTTACGGATCGGGGAACCAAAGCTGTCGCTCTTGTTTGATTCTGCTGGCCACAAGCCTTATGTGCTCAGCGCACTTGCTGATGCTGAGCTATGGAGACTAGATACATCCTTTTTTGTTCATTTTGATGACAAGTAATTCCGGACGGAGGGAGTATTGCATACCTTGGCGGATACAGAACAAGCTTAGCGTCGCCCAGGCCAGGCTCTGCGCAAGGGCATTGCTGATGCTGAGCTGTGGAGAAGCTTGCCGCGGACAGCAGCTCATCAGAGAAATCGGAAGGCGGCACGAAGAACAAGAAGAAGTGGCTGGGGGAGGTTACTTCTTCTGTACTGATGCAGCTTAGAGACCATGCTACCGGCGGAAAGGGCGCTCCTCGCGTGGATTCTGCAATGGTTACGGATTGGGGAACCAAATTGGAGCCCGTTGTGGATAAAGTGAAGGAAGCTATGGGGAGCCTAAAGTGAATTAGCGAGGAGGGATGAGACTGCCTAAAGTTCCCAAGGTATGAATCAATGAAACACTGCACACGGTTTTTTTTGTTACTTATACTCAGTAGATTTCAGAAGCATCTTTCTTGAACAAACAACCAGTCGATCAATTCCCTGTCTAAATGTTTATCCTTACTCCTGTCCTGCTAGGGAACACGTCACTTTGGGGCAGATCAAATGGCCATAAGGCGGTGGGCGGTTTCGATTTTTTGTCCAAAAGGACCCTCTGGTCAACAGAATTGCCAAAAAAGACCATATGTCAAAAACATTGACAAAAAGGACCCCCTCAGCGGTGGCGGCAGGCGACACGTGGCACCGGCCGCCACGCGACAAGGCGGTGGGCCCGGCCGCCACCGCCGGAGGCGGCCGCGCGGGAAATAACCGTGTTAGCACAGTGCACCGAGCCGGGACGGAACGGCCAGGCCTGGTGGGCCATGCTGCCACCTAGCGAGGCGGCGGCCTCTGTTGCCGCTGTCGGGCGCGGGCCGACAACTTGTGATGCTCGGGGGCCCCGCCTGTGGGCCAAGCCGCCACTGCAGGAGGCGGTGACCCTGCAGCTGCACGCGCGACAACGGCGCAGACGGCGCTGATTCCGGTGCGGCGCTGATTCCGGTGGCGTAGATTTTGCACGGGCGCTGCTTTTCCCAGCTCCTTGTTTTGCCTGCCACAAGTTTCGATGATTGGATTCCCGCCTAAACTTTGTAGTACTGATTGCTACGTAAACGACACTGATTAAAGCTGTGTGTGATTCTCGCTTCCGTCTATTTCTCCGGCCGAAGCGACAGCACTCAGGCGTTGTTGTTGCTGCGTATGATGAGACACCGCGATGCTGGAATCCGATGCCGTGGTAGGTGAGTTCTGGCTTGCTCTGCCGACAATACAGTGGTCCTCTTCTTTTTAAACGCACATCCGCGACTCCGTGCGCATACACTCTCTCTCGCATATCTCTGGTTGCCTCCTCTACCTCTTAGCTCTCTCTGAGCGCATACATAGACAGAAAGGAAAACTAGGTAGCCACTTTTACTCGTGATTTTGGTCGATTTGGAGTTTGATTTCGAAGATGATGAAGTTGAAGAAAAGTTAGATTAAGGTAAGATCTATCCATTTTTGTTGGTTTCGTTCACATGCATGATGTTTTTTTTCTGTTTGATTAGTTTCTAAGTGTGTATTCTTTGTTGTTTTAGGCATAATTTTAGCACTTGAAGGAGTCATTTGGAGTCATTTAGAGCTTGAGGAGTAGGATTTGCGTTGCGAAAGTGTAGTACGAAGTTGAAGATCAAGGTATGAGCTTTGCAATACATTTATTTATTTGTGCATGCAGGGTGGTAATTAGTTAGTCTTTTAGCTCGTCATTAGCTATGCGATGTTAGTGCGTAGAGTTTAGAAATAATTTCAGACGACAGATACAACATTTACAATAGTTTTTATTGCATGCGGTATGTTATTTCATGTGGTATGTTATTTTATGTGGTATGTTTATTAATAAGTCTATAGTTAGGAGACCGTAGGTCTACTTTGTTATGTCGCAATAATCTAAATTTTATATGTTCAGATTAGGTGCTAATGTACTTAATGATGTATGTAATTAGGTAAAATAATTCATCTTAGTAGCAAACAAGGAGGAGAAGACGTGATTGAAGAAATTGTGTTTCCATTTTCGCTGTCCCATTTTGAGGTGATGAACACATACATGGAAGTGCTATTTTCATACTTTTGTTAGCAGGAAGAAAAATCCGTGTGTAATATTGTTGTTAATGTGATAATAGGTTGACGAGGTTCATATAGTACTGGCGACGGATATTTATTGGAACTATTTTGACGCTTAATTTGCATTCGCAAGCACATCCATATTGGAGCTAAGGTGAAAAATGACACTGTAATTTTGTTAATATTTTTTGTATTGATGTACTATTGTGAATAATGTGCATGCTGCTGCAAATATTATTATTTGTAGATAAATGATTGTTATCGTATGATGTGAAAAAAAATTATATAAAGCCGAAAGAAATTAAATGTTTTACTCATATGATATTAAAATGTTATTATCGTACTATTATGTTTACTGGTTGTTTGGATAGCGAGTAATTACCATATTATATTAAAATGTAATTATCGTACTATTATGTTATTACCATATTTTACTAATAGTCGTTTTTCCAGAAGCTAAGTTTTTGCATGTTACGAGAACTATTTTAGGATATTTTTGGGGTAGTTAGAGAAAAGCAAACAGAGTTTTAGTTTGTTACGCTCGTAGACAAGTTTGAGAAAAATAGATCTTTAAATACCCGTTAACCAAACAACCCCTTAAAGTCTAAGCAAATGATTCTAAAAACAAACCGAATATTTATAACGAAAATACAGTTATTATTTTAGTCGTAAGATATGTAAATGTTGTCATCGTTACTAAATGTTCAGTTACTAATTATTTGAAATGTAAACATGTATGTTGGTTAGGTACTATGGACAATTTAGTAGTGTACTATGGGAACGTCATACGCGACGGTCCATGCGGGGTGGATGTGTCCTTCTGCGAGTCGACTACAGTAGTGGTGAGAGACATGGTCAACGTGGGTTACGCAGCTGTTAGAAGGTGCATCCGAGCGGTGTTTGGCCCAGTGATGCAGGAAAAAAAATGACAATGGAGGCCTTCGTCGTTGATGGAGGAAATGATGGGACAGTTGCCCGTTGGGGTTTGCGGCCTGTCACAGGTGATCGGTCGTGGGGGTCGTACATGAGGTTTGCAAGCAATCCCAATAACTCAATGTATGGTCAGCCGATGGTGTATGTGGAGTTCATTTCAGTCACTGATGTTGCCGGATGCAGTAGCAGGGGTGGTGAGGTCGAGTTGGCCATCACATCAGCCCCTAGCATCGGCCCATCGGAACCGACGGGCGGCCAGCCTGTGTATGACACAGGATATTGGTCGGCGGCCGTTGACATGAGCGAACACGTGGAGGGATTGCCGGAGGCGCTAGATGATGATGATCATTCTTCTGCGTCTTCGGAGTCAAGCGGAGAAGAAGATGTTCCTCCTCAGAGGGCGGTCGCGGCGGCACTGCAACCTGGGTTNTGTTTGATTAGTTTCTAAGTGTGTATTCTTTGTTGTTTTAGGCATAATTTTAGCACTTGAAGGAGTCATTTGGAGTCATTTAGAGCTTGAGGAGTAGGATTTGCGTTGCGAAAGTGTAGTACGAAGTTGAAGATCAAGGTATGAGCTTTGCAATACATTTATTTATTTGTGCATGCAGGGTGGTAATTAGTTAGTCTTTTAGCTCGTCATTAGCTATGCGATGTTAGTGCGTAGAGTTTAGAAATAATTTCAGACGACAGATACAACATTTACAATTAGTTAGTCTCTCTCGCATTTCTGATCGCAACACTGGATTATTAAGCGCTCTTGAAATAATTAAGGCATCGGAAGAAGAGTGGGGCTGGCCCGATCTAGAGGGAAGGTGGTGCATGAGGCATTTGGCAGCAAACTTTTACTCCAAATTCAAAAACAAGGATTGGTTCAAGTTATTCAAGAGGATGTGCATGCAAAAAACTGAAGCCAAAATGAATGCGATATGGGCAGGTATCAATGGTGAGATCGACCGCGCGGCCTTGCCGCACAGAGAAGACTGGAGGGGTCGTAGGACGGCCATAAATTTGAGCCAGTGGATCACCGAGAATTGCCCTCATTTGGAGAAGTGGGCGCAGGCTCACGACACCGGGGCTCGGTATGGAATAATGACCAGCAACATGTCAGAGGTGTACAATGGTGTTCTTAAAGGGGTGCGAGCACTGCCTATCACAGCCCTAATTGAAGAAACTTGGAACCGGACCCTGTCATACTTTGCAGACAGGGTCACCGTCGCTAAAGCACAAGTCGAATTGAACAAGCCATGGTCCAAGAAGATGCAAAGACATCTGGATGAGAAAGCAAAGAAGTCCCAAAGTCATGGCTGCAGGAAAGTGGACGCACTTAGGAATAAGTGGGAGGTCAATGTGCGAGCCAAGTACGTTAAGGGTCACCACAGAGGATCAAAAAAGCAAGCTGTCACCCTTGGCTCAACCTCCTGTGAGTGCACTTGTAACAAGCTCAAGCTTGAGGGCTACCCTTGCAGTCATGTGCTCCAGGCGGCTGCTGTTCAAAAAATCAGCGTCGAGCCATACATATCGCCGTACTTCAACATGTACAATCTATACAACACTTGGAACGGTGAGTTCTGGGCTTGGGGCATTGATATGAACTACAAAATGTTGTGGCCAGATTGGCCGAAATGTGTTCCGAACACCGACTTGATGAGAACCGCAAAGGGACGACGTCAGTCTAGGCGTCATCGCAATGACATGGACCATAGCCAGATGGAAGAACCAAGGCGATGCCGCGTTTGCAGGTGTCCTGGACATTCACGCAAAGACTGCCCGTATCGAGCCAACAACAACGCATGATGTTGATATATATGTACTCGTCATGTCTATTTATATTTCTACTCGTTATGTGCGAAAATTCGCAAGAGCGGACGAGCTCGCATGGTCTCGAAATCGCTAGGCGCTCGTTCCCTTGGGGATATGGGCTGTGTCAGGTATTGTCGGCTGTGTTCTCTTAAAATCTTTTTTCTTGGGCCGTATATGGGTTGGCTGGACCCGCGTGCGTAGCTGACGGCCGTTTTCTGGACGCGGTGACGACGCCCGGTACGTAACGGCCGATCTGTGTGCGTCGGCACACCATGATCACTCATTTTATTTGCCGTGGGACGTACACACCGTAACGGGAGCCGTACACACATGCGTCGTTCCAGGAGTGCTGCTTGCTAGCCGTGTCAACAGTTGTGGCTAAGGTACTTGTCATTCATTTTATAAGCTGTTTGCTGATTGACATTACGTCTGAGGCAACGGATTCATTGTCTATGTTTTTTGTAATACAATCTTTGTAAAAAGAAAACACACAACAACGGCTAGCACAGTACCATTCTGGAGATGTTCGCACAGCACCTTGTGACGGCAGGCTTGCAATATGTGCAGCGGCTAATGCAGCAACAATAGGAAGTGATCTGAGAAAATATAGAAACATGCCTCGTTAACAATCATAATTTTTCACAATACTTGTAGCTTATTTTGCGGGTGACACAGGGTTAAGTTAAATGCACACAGGTTTTGGAAAATCCTACTATCCTACTAGCTCACAAGACAAAATCAAATTGTACAAATTGGACGCAAAACTAGAAACAAAGCTAACTACACAACTGTCACCTCCAGCCGGATTGGGGTTTCAGCAGGAGGCACTGCATGAAGCACCATACTTGGGTTTCCGCACATGTTTCGCCGGTGACCACCTACGGCACAGTGGGTGCATTTCAGCTACCTCCTCGGTTTCTTCAGCATGTCACCTCTGTCTGGTGTGTCTACGTGACTCCCATAAAATCCCTGACTTGCACCTGAGTAGCATCATTAATCGAGATGCCACATGTTGGACCATTGAACACTGTCGCTATAGGCATGAAGCATTTGAACAAATTTTATGTGCCTTCAGTGAATGACCGCACAACATTCTTGTGTGCACGAAGTTGCCGCACTCGCATAGAAACTGATCACCCCCTCCATCAACTGTGACCTCATACACCACCTTGCACCGTTTGTCATGCCTCTCCGGATTGTGCCGCCGCACTAGGTACTTCATGCCTTGCTCAACAGGTTCGACCCTGTACTGCCCTGCTTCCTACAGTATCTGGCCAAACTTCTCGAACATGGGCCCTAGTGTACAACTCACTCGCATGCTGCTCCGATGGCGTGTTAGCTTTCATCACCCGTGCTGCCTGCAAATTCATGACATGGGCTCCACAAGTTAGAACCCCCGCCCGTATGATTGAACAACATAATTTATGTAGGTCCAAACCAAAAAAACAGAAACTACACTCACCCTACAGGAAAAACAAAAGTACACGATGAACANTCCTACTAGCTCACAAGACAAAATCAAATTGTACAAATTGGACGCAAAACTAGAAACAAAGCTAACTACACAACTGTCACCTCCAGCCGGATTGGGGTTTCAGCAGGAGGCACTGCATGAAGCACCATACTTGGGTTTCCGCACATGTTTCGCCGGTGACCACCTACGGCACAGTGGGTGCATTTCAGCTACCTCCTCGGTTTCTTCAGCATGTCACCTCTGTCTGGTGTGTCTACGTGACTCCCATAAAATCCCTGACTTGCACCTGAGTAGCATCATTAATCGAGATGCCACATGTTGGACCATTGAACACTGTCGCTATAGGCATGAAGCATTTGAACAAATTTTATGTGCCTTCAGTGAATGACCGCACAACATTCTTGTGTGCACGAAGTTGCCGCACTCGCATAGAAACTGATCACCCCCTCCATCAACTGTGACCTCATACACCACCTTGCACCGTTTGTCATGCCTCTCCGGATTGTGCCGCCGCACTAGGTACTTCATGCCTTGCTCAACAGGTTCGACCCTGTACTGCCCTGCTTCCTACAGTATCTGGCCAAACTTCTCGAACATGGGCCCTAGTGTACAACTCACTCGCATGCTGCTCCGATGGCGTGTTAGCTTTCATCACCCGTGCTGCCTGCAAATTCATGACATGGGCTCCACAAGTTAGAACCCCCGCCCGTATGATTGAACAACATAATTTATGTAGGTCCAAACCAAAAAAACAGAAACTACACTCACCCTACAGGAAAAACAAAAGTACACGATGAACACCATTTCTGAAACTGGCTACACGTTTAAGGCAAAGTCCATCTTTGTTACGATGTTCCACCAGATGCAGGACAATCGTAGGCCTTCTTTGGTTATAGGGGGACCGGCCAATCCCCTAGTGGAACTAATCCACCCAGTGATTGGGTTGATCCCGTACTTGTCAACCAATCTTTGTGGAGGTTGATTCCCTAGCAACCTTGTAATCCCTGCTATTGATTAACTATTTGGTTAGTCCCAGCTGCATTGTACCCATTCAAACTTATCATATCCGAAACCGCTCATCGGACATTTTGCAAGTGTAGAAGTATTAAGCACACAATCTGATGTATAAAATTTCGTAAATATAGCACAACAACATTAAGACATTTCACAAATATAGGTAGTACTAAGCTAAAAAGCATGGACACGGGGACGGAAAGACAGGGATACGCATACGAGAACACAGGATACGACATGTTCCAGAAACAGCCATTCAGAAATACGGCGAGTATATATGAAATAAAATAAAAATATGCCATGTAAATATAGAGTTAAGATAGAAAATTAATGAGAAAGAGATCAGAATAGATAATACTTCCCCATTTGGTGTCTCTTTTATCAAGTGCTTGATTGATCCTCGTCCCCCCATGCCATGCTACCTAACGGCAAGCAGTACAAGGAGCAAGCATTCATCAATCATCATTCATATTCGACAGCAGCTGCCATGCTGTACAAAAGCTACTTCAATTCTAAGTTTATCAATTATCAAATATTGGACTGCTGATAAAACTAAGGCCAATTAACTACATTTGAAGTGGATGGAAGCTGATTAAATGTTTAAAACCAAGAAACTACACAAGTGTTCTATAGATGCTAAATATAGTACTGATGCAAGGTCACTCAATAAACCAAAGTCAGTAATAGTACTGTACTAAGTACGGTATTAAGTTGTAACATATGGAATTAAGTAATTCACATGTGAATGTCAGTCTCGACCTGTAAATAGTCTAGTCTAAAAGTAAGTCCTTCAGGCAAGAACACGACTAATACTCCAAATCCTTACTCAAGTACAATAGAGCACCTCGTCCTACAGGGCTATCTCACATTTTCAACACAACACCCAATTCTTTTCATTTTACGAGTGATCATCGACACCAATAGAAACAATTTTTGGTGGCACCGAAAAGCTATATCCAAGAGAACGTTTTATGGTGGCAATCCGAGTGTATAAATTATATTGTACACCTTGCCGAAGCAAATATTACTTTCACGGAGCTACTTAACAAGGTCATGTGTATATATATCTGTATGTCTACGAGTATAGTTTCTAGCCAGACTTATCTGTAAGAGAGTGATTATAGGATGTCATGTGCTCGTTTATGTACCAGCTGTTGTCTTTTGACCGGAGCAACCATATCATCGCTGGGCATCTACACCGGCAAGACCGTGTATTACTTCTTTTTGGGACCCCCTGCAAAATGTTTGTAACAAATAACAATGTGTCAGATTTTTTTTTCTTGGCACAAGCATAAGTCTGAATAGAAAGTTTTGTTATGCCAACGGTGAATAGAAAGTAATACTAACCGAGCAGTCGCAGACTATCTCCTACATACATTTTGTTCTCTCAACATTCAATCTCCTTTTTCCATACCTAATTCCAAACCTAATTTCCCAGGAATACAGATTGTAAATAGTCATATGCTTCTCCAAGTGAATCAAAGTTGTTTCCGACTACAGGAACTACAACAGTGTCAGTCTTCTTCTCTGCATAACCCCTCAGCTCGCCTAGCCAAGTCCGTCACCGCCGTTCAACACCATAGCCACCACCCACTAACCTCAGCCCCGCCTCCACGCCCGTGATAAGAGCTGTCGTCCGACGACCTCGGGGTCACCAGGCCACGACACTCTCAGCCCGTGTCGTAGGGAGCCGATGTGCAGAACTGCAGATACACCTCCACCGAACGCACCTCCGCCCGACAGCCACGCTCGCTCCCTGGACCAGGAAGCCCGATGCGCCCTAGCCATCCATGCCACCGCTGGCAGGCCACCCCAGCTGCGCCGCGAACACTTCAGCCTCGAGTAGCACCCGAGGCACCCAGGGACGAGACGAACCGGATCTAGGCAGAGTCCCATCCGGCTGCCGCTGCCATACCCCGGAGCCAACCGGGACGCCCCGCAACAACGCCGCACCGCCTGACCCCTCCGCCAGAGGCTGAAACCGCGCCCGCGCCCCCGCCACAGAAGCCCCCCCCCCCCTCCCCCCGCTGCTCATGAATCCAGAAGGGAGAGGAGGAGAAGCCCTGCCGCCGCCCGTGCCCACCGGCGGCGGCGTGGGGAAGAAGGGAAGGAGGACGCCCGGAGGGTGGCGGCGCTAGGGTTCTCCCATGGTGCTCGCGGGGAGCGTCGCGGGAGCGCTAAGAGTTTTTTTTCATTTTTAAGAAAGCTTTGAAACGTCGCCAGTTCATAAGCCTGTACCGTCGGAACATGTGAGCTGCTTCCGTGACGGGATCGTCATATCAAACGGTGGGTTCATCATATAATCATGTTCCACGCTACGCACCCTCCTCATGGCATCTACTTTAGCATTCAATGCACGTCCCGACGTGTCCTTGTTCGATTGGCACAGGTAGCGGGAGCAGGCGCGCTCGTCCACTCCATCGCCGTTCTCTCGTTATGTGTACTTATATTAAATTTAAATTGATTCTCTTTGTATTATTGTACTCCTGATGTTAACTTCAGATAATTAATGTAAATTGTATCTCTTTGTATTTTTTAAGTTAATTTTGATTTGCATTTGTATTTCTGTCTTTCTCGTAATTTATATTTGTATGTTTGTGTGCAGGTTATGGGTGAAGTGCCAGTGCTTTTGCAGGGGCCCCATGACGCCGGCCACCGTTGTCACCTATTTTTAAAACCAAATACTAAGCATGATTATCGACATTTCAGACTTCGAACCATAAAGAAAACATGGCCAATACACAATCATTTCCTTGCTCACCTTGACGCTTATGGACTACAAGGTTTTGCTAGGCTCACATCATGCGACGACCAAGTACGTTCGGACCCATCCCTTTTGACATCCCTCGTTGACCGGTGGAGACCTGAAACCCACACCTTTCACTTTCGTTTTGGGGAGCTTGCACCTACACTGAAAGATGTTTCTATGATCACTGCTCTACCAATTAGAGGTGAGCCGATAGTCTCTCCACGAGTGTCTCCATCTTGGGCATTAGATATAGCAGCCCGTCTTGGGATGGAAATGCCAGAATCACAACGTTCTGGTAACCCTCGGGTCATCCCACTCGTCTGGCTTCGTGATAACTTTCTTAATTTATCTAGCTTCGCCAATGAGGAGACGAGAAAAAGACATCTGTTTGCGTATTTGTTGTGGCTCCTCGGGAATCTATTTCCAAATTCACATAGGGACGTTGTTGTCCCTGGTCTCATCTACATTGCAGAGAATATGGTAGATGAACCTTTACCCGAGCAGCCAAAATACAGCTTCGGTTCTGCCATGCTATCTCATACATACAGAGGCTTGTGTGATGCCACGCAAAAAACCTCTTTCGCACAAAAAGCTCCATTACTTTGTGTCGCCTATGAGTTTCTATAGTTGTGGTCGTGGGAATACCTCCCTGTAGGACGACCTCGTATAGTACAACCCATATACCCATACGACTTTGGCGAGGGTGCTAGCGCAACTATGGCCACCAGGTGGACAAAGGCACGGAAACGTTGGTCTCCAGATATTGCGAAAAATTGTTACCCTATGTACCACCAGCAGTTTGAGATACTTGATGAGGCAGAAGTCACATGGAACCCGTGGACTCAGGACCAGCTAAAAATGGTCTTTGATGCTCGACACTTCACACCAGGCATGTTGACCGATAGTGCATTCTGGCTGACTCGCTGCAACTTATTGTTCCTGTGGTGTGTTGAACCTTACAACCCAGAGCGTGTAATGAGACAGTTCGGTCTCTATCAAGAAATTCCATCACCTTTTCCCAGACGTATCGACGAGGAAACACATAAGTAAGATGTGACATCCCTAAGTAGTTAGTGTCATTTTTAATTTACTAAACTCACACTTTGTTACATAATTTGCAGGCTAACAAATATGGGCAGGGGTTGGAGTTTATACGATTGGAGGGAAGAGAACAGTGAATGGGTACACAAGTGGGAAAATGAAGCGCTAGCAGATATAGTGCGTCAACTTAGGTATATTTTATGTACATTATTTTTTTACGATGATCATACGATGCGTGAAGATGCTTTGCTTTCATCACAACGGTTTATGTAATTATTTAATTTCGCAGACCGTACGATGGAAGTACAGATCAAGCGTACAAGCAGTGGTACTGCATGAACACACGTGCTAGCCTGGCCAGTCAGCCAGCTACTATACCAACACATCTCACACAAGAGGAGCAGGCGCGGAGACATGTTGAGCTGCATGCAGCTTACTATCGTGACCACCTGGTAATCACTTGTAACTTTTTTAGGTCCATCATTTCATAATCATTTGAACTAAATAACATCCAAATATTGTTCAGCTTGAAAATGTCAACGAAGTAGGGCAGATGGCTACGGATAGCATGCCGGCCCAGGGCCCATATCGCAAGACATTCCAGAAACTTTTGCAACAATTCGTGGCAAAGAAGTTCAGATGCGGTAGAGGCGACGACGTTGCCACTGGAGCATACATGCCGGTAGCGAGGTCAGCCAGACCGAGTGC
>LR880972.1:9095638-9117553 GCA_904067115.1 Aegilops sharonensis | reverse complement strand
CGCAATCACTGTTGACCCTCGCCTATTNAGGAGGCGGCTGACCGACGTGATAGGTACCGGGTCAACGATGTGGCTGTTAATCCAGTTGGCGCAATCACTGTTGACCCTCGCCTATTGGATTTGTACAAGGACCAGAAAGAGCTCGTTGGTATTGATGATGCATTGAATGAGCTAACCAAGATGATGAGTGATGGGGATGGTGATGTGTCCAAGCAACTCAAGATACTCTCTATTTTTGGATTCGGAGGACTTGGCAAGACAACTATTGCCAAAGCAGTGTATGATAAGCTTAAAGCGCAGTTTGATTGTTGTGCTTTTGTTCTGGTAGGACGGAACCCTAGCGTGAAGAAACTTCTCAATGGTATACTCCTTGAAATTTCTGGACAAAAGTACTTGGAGTTGGATGAAAGGCAGCTAATCAACAAACTTCGAGGATTACTCGAGAATAAAAGGTACGCGACCTATTATGTAATTTCATATGCTTCAAGTAGTAAATAGGGGGTTGCATGAAAGGCAACCAATCGTTGAACTCCGAGAACAAGAGGTATGCACTGTGTTATGTAGTTTCATATACATCAAATAGTAAATGGGGAAAAAATAGCATCGACCCTGAGAAGAAATGAGTTTGAGATGAGTGGAAAATTTGGTTTGGGACATATTACAAGATAAGGGTTTCGATGTCCTATCATCATTCTTGTGTATTTTGCAAAAAAAATATGTACTTGCTTGCGCATGATAATGTATTGTATCAAGTTTTTCTATCTTCTTTACTATAATTTGGGCTGGGACTTATGTCAAATCTTCGCCGTTGTTTCATATATTCTAGTACTGCTTACAACTGATGTTAATTCAAAAATATATCCAAGAGTTGAAAGTATCTAGATTTGGAAATTTTGTTAATCAAAACTAGAATTCTGGATGATGAAATGGAATTAAACTTGGCTCGTGCATACATGTCTCTCTCCTGGACCCCTCCATCTCCTGATTCAACGATGCAACTTTAGATTCCTCAACAAGTAGGCTAATATGCATGCATCCTCTTTTCAAAGATATTTTGTATACTTAGGGGCCTTATAAAATATTTCCACTAATTTGTTATATCCCCTGCGTTATCGATGGAGATGACAGGTATTTGATTGTCATTGATGACATATGGGATACAAAAACATGGGAACTGGTCAAGACCGCTTTGGTGTGTAACAATTGTGGAAGCAGGATAATCACAACTACTCGTATACTCGAAGTTGCCGCAATGGCCAGTGAAGTATACAAGCTACAACCACTTTCTCTTGATTTATCCAAGGATTTATTTCATAGAAGATTATCTTGTGCTGCAATAGAATGGCCTAATCATCTTCCAGCAAAGGTATATGATAAAATTTTACATAAATGNTGGAAGCAGGATAATCACAACTACTCGTATACTCGAAGTTGCCGCAATGGCCAGTGAAGTATACAAGCTACAACCACTTTCTCTTGATTTATCCAAGGATTTATTTCATAGAAGATTATCTTGTGCTGCAATAGAATGGCCTAATCATCTTCCAGCAAAGGTATATGATAAAATTTTACATAAATGTGGTGGTGTACCATTGGCTATAATCACAATCGCTAGTTTGCTTGTTGGTAAACCCATGGAGCTTTGGTCTAAGGTATACACTTCAATTGGTTTTGGGGATGAAGAAAACGAAAACGTGGAGAACACGAGAAAAATACTTTTATTTAGCTATTATGATCTACCTTGTCACCTAAAGACTTGCTTATTGTATCTGAGCATATATCCTGAAGATCATATGATTGAAAAAGATAGTTTGATATGGAAGTGGGTGGCCGAAGGTTTTATCCATGAGGAACCAGGGGTAGGACTATTCGAGATTGGTGAGAGGTACTTCAATGAGTTGGTAAACAAAAGCATGATAATGCCCGTAGAGGAGGCCCTATATTTAGGCATGGAAATGCATGTTGGCACTATAACTGGATGTCGCGTCCATGACATGATGTTGGATATGATATGCCTATTGTCAAAGGAAGAAAAGTTTGTTACTGTGTTGGACAGTGATGAGCAATATACAGCTTCACATTGCAACGCTCGTAGGCTAGCTATTCAATATAGAGTCCAACCTATGGCTAGCATGTCTACATTACAAGCAAGGTCACTTAATGCCATGTGTAATGTTGAGATGTTGCCATCACTTTCATGCTTTGAAGTTTTGCGTGTCCTAGCTTTGGAAGGCCCCTATGATTCACACCATCCTAGTCATCTTGAGCATGTTGGAAAGTTAGTTCACTTGAGGCACCTCAAACTATCGAGCATGGATATCGGTGAGCTGCCAAAGGAAATAGGATATCTAAAGTTCTTGTTGGTATTGGACTTAGGTAGAAATAGCATAAGTGAACTTCCAGAGAGTATTGGTCGACTAAGTCAACTCAAGTGCTTGAACATCTGCGAAACAGACATTGAAGTGCCATACTGGATCGGAAATTTGACTTCTCTAGAAGAGCTAAGCCTAGGAGAAGTTGACGATGACAACTTTGTGACAGAGCTGGGCAAGTTGACAGAGTTGAGGAAGCTCTACATTTCTGGAATTTTAAAATTATCCAATGATCGCGCAATGAATGGTTGGGCGGAGTCCGTAGCCAAAGTGAGCAAGATCCAAGTCATAGACATTAGTTTAGTTTTAGGGTGTAGAATTTCCCATCATGAAGAGAACCCGTGGGAACGGTATGCCCTCTCTCCACAACTCCGTTTTCTACACATGGCCTACGATGAACCTGGGCTGGTGGCAAGGATCAATCCCTCACTTCTTCCAAACCTGTCCCATTTAAAACTGCGAATATTCGGTCCAGATCTGGAGGTCTTTGGAAGTTTCCGCGAGCTTGTTTCCCTCAAGCTCGTCACGAGTTCAGCTCCACATCATGACACCATGGGTGGTGCAGGTGCCTTCCCCAAGCTGAGGGTCTTCAAGACACAAGCAACGCTTGGCTCGTTTCAAGAGGGAGATATGCCGGTCCTTGAATCTCTTGAGTTCAGTGTTGTAGCAGAGTCCAATGATGATGGCATTAGCTTTGGCTTCGACTTTGGTAGCCTAGGGAACCTCCCTTTGCTTAAGGAAGTCATAGTCACTTTATATGCCCCTCCTGCGGACCACAAGAAGGCCAGGGAAACTGCGAAGCGTGCAATTCATGTGCTTCCCAACTGCCTTAGACATCATATCACACTAGAGGATATAAAGAAGTTGGAGGTAACTAAGTGTATATTTATTTATTCATTTTTCAGGGGCAGCTAGCCATTTATCTCACGGATTTCCTTTTTCCCCTTTTCCAGATTCTCACGGAGCTAAGCTTGCCGTGCATCTCCACCTGCGGGAATCAAGGTATGCACGCTCCCTTCCCTGTCTTTTTCTTTAATTATTTTATAGACTAGACAAAATAACAGGAATTGCCGATTAACTGTAAAAAGAAAAGTTGATTACCAATCTGCGTGCACGATACATATATCTTTCTCATCATTTTAAATAGTAACCATTGGTACTCCAAGTATACATTTACTGAGAATTACTCCATATATGCAGGCTGACAGCGGTGTTAACAAATCACCGTGGAAAAAGAAAAAAATTATCAGGAGGCTTTCATTTGTTCGCTCTACTATTTATTGTGTTTTAAGCAAAGGAAAAAACACAAAAAATATCTATTTATTTTACTGTATTTTCAAAAAATGGAAAATGAAACCACACAAAAGCCAAAAAGAAGTGCTTTTTTTTTCTATGTTCTCATTTTTTAACAGAAGAAAAAATTCCAAAAAAAATGTTGGGTTGTTTTAATGCCTTTTGTAGTAAAGAAAACGAAAATCAGACAAAAAAATTTGTTTCTCTGCCTTTCGTAGTAATGGAAAAAAAAATCACACAAAAAAAGTTTGTTTTGAGGGTTGAGTAGTGTGTTACTTCGTTGTTCACTCAGAAAAAGAATTCTAAAAGAGGGTCTTGGGGTTTCGTTACCATTTATTTGGTGTGTGTCGTTTGTTTTTGTATCTTGGGTCTTGGTTTTGGAGATTGTGCATGCGCGTGTGTGTCTTGTTCTTTGGGTTTTGGTTTTTGGTTTAGTGGGGTTCGATGTGTATATGGGGGTGTGTAGAGTGGGGGTATAACTCCGCCTATGCTAAGATGATGGTACGCTTCATGTTGCATAGCCGGTCTCAAGCCCGGAAAAAGGAGGAGGGGCCAAACTCTGTAGCATTTGCAACTGGTTTTTGGCACTTCCCTTTTTGCCTCTTAGAGTTTCATTTCCATTTAGTGTTATTTTTCTCTGATGGTGCAGCTATATCCTGGCTGCAATTCATGCCCATCTCGTACATGATGTCCAGGAGATCTAACGGGCAAAAGAAGTATCAGGTATGGCATGTTTATGTATAGATTTTTTGATGTAAAGGTGAGGAGTCAATACCTTCTGTCTATAGTTTGATTCATGATTTCATATCTGGATTGATAAACTGAACCTCTGGCTGAAAGAGCAAACTTATGCAGAGAATTCACTGTTGTTGATAGAAAACTACTCTTGGGACAGGCTTACGCCAGATCAATTACCAGGTGCAGATCTTCCTATTTGGATTGCTGCACAAAGGGCAGTCTCTCGTTATGAAGGATCTCTGCCAGAAGCAACCGTAAAGTCTGATATTGAACAAATCATTCGGAAGGCTATGTGGGGTTAGATTCCGAGTATATGCCTGGTTACCTTCTGCTACTTTATGGGCATATCTTTGACTAACTTAGGCAAAACTACTTCATTGGTACTAGCGGAGACCAGGGTTTGACTATGAACATCATAACCACTTGCTTATTATAAGTTTCGACAGTTCACATTCTCATTTTCCATTGCGTACATGCTTCCATGCCACCAGAACCCAAAAAAGTACTGTTGTCACCCTTATTTACCAGTTTCTTTCTTTTCATACGTACATTATGTTGAAAGAAGTGTGATATAATCAACATTAAAATTGATGCTGTAGGGCTTTTCCTGTTAATTTGTGTTGCCTACTTTGGTACTTGACCACTATATATTCATGAATTTATGAAGTATATTCTGCTTTCGCTTCAGGCCAAAATTTCTGCCTAGAATTACCCTTGCAAACATATAGGAGCCAGCAAGCAGAGAATCTTGTGGCAACAATATTTGGGAGATAACTAAAGCTTCTTCTCGGATTTTATTTGCCAAGTCTACTCTCCCGGTATCTAGGATTTGATATCTGAACACCTTTTCTTTCCAGTAGGTCATGAATACAACTATTTATATTATGATTGTGTAGTATTTACCATTTTGTGTCAAATATTTAACCATTGGGAGATGGTCTAGTGGAAGTACGGAACAGAGGACTGGCTAATATAGAAACTGTTGATGGATTGTAAGCATAGATAGCCCTTCAGCAGAGTTGTAGTAACCAATGTGCAAAAGGTGGACAATCTCCCCCCCTTTTAATTTTGATAACATTAAAAGCAGACGCATCAACAATGATGCACATTGTTGTATAACTTACCATGAGGCAACAGATTGGGTAACACCACCTTGATGCAGAAATTCCAGTGCCTTTTCGATGTGAAGGACAGTAGTTAAGACCGAATATTATCGCACTTGCCTGCAGAACAGTTGGAGTACACAGTATTGGCCTACTTGCCAAGAGGTTAGGGATCGAACAGTAAGCATGTACTGTATCCAGTGTTTAAGTTTGATGCTTACCTTCCCTGGTGCATACACAAACACAATATCAGTTACAGTGTCAATGTCCGGGATGAACACTTATTGTGCATTAACTGAAGGTTCCATCAAAACCGTGCCTTTCAAATCCTCCCTTCCCAATCGACATATCTGGATTGGAGAAAGAAAATTAGCTTTCACTTTCACCAGAAAGAATTAACATGTATACGAAAGTAGTGCAGATGTCACAGGGAAAAAATTAGCCGATGATAAAAAGTTTCAGTTTCACATAACTCAACAGCCTGCACACTGAAGTGTACTTTCATTGAAGAGATTCTAATTCACTGTGGACAGAACTGTGAGGGCTTAAGCCTCGACGCCGATGCCGATGCGCGCGGGGCCTCCACATTCATGCTCTCCGGCTGCCGCCGGTGCTCCTGTCCCCTCCCTTGCTTATGGGAAGAGGAAATCGCGGTTGCTGAAGCCCGCGAGAAGGTGGCGGAGAAGAGCGGGGATGAGCGAAGGGAGAAGAATGGATAGATCGGTGGCGGAGGCTCGCCGCCGGCGGCGTGGAGCTGTGGTGGAGGGCGGCGGCATGGATGGATCTCTGTCCTGTTTTCCCTTTCTTCGACAGAGATTTGTTTTTTTTTTCTTTTTAAGAAAATCGTCGACAGAGACAGAGAGAAGTCGAGCGCTGGGCCGACGGCCCATCGTTCCTTCTCGCTAAGCCATTTTGCTCTCTAGCTTCCCGCCTTCTGGGGCCCATTTCGTTTGTGCATTTCTTTCTGCGGACGTGAGTAAGTGTGTGTGTGAGAGAGAGAAAGGTTCTGTGATGCAGGATGATGTTGAAAGGGAAACAACTAGTTGGCGAGCGCTTCTTCAGGGGTGGGCTAAGAGCGCGCCACTTGGCGTGCTCTCAGGCCGCTGCCATGTGTCGCATTTTGAATCTTTTCTTCGGGTTCTTTTACACATGCGTTTTTGGCTTTTTATACGGTTTTCCAGGTTTTTCTGGTATTTTGGTTTTCCATCGGTCTTTCTTAGATTTTGGAAAAAAAAATTTCAAAAACAATATTTCTTTTGCATTGAAAAACATGTTTTTTCGCGAGAGGCACGAATTTACTTTCGTGAGAGATACGGCTATGCCTCTCAGAAACAGAAAAAAAATATGTTTGTTTTTTTCCTTTCAGGAGAGGCACGGTTTATGCTTTTCGCGAGAGGCACGGTTTTGCTTCCGTGAGAGGCAAGGCCATGCCTCTCGAAAATGCAAAAAACATTTTTTCTCTTTTTTTTCCCGCGAGAGGTACGGTTTTCGCTTCCGTGAGAGGCAGTTTTTGTTTTCGCCGTGCCTCTCAGAAACAGAAAAAAAGGCGCGTTTTCTCTTCTTTTTTCCTTCCACGAGAGGCACGGGTTTGCTTCCGTGAGAGGATGACGTGCCTCTCGGAAGCGAAAAAAAACGTGCTCCTTTTTTCCTTCCGTGAGAGGCGTGGTTTTGCTTCCGTGAGAGGCACAGCCGCACCTCTCGAAAATGGAAGAAAAATGCATTTTCTTTTTTTCTTCCGCAAGAGACATGGTCGTGCCTCCGCAATGACACGTTTTCTCTTTTTTTTTTCATGCGGCATGGTTTTGGTTTCGTGAGAGGACGAGAAAGAAAAAAGTGTTTTCTCTTTTCTTTTCCTTCCGCGAGAGGTACGGTTTTTTGCTTCCGTGAGAGGCAGTTTTTATTTTCGCCGTGCCTCTCAGAAACAAAAAAAAGGCGCGTTTTCTCTTCTTTTTTTCCTTCCGCGAGAGGCACGGGTTTGCTTCCGTGAGAGGATGACGTACCTCTCGGAAGCGAAAAAAACGTGTTTTCTCCTTTTTTTTCCTTCCGTGAGAGGCGTGGTTTTGCTTCCGTGAGAGGCACAGCCGCACCTCTCGAAAATGGAAGAAAAATGCGTTTTCTCTTTTTTTTTCTTCCGCAAGAGGCACGATTTTGCTTCCGCAAAAGACATGGCCGTGCCTCCGCAATGAAAAAAAATATGTTTTCTCTTTTTTTTCATGAGGCATGGTTTTGGTTTCGTGAGAGGACGAGAAAGAAAAAAGTGTTTTCTCTTTTCTTTTCCTTCCGCGAGAGGCACTGTTCTTTCTTCTGGTTTTTTTCGTCCGGTCTTTCATGAAAGAAAAAGTTCGTCAAAACCTATCAACATGGGATCCAGTTTTGAAAATTTCGACGCAAGGAATCCAACAACAAAAACGGTTTGATATTTGGACGCGGTTTAAGAGATAAAACGTTTTGAATAAACGGATGTACGAAAAAAGGGAAAACTCCCAGGTTGCGACAAGTGGCGCACATGACTTGTTGCAAACTGGAAAGGTGGGAGTGATCGTAGGAAGGAATGCTCCTCAATTAGTGATTTCGTGTTGAAAGTGGAATGGTTTTGTACACTTCAAAGTTGGGCTTTTTTCCCTGGCGCTCGGGCGAGGGTTTAGGCTTCCTCTACGGTGCCATCGCCAAGAGTTTTCCACCGGCCGATCGCAAGTCCCATCCATCAAACCTTTGCTATGAATTGCATGCGATCTCAGTTTGGGATGGCGGGTTTCGTGAGAAAGGAGGCGAGATGGCAGATGGAGCGAGTAGCCAAAGGAAGGGGAAATATGACGAAGATGTAGAAGAATTACTCAAATAGACTCGATCTGCATGAGCACGACTGCGGTGATTTTGTTTAGGAAGATGAACCGGGACTGCAAGGGGTTCAAGCCAAGTGGCTAGCCATCGTCCGTGTTCGTACCATCAAAGGCTTTAGTCCTTCAGCCTTGTATACGCGGACTAGAGGGTGACACGTGTTTTGCCGCGCCGTTGTTCAGACATGATATTATGGTTGGTGGTTTCGTTGTGTGTTTCACATGAGTTAAGCTGACTTTTAATTGCACCGACGATCTTTCCTTTTTGTTGGCGTCGCTCTTGCTCGATAGAGGCAATATCTATCTGCAAGGTGAACCAAATTGTTTTGTGGCTGGTTGTGGTAATCTCATGTGTAAGACAAAAATCAATATATGAGTGTCACGTTTGTCTGGAGTGGACCCAAACAAATCATGCATGAGCGATCCACTCTCTTATAGATGGGCCCGCCAGCTCCCCAAAGCCCTGATGGACCAGGAGCCAACATTCCTAAAGAGCTTATATAGAATCTTAAAAGATATGACAAGGGGAAGTAAAAAAAAAAATATTCCAGCAAAAGTATTTGAAACAGAAATATAATGTTCAGATCCGCCATACAAGTCTCTGAGAAATGCATACAAGTCTCTGAGTGAATTTACTCACAAACGCATATCCTATAAATTTGATACAGAGATATTTTCAGATGCAGACTGAGAAAGATTTGGAGGGAGAGAAAGGGCCATGGTTAAGATGTTACAACTTTGTTGAACACGTCCTGGGATTTTGACACTTAGACGGTGACACTGTGTCCACACAAATTCAGAGTAGCTGGCTTATCCATTTGTAGTCTGTAACTCTGTACTATCCTATTCAAATGTAGAAGTATATATACCCAAATATAGTTTTGTAGTGCTACTGAAACTGTTACCACTTAGTCTTTTTGCACCCTGTTTTCTGAATATGTGTATGTGGTTAAGTGCACACTGAATATGTATGTAGTTCGGTTGTGGACTTTAATGAAGATGTTACTCTAGTTTGGACTGTACAGGTGGTGCTGTCAGCTGTGTGTGAGACTCTGAGTAGTGGACTCTGTCTTGTAAATATGTTGATGATGAAGTGGTTCCAACAAGTTCCTCCTCAATGTGCTTTGGCTTCCGGTAGATGAATACTGTTATATATCTGCTCCTGGTAGATGGAAGCACTAGTGCTGAGGTCCGGCACATCTCTCCCACGCCTCCTCTGCTCCGGAGAGACGCCACATCGAGCCTCCTTGTTGAAGGCTTGAAGCTTGGTCCGGATCTTGGCCGTCACCCGCGGCCGTCGTATTCAAACTGTGGCGGCCGCTGCCGCCCACCAGGACGCCTCCAGTCAGCCCCATCCTCGAGCACCATTGACATGGACGTCCAGCACCATACCCCAGGAGGCGTGTCAACATGAGGTGTTAACATGAGGTGCCGCAGTTGGCGCAGCGCCTGTCTAGGAGTTTCTTGTGCACCATGCATTTGTGTTGTTTCCCACACGGTACGCGGGGTGTGTGAAGCACCGAGAGAGAGATAGGCCAATCTGCATGCGTATGTGCAGCCTCTCTACTTCTACTAGACGACACCCCCGCACGTTGTTGCGGAACTTAGTAGCATAGGAGGTGCAAAAGTGTAGGATTATATTATAGCCGTGACAATGCAGAAACACAGGGGTAAAAACAAAAAAAAAAACCTATGCCATGTTTTTTCTCATATTTAGATACTAATAAACTATAAATGTTACAATTATGCTTCAAAAAATAAATGTTACAATTATATATTCGCCATGACAGTGGATAGGTACATGCACGTGGTATTTACAACCTTGACATTTGGCCAACGAATGCCATGGTTAGCTTCGTCAAATCTTGGGACATCATTTGCAAATTATATTTACAAACTGAGAATAAAATGACCCATTAACATAATGGAGAAATGATTTCAAATGTAAAATATTTGGCACTGAAAGCAGTCATTCCTTCAGATCAAATGACTTTTTTATTGCAACATCTGTCTATTACCTATCCATAATACAAAAGAAAACAAAGCAATAAATCGCAACATGTGGACACACTTTTTTGTAAGAATTATTAGAAAATGTCTATATATGTGATGTATTGTGCTGTCTCTCGAATTACGGGCGATGTGTCCAGTGTCCCGGCAAGGTGGAGGAGGCTCCCGCGTACAGGCGATGACGTACCCATCAGCATGTCCCACGAATCGGCACGGCAGAGGAGGCGTGGTCGCACCTCCCTGTCCGACGGATCATGAAACAGAAGTTGGGATAATGTTTCAATGCTTTACCAAATATTATAACCACCTGTAATCAAATGTGTAAAGTTCAGGATGAGTTGAACAAATCAGTAGCAGCAATATATAACACGGATCACTTCCTTGCAGGTATGGAGCAGTAGACTTGTGAATAAAGCACCAGCCGAAATACACCCCACAATGGCATGAGATCAACTCCATTGAGACCTGCCAGGAAGGAGACAAACAAANGCAGAGGAGGCGTGGTCGCACCTCCCTGTCCGACGGATCATGAAACAGAAGTTGGGATAATGTTTCAATGCTTTACCAAATATTATAACCACCTGTAATCAAATGTGTAAAGTTCAGGATGAGTTGAACAAATCAGTAGCAGCAATATATAACACGGATCACTTCCTTGCAGGTATGGAGCAGTAGACTTGTGAATAAAGCACCAGCCGAAATACACCCCACAATGGCATGAGATCAACTCCATTGAGACCTGCCAGGAAGGAGACAAACAAATTAATCCCACAGAAGCAAATCCATGGTAGCATGCCATGCCACATTTTGGAATTTTGTTTTTTCATATAGGGGCTCTGGGAGCGAACCACTCGATTGGGACCATAATTACCTGCTTGAGCTAAGAAGATGCGCTGCAGTACAAAGCATCTGTAGACCTCCCTCCATTGTTTTGGACATTGGCGGAGGGAGGATGTGAAGGAGCCCATGTATTTGAAGTAGGAAAGGAGAAGAACGTCACGGAAGTATATTTACATGGTGGAGGCTATTATTTTCTTTTTGAAATTTGTGGAGGCTATTATTAAGAAAAGAAACTCAAGGGATGAACCACCTGGAAACCAACCGATGGAAATAGACGCTGCATTGGTCNGGGACCATAATTACCTGCTTGAGCTAAGAAGATGCGCTGCAGTACAAAGCATCTGTAGACCTCCCTCCATTGTTTTGGACATTGGCGGAGGGAGGATGTGAAGGAGCCCATGTATTTGAAGTAGGAAAGGAGAAGAACGTCACGGAAGTATATTTACATGGTGGAGGCTATTATTTTCTTTTTGAAATTTGTGGAGGCTATTATTAAGAAAAGAAACTCAAGGGATGAACCACCTGGAAACCAACCGATGGAAATAGACGCTGCATTGGTCAGTTTCACGTGCATTTGTGGCTGCAGTTTCTCTCGGGAGAATGTGGGTCATGATGGTGGATTAGAAAACGGTGAGACAGTTAATGTGCATGTAGTAATGGAGCGTGGGATAGCTTGGTTCATGTGCGGGCGCTGGCCAAAAAAGTGAAGACGTGTCGGGGGTTGGGTGCGACATATGCCAAAGGATGGCTTATCATGGAGGGGGTGAGTAGAACGTCGCCGGTGCCTGGAAACGGGATAAGGCGAAGGTATGCACGGCGACGAATCTTACCCAGCTTCGGGGCTCTCCGTGGAGATAATACCCCTACTGCTGCTCTGCGGGGTCTCCGCATGATCACTATATCGAAGTGGGTACAGGGTTGCTCCTTGAGCTGTTCTAGGTGAGGAAGGAGAAGGGCACGGCTAGCTCTTCTCTTCCCTCTGTCTGTGTCTAAAACTATTAGGGTCCAACCTCTTGCATGGGTGCCCAGGGGGGTTTATATAGGCCTACCCCTGGGGGGTACAATGGTAATCCGGCTGGGCGCGGGTCCCAACCGTCTGTCTCTCAGGTCGCCATCTTCTTCGCCGACTGCTGGGGCCCGCTGACTAGCGGACCCCGTCAACGGGCCCCGCATGGGGCCGACAGGCCTTGTCCGCCGCTAGCGTGTCTTGCCGGCTGTGGATTACTGTAGCCGTGCTTCTGATGACGTTGGCTTGGTCGTGGGGTCATCGCTACAGTGACGCCGCCTGACGGGCGATCACTGTTGCCATTCCCCGTCTTGTCTGGTTAATGGCACGCGGGACTTTCGGGAGGGGTCGGCCGACTCCCTGGGGCCGTCTCTGGTCTCGGCCGTCTTGTGGCGCTCTCGCCATCTTTAGTACCTCCGCCGACAGGCGGGCCCCGCTGTCTCCGACCGTACAGACAGGCCGTCGTGGGCACAGGGGTCTGCTCATGGGGCTGATGTCAGGGCCGGCGTGGCTACAGTGCCACGCCGAACGGAGATTTCCGTCAGTACGGCGCACTGTGGCCATGCCCGCCCTTCGTGAGCGGGGCAGGGATGGGCCATGCGGCAGCCACACCCCATCACGTCTGCAGTTGCGTGGGTCGAGGGTGGTTGGAGTCGGGGGTCGACTCCCCATAGCCGGCCTCTCTGGAGATCGCCAGTTGGGAGTCGGCTTTCCTCAAGGCCGCCTCTGGGACTCGGCCGCGAGGGGTAGTCAGTGGCTCCGCCGCTGACCCTCAGAAAGTAGCTCTTCGTCTTGAGGTCTCGAGGGGCGCAGCCCGCCCCGATGTTTCGAAGGGTGCGGGGGCTCGGGTTTGCCTACCCGTGGCCCATTACTCCGACAGTAGTCCCCGAAGCTGGTGAGGCGCCGAGGGCAAAACGTCGAGGAGCCTCAACGGCTTCATTCCCTTAGTGGAAGAATCTGGGCCCTGCTTGCCGTCCTCCTCCAGGCCGACTAGCTGAAGTCGGCCCCGCAGGAGGCCGTCTTGCTCCTCACAGGGTCTCGAAAGTCGCAGGGGGAACCAGACGGCGTGTCTGATAAGCTTCCTAGCGGCGGCCCGTTGTGGACCTGCCGTGCGACGCCACGTGGCTGGGCCGGCCTGCCCGCCCACGCGCGTGACAGGACGGGCTGTCAGGCGGGGCCCGCCACCATCGCGCCTTGGGGCTCGAACGGATCCGTTGCGGCCGTGCGGGCGGTTGGGGTTCCCACGGCGTTACTGCGCGCAGTAACGTCGTGGGTTAAATCGTGGGGGTCGTGGGGTGCTGGGCGCTGTTAATCTCACGCCCGCCCCATCGGCTTCTCAGCCCACGAGGCTATAAGTAGGCGGGGGAGGCGGGGCGGCGAAACACGCGCGCCCATCTCCCTGCTTCCCCCGCTTCCTCTTGCCCATCCTCCTTCTTGCCTCCTCTTCCTCTTGCCGTTGCGCCGAGCCGCGCCGTGCCGCGGAGTTGAGCTCTTCCTCCGCCGTTACTCCCCCCGCCACGCGCTCCGGCGTTTGGGACGAGTCCGAGGTCGACGATGACCAAATCGAGTTCCTCCGCCAGACGCGTCGCCTCCCCGGCAAGCACCTCGTGCAGACCCGCGCCGCGCCGGCGGGCGAAATAACGCCGGCGCCGGAGGAGGGCGAGCGGGTCGTGTTCCGCTCGCACCTCATGCGCGGCCTGGGGTTGCCGGCGAGCGGTTTCTTCCGCTCGTTCCTGGATTTCCACGGGCTCCAGCCGCACCACCTCACTCCGAACACGGTGGTGCTGCTGGCCGCCTTCGCCGCCCTGTGCGAGGGCTTTCTCGGCGTCCTCCCCACCATCGAGCTGTGGGGGAATTCTTCCAAGCCAAGCTTGGCACGCACGTCGCCGGCGTGCCGGCTCTGTGCGGCACCTTCATCGCGATGAGGAGGTCGGTGGCGGACAATCCCTTCCCCACCATCGCGCTGATCAAGTCGGTGAAGATGTGGCAGCGCTCATACTTCTAGCTAAAGAACATCGCCCCGGAGGGCGACTGGGTCAACCTGCCGCCTTACGAAGCCGGCGCGCTGGCGGGGAGGCTTCCCAGCTGGTCCTACCGAGCCAGGACGCTCACTCCGGCTGGCGGTGCCGCCGTCGCGCGACTCCGAGTGCTGACGCAGTCGGAGGGACTGACCGGGGCCGACCTTCTGGCCGCCTTCGTGGCGCGCCGAGTCCTGCCGCTCCAAGACCGGCCTCATATGATCTGCCAGATGAGCGGCCATCGGGACCCCAGTCGGATGTGCTCGAAGGACATGCCCCCCGGGGAGGTGGCGGACATGGTGAACTTCCTGGCGAACTGCAACCTTACGGCGGATTGGCAGTTCGGCAAGGAGCCATACTCACGCGCCAACCCCCCACCGGTGGTAAGTCGTCTTCTTTCCTCTTCTGCTTTTCATTCTCGGCTGAGTTCATCCTCTGATCCTTCTGGCTCTTTTGAGTCAGAACCCCCTCATGCAGCCCTCGGCTGGGACCACGGGGCCGGCCCGTGAGTTCGTTCCCGACCGAGCGAAGAGCGACGCCGACGACCCTGACTTGGGGGTGGCGACGATGGAGGCCGACGCCGAAGGCGGAGGAGGAGGAGAGGCCGACGACTTCAGGCCCTCGGCCACCCTCGCCGACTGGCCTGGGGATGTCGGCGAAGGGGAAGTCGTCCCCCGCCGCCAGCCGAAGGTCGGCCACCCAGGATCGAGCTCTTCCGCCGTCTTGGGCGGTCGAGGCGGCGCGAGGAAGCGCCAGGCCGGGCCGAGCTTGCCAAGCGGCCGGTCGAAGAAGCTCAAGGGGACGGCCGCCGCGACCAAGCGGGAAGAGGCGGTCGCCAAGGCTAACCGCTTCCGCAAGGAAGTGAAGAAGCCGCCGCTGGTCTCCGCGTAAGTGCTTTTGCTTCGTCTTGTTTTCCTTCTGATAAATCTTGCTCAATTTTCTCATACGTATTCTTCGCATCAGGGCTCCTCTTACTTTGGAGAGAGTCGCCGCCGCCTCCATCATGGGGTCGGCAGAAACGTCTGCCAATACTCGGCGGATTGACCCCGCAGCCGACCTCCGAGAGGCGACGAAGAGGAATGCGCGGGAGAAGCGCGACGAAGAAGAGGCCGCCCGCCTGGAGAAGGCGGCAGCTTCCGCTCAGAGGAAGCTGGAAGAAACCGAAGTCGCAGCCACAGCCAAGCGGCAGGCCGAGGAGGCCGCGCGCCTCCACTCGGCGCTTCTTGTCACCCCGCTGAGTTCCGCGCCGCCGCTGCCGGAGCTCACGGGGCAGACGGAGGGAACTGGCGGCGGGTTCCCCATCATGGAGAGGGACAGCGCCGAGACTTCTCTGTCGGGCACGGCCACGTCGCCCCCGCCGCCTCCGCCGCTGTCTGAGGTCGCGCGAGGCAAACAGCAGGCGGACCCGTCGGTGCCGCCGACTGAAGACGAGGCCGTGGCGAGCCTGCTTCTTCAAGTCGCCTCGCCAGCACGCCGTCATCTTGAGAAGGCGACTTCTGCGCCGTGCCCCTTGGAGACCGGCGCCGCCGGCTCGGCCATCCCAGACGCCGAGGCGATGAGCGCCGCGCCTGCTGGGTGGGTGCAAGGAGGCGGCACAGGCCCGCTGAACCAGGCGCTTCCGGATGTCCAGGCGAAGTTGCAGGCCGAGGGCGACGCCATCCACAACTGCACCAAGGTGCACCTGGCGTCGCGAGCCGCCGTCCGGGTACGATTCTTTTTGAGTTTTTTCTTGCTCTTCTCTGTGGGGGCGCGCCGGCGCACCCACTGGGTGTAGTCCCCGAGTTTCGGGTCGGCTGCTGAGCAGGCGGCTCGGAACTCTACTTGGTGAGTTCCAAATGCTTATCTTTGTCTCGAAATGCTTATCACAGGAATATCACAACCTCCGCGCCACTGCCTTCAACCGCAACGTTGAGGAGCTGAGTAAGCGGACCGCCGACTTGTCGAGGAGCCGAAGTGGGTCTTGTTTCTTCTTCGCGGGGGCGCGTTGGCGCACCCGCGGGCTGTAGTCCCCGAGATTCGGGCCGACTGCTGAGCAGTCGGGCCGGATCTTCCTAGCGACCTTCTTAGTTTACGACTTAACGTCCTTTTTCCTTTTTATTCTTCAGAGGCCAATGCTACTCTCCGACAGCAGTTGGGCGCGGCCGACACGGCCTTGCGTGCCAAAGGGGAGGAGTGCGACAAGCTCGCCGCAGAGCGCGACCTGCTGGCCATGCAGCTGGCAGAGCAGAAGGCGCTGCTGAAGGCGGCGCAGGATGAAGCGGCGAAGAGAGAGACTGCTCTCTTGGCCGAGTTCGAGAGTGAATGCTCCTCCTGGACTGACAAGGAGGCGTTGCTGACCTCCGGCTTCCATGAAATCGAGGACATCGTCGATGGTGAGTTTCTCTTTCTTTGTTTCTTTGAGCTGCCGACTATAGGTCAGGCTGACTGCCGGTTTTCTGACTTGCTCCTTTTCCGTCTTGGCAGACTTCTTCCCTGGCCATACGCAGGCGGCCAATGAAGCCATCGAGGCTGATCGCGAGGTGCGGAGGGCGAGTGGCGCAAAGATTGTTGTCAATGCCCCCCGGACCCTCGATGANTGACAAGGAGGCGTTGCTGACCTCCGGCTTCCATGAAATCGAGGACATCGTCGATGGTGAGTTTCTCTTTCTTTGTTTCTTTGAGCTGCCGACTATAGGTCAGGCTGACTGCCGGTTTTCTGACTTGCTCCTTTTCCGTCTTGGCAGACTTCTTCCCTGGCCATACGCAGGCGGCCAATGAAGCCATCGAGGCTGATCGCGAGGTGCGGAGGGCGAGTGGCGCAAAGATTGTTGTCAATGCCCCCCGGACCCTCGATGAGCAGCTCGTGAGCATCGAGGCTCGTCTGCGGCCTGCCCATCGGATGCTGCGCCGGCTTCAACGCGTCGGTGCCCAGGCGGTTGCTGCCCTGTGGCCGGACATGCCGGTTCTGCGCACTCCTAGTCGGACTGCTGACTGGCTGGAGGTCGCAGCTGGCCGTCTTGAGGCTTGGAAGGGTTCCTCGGCCCGTGCTGGAGCGCGCCGGGCCTTGGAATTTGCCAAGGCGTGGTATCCAGGGCTGGATCTGGACCGGCTGGCTGCGTTCCGGTCAGAGGCTCAGGCGGAGCTGCTGGCTGCGGAAGATGCCCTTGTTGAGCGTGCGGCAGCGATCGCCGACTATACGGACACCAGCGTCTTTGTTCCTGAGCGGGCTGAGGACGGCCAGGAGGCGCCGCCGGAGTGGTTCGGGATGAACCCAGACTACGAAGAGGACTCGGCGGAGGTGATTGGCTCCAGCGCCGAGGAGGAAGGCGAGGCGGAGGACGGAGATGAGATGGAGGCGCCAGAAGACGGAGCGGGCGACCAGCCTCAGCTCGACCGCGCCTCCAGCAACGAGCCGCGCCCATCTGTGCCGACTGCCGCCGGAGGTGACCGAGCCGAGACTGCTCAGCCGGCCGCCCCGGCGCCTGACACCGCCGTCTCCTCCGGCCCTCCAAACCCGCCTGCTGCTTCCTAGGCTGCCGTCGTCCCTTAATTTTATCTGCTTTGATAGTCTCGGAAAAAACTTGTTAATTCGCACAATTCCACCCGCGGGTGTATTTTGAACTTCTGCTCGAAGATTCGGCCGAGAGCCTATGCTATGTAAATATTATCTTAATTCTATCTTTCCTTGCTTATCACTCTTATGGCTTTTCCTTTGCCGCCTTTCCTTAGCTGCCGCCTTGCCCGTTGGACCACCGCTCTGCGGACTGCCGTTTGGACCAAGTGCTTGGCTATTTTGGGAAGGCAAGTAGTTGGCCATTTTTAGAGTTTTTAACAAGTTGGATAGGCGGCAAGCCGACTACTCAAGAGTCGGTTTGCGCAGAGGGGCTAGAAGCCGGCTTTAGCTATGTTTATGTTTTGGGTCCTTAGTCATTTTTCATGTGAGCGCCCATTCTTCCATACTCCTGTCCGCCAAACAGTCGCTTTGCGAGCTGCGGCTTCTGACAAGAGACGGCTTAGGCACTACACACTACTTGTCCGACTGCAGGAAGCATTTCATAGCGCAAGGCGGCGAGTCCCCGGGCCGACTAGTCGAACCCGGTGCCAGGTATCATAACAAAAGATGACATACTCGAAGGCATGATTCTTATCATACAAAAGGGCAGTCCCCGAGCTTGTCTCGGGGGGCCCAAAGTCTTAGCATCTTAACACAAAAGGTAGCGTGACACATACTGCATTTAACTGAAAAATCTTCGGGGAAGATTTGCGTTCCATGGCCGTTCCGTCTCTTTGCCGGAGTCGTCTCTCTTGCGTGCTCAGGGCTTCTGGGTGTCGATCAGGTAGTAGGAGTCGTTGCCCAGCACTTTGCTGATGATGAAGGGGCCTTCCCAAGGCGCCGACAGCTTGTGTTGACCGGCTATTCGCTGGATCAGCCGGAGCACAAGGACACCCTCTTGGAAAGATCTTGGCTTGACCTTCCTGTTGTAGTAGCGGCGCAGGCTCTGCTGGTAGATGCTGGACCGGCTGAGTGCCAACAGCCGGCCCTCTTCCAGCAGATCGACGCCGTCTTGTCGTGCTTCTTCTGCTTCCTCCTCGGTGTACATGGCGACTCGCGGGGAGTCGAACTCTATGTCCGTTGGGATGACGGCTTCAGCACCGTAGACGAGGAAGAAGGGTGTGAAGACGGTTGACTTGTTCGGAGTCGTGCGCAAACTCCAGAGGACGGCTGGCAGCTCCTCAAGCCAACAGCCGGCCGAATGCTCCAATGGTTCGACCAGTCGAGGTTTGATACCGGATAGGATGAGGCCGTTTGCTCGCTCGACCTGGCCGTTTGACTGCGGATGGGCGACGGACGCTAAGTCCGGTCGGATGCCTTGCGTCGCGCAGAAACGGGCCAAGGTGCCTTTGGCAAAATTTGTGCCATTGTCGGTGATGATGCTGTGTGGTATGCCGTACCGAGTTGTGATGTCGGCGACGGAAGTCACTGCAGTCGGACCGTTCAACTTCTTGATGGGCTTCGCTTCTATCCACTTGGTGAACTTGTCCACCGCGACAAGTAAGTGAATTAAGCCGCCTCGTGCTGCTTTGAATGGTCCCACCATGTCCAGGCCCCATACGGCAAAGGGCCAAGCTATAGGGATAGTTTTTAGTGCAGAAGCCGGCTGGAGCGGCTTGGAGCGGAACACTTGGCACCCCTTGCATTTCTGGACTAATTCCTTGGCCTCTTCTAGGGCGGTTGGCCAGAAGAAACCATGTCAGAAGGCTTTGGCGACGAGTGCTCTTGAGGCCGCATGGTGACCGCACTCGCCTTGATGAATGTCTTTGAGGATCGCTTGGCCTTGCTCTGGCTCGACACAACGCTGGTAAACACCAGTGACACTGCGTTTGACCAGCTCTCTGTTGATTATGGTGTAGGCTGCCGCTCGGCGTTGCACTTGCCGGGCCGAGATTTCATCGGTTGGTAGCTCTCCGCTTACTAAGAACTTCAGGATGGGCTGGGCCCATGAGGGTGCTGCTATTTCTTCAACTGCCAGTACTGCTACTTGGACGAGGGCGGCTGGGCTGGGAGGCGGCGGGCTGGAGTCCGCGGCCGCTTGCTGGGTTGATGGAGTCCCCGGGCCGGCTGGCGCAGTCCCCGGTCCGAGCTCTGGAATCTTCGTAATGGTTGCCGCAGTCCTCGGGCCGGATTCTGAAGTCCCCGGGCCGGCTTCGACTGCGGCGATATTTGGGCCGTCTGCGAGGATTCTCGTGCCGTCTGCTGAGGTTTTGGAGTCGGATCTGATTTCCTCAGGGGGAGCCGGCACGAAAATTGAGTCTGAATCTGGTGAAGGCTTGACAGATGGCTTGAGGAGGCGCTGGAGGGCGACGCCGGATGGTATTGCCTGGCGGGTTGAGCCGATTCGTGCTAGGGTGTCTGCTTGGTCGTTGTCGTTTCTTGATATGTGAAGGAATTCGCATCCCTCAAAATATCCACTGAGTTGCTGTACCAGGAAACGGTAGCTCACCATGTTCGCGTCTTTGGCGTCCCAGTCGCCAGATGACTGTTGGACCACCAAGTCGGAGTCACCATAACACAAGATCCGACGAATGCCAAGTTCCTTGGCTAGCCGGAGCCCGTGAATGAGCGCCTCGTATTCGGCGACGTTGTTGGAGGCGGCGAAATGGATTTGCAGCGCGTATTTGAGCTTGTCGCCTTTGGGGGAGGTGAGGACGACGCCGGCTCCCAAGCCAGTGCGCATCTTCGAGCCGTCGAAATGCATCCGCCAACGGGTGCAGTCGGGCGCTGGCGGCAGGTACTGGGTCTCGGCCCAGTCGACGAGGAAGTCAGCCAGTGCTTGCGACTTGATGGCGGTGCGGGGCTGATAATAGATGGTGTAGGGGGCCAACTCTATGGCCCATTTGGCCACTCGGCCAGAGGCATCTCGGCTTCCGATGATCTCGGCCAGTGGNTGGAGGCGGCGAAATGGATTTGCAGCGCGTATTTGAGCTTGTCGCCTTTGGGGGAGGTGAGGACGACGCCGGCTCCCAAGCCAGTGCGCATCTTCGAGCCGTCGAAATGCATCCGCCAACGGGTGCAGTCGGGCGCTGGCGGCAGGTACTGGGTCTCGGCCCAGTCGACGAGGAAGTCAGCCAGTGCTTGCGACTTGATGGCGGTGCGGGGCTGATAATAGATGGTGTAGGGGGCCAACTCTATGGCCCATTTGGCCACTCGGCCAGAGGCATCTCGGCTTCCGATGATCTCGGCCAGTGGGGCTGTGCAAACCACGGTGATTGGATGCTTTTAAAAGTAAGGCTTCAACTTCTTGGCGGCAAAGTGTACGCCGTAGCACATCTTCTGGTAGTTGGGGTAGTTCTGCTTGGAGGTTGACAGTACTTCGCTCAGGTAATATACCGGTCTCTGGACAGGTAGCGCCTTGCCTTCCTCTTTGCGCTCGACTACGATGACGGTGCTGACTACTCGGCTGGTGGCGGCAATGTACAGGAGCATGGGCTCTTTAGGGGTCGGAGCCGCCAGCACGGGGGGAGTAGTCAGCATTTTCTTCAACTGGAGAAAAGCTTCATCTGCCTTGGGGTTCCACTCGAAGAAGGTGGTCTTCTTCATGAGCTGGTATAAGGGGAGGGCCTTCTCGCCCAGCCGACTGATGAACCGGCTGATGGACGCTAAGCAGCCGGTGAACTTCTGCACATCTAGCAGTCGGCGGGGTACCTCCATCCTCTCGATGGCTTTGATCTTCGCAGGATTGCACTCTATGCCGCATTCGGAGACCAGGAAACCAAGGAGCTGGACGGCTGGTACTCCGAAGACACACTTCTCGGGGTTGAGCTTGATCTGGAATCGGCGCAGGTTCTCAAAGGTCTCCTTAAGGTCTTCCAGCAGCGTTCCTCGCTTCTCCGTCTTCACCACCACATCATCCACGTAGACGTGGGCGTTCCTGTCGAGCTGCTTGAGGAGGCACTTCTGCATGCAACGCTGAAAAGTGGCGCCGGCATTTCTCAAGCCGAACGTCATGGTCAGGTAGCAGAAGGCTCCGAACGGTGTGATGAAGGCGGTCTTCAGTCTATCGGCCGGGTTCAGCTTGATCTGGTGATATCCTGAATATGCATCTAAGAAGCTCAACAGCTCGCATCCGGCTGTGGAGTCTATCACTTGATCAATCCTCGGCAAAGCGAACGGGTCCTTGGGACAGGCTTTGTTGAGGCTTGTGTAGTCAATACACATCC
>LR880972.1:9084204-9095084 GCA_904067115.1 Aegilops sharonensis | reverse complement strand
CGGAGCCGCCAGCACGGGGGGAGTAGTCAGCATTTTCTTCAACTGGAGAAAAGCTTCATCTGCCTTGGGGTTCCACTCGAAGAAGGTGGTCTTCTTCATGAGCTGGTATAAGGGGAGGGCCTTCTCGCCCAGCCGACTGATGAACCGGCTGATGGACGCTAAGCAGCCGGTGAACTTCTGCACATCTAGCAGTCGGCGGGGTACCTCCATCCTCTCGATGGCTTTGATCTTCGCAGGATTGCACTCTATGCCGCATTCGGAGACCAGGAAACCAAGGAGCTGGACGGCTGGTACTCCGAAGACACACTTCTCGGGGTTGAGCTTGATCTGGAATCGGCGCAGGTTCTCAAAGGTCTCCTTAAGGTCTTCCAGCAGCGTTCCTCGCTTCTCCGTCTTCACCACCACATCATCCACGTAGACGTGGGCGTTCCTGTCGAGCTGCTTGAGGAGGCACTTCTGCATGCAACGCTGAAAAGTGGCGCCGGCATTTCTCAAGCCGAACGTCATGGTCAGGTAGCAGAAGGCTCCGAACGGTGTGATGAAGGCGGTCTTCAGTCTATCGGCCGGGTTCAGCTTGATCTGGTGATATCCTGAATATGCATCTAAGAAGCTCAACAGCTCGCATCCGGCTGTGGAGTCTATCACCTGATCAATCCTCGGCAGAGCGAACGGGTCCTTGGACAGGCTTTGTTGAGGCTTGTGTAGTCAATACACATCCGCCACTGCTTGTTCTTCTTCAGTACCAGGACCGGGTTTGCTAACCATTCTGGAAAGAACACTTCCATGATGAAACCGGCTGCCAAGAGCCGGGCTATCTCTTCTCCAACAACTCTTCTCTTCTCTTCTGACAGGCGGCGCAAGGGCTGCCTGACGGGCTTTACGTTAGGTCGGACATGTAACTTGTGCTCGGCGAACTCAGTCGGTACACCCGGCATGTCCTTGGGAGACCATGCGAAAATGTCCCGATTCTCACGGAGGAAATTGACGAGCTCGCCTTCCTATTTGCTGTCAAGGTTTGCACCTATGACAGCATACCTCTCCGGGTGCTCTGGGTCCAAGGGTATCTTCTTTGTTTCCTTGGCCGGCTTGAACGAGCCCTCAGCTTCCGACTCCCTGGGGTCGGACGACATCTCAGGCTGCTTGCCGGCCATCGCCACGACCCGATCGAGAAGTCGCTTCTCAGCTGCGATCACCAGGGACTCGGCTAGCCGGCTGCTCTCAGCCGCGCAAGCGGACGACTTCCTGTAATCGCCGGCTACGGTCAGGATCCCCTTGGTGCTCGGCATCTTCATATTGAGGTAGGCGTAGTGGGGTACTGCCATGAACTTGGCCAAAGCAGGTCGGCCGAGCAGTGCGTGGTACGGACTTTCGAGGTCCACCACTTCGAACCAAACTGGCTCTCGGCGAAAATGATCCTTGTCCCCAAAGAGGACGTCTATCTGGATCTTGCCGATCGGTGAGCAGGAAAGGCCAGGTACAATGCCGTGGAACACCGTCCGGCTACTCTGGAGCTGTCTCTGCTTGATTCCTAACTTCTCCATCGTGTCCTTGTACAGGATGTTGATGCTGCTGCCTCCGTCTATCAGGACTCGCGAGAAGCGAGCAGCCCGCCTATCCGCAGCAAGGGTGGCTCCCAAGACCAGGGCGTAGGAACCTGGATTCGGCATCATCTCGGGGTGATCAGATCTGCTCCAACTGATAGGCTTCTCGGACCAGTGCATGAACTCTGGAGTGTCTGATGCTACTGCATTCACTTCTTGCTGCTGCAGCCGCCTGCTGCGTCGGTCGTCGTCCATGCTGGTGAACACTACATAGGCTCCATGCTCTTCTGGGTACTCGTCTTGTATTGCGCCGACTGGCCTGACAGCCGGCTGCTGAGGCGGCGGTGGAGGCGGCGGCCCAGCAGGCTGCGGAGGCTGGAGGCCGTCTCCCTTGGCGATCCTGGTGAGCCAGTGACACTTCCGGGTGGTGTGGTTCGACAGCTTCACGCCGCTGTGGAACTTGCAGGGGCCATCTAGAGTCTGCTCGTAGGAGAAAGCCGGCAACCAGTTGGATTTGCCGCCTTTCTGCCGCTTGGTCGGAGGCTGCCCTTCCGGCTGCTGGTCTTCGACCGTTGCAACCTGCCGGCTGTGGGAAGCCGCTGCGGGGCCTTACGCTTGTGGTCGTTCTGCTGCTGTCGCCGACTGGTGTCTCCAGCCGGAGTCGTGGGAGCTTGAGGGGCCACCTTGCCTGTCGCGCTGACTTCAATCTCCGTCTTCATGGAGGAGTCAACCGTAGCGTACTTGTCTGCTATGACCAGCAGCTCGTCGAGGGTCTCTGGCTCGTCGCGAAGGAGCTTGTGCTTGAGGAGGGTGCCTTCTCTGCACCCGGCGGTGAAGTACTCGATAGCTTGCACCTCGTGCACGCCCTCGCAGGAGTTTCGGAGCTCGCCCCAGCGCGTGAGGTAGTCGCGCGTCGACTCGTTGGGGCCCTGCACGCACAGGGAAAGCTGGCGAGGCTTGGGAGGTCACTTGTACGTGCTCGTGAAGTTGCGTATGAAAGCTTCGGTGAAGTCGACCCAGCTATTGATGCTGCGGGGCTTCAGGCTGTTCAACCACGTCCGGCCCGTGCCCTGGAGCATGAGCGGAACATATTTCACGGCAACACGCTTATTGTCGTTCGCTATGCTGACAGCCATGGAGTAGTCAACCAGTCAGTCTTCCGGCTTAACCGAGCCGGTGTACTTGGGTGTGTCTCGGGGGAGCGTGAACCCTTTGGGGAAGGGCTCGTCTCGGATGCAGGGTCCGAAGCACGACGGACCCAGCTCGTCCTCTTCTTCCAGCGCCAGGGACCGGTGAAGTCGGTTGATCCGGTGGTGGGCGTCGTTTTCTCCGACTCCCTCTCGGCGGCCGAGGCGTTCGCCGAGAGTCGGATGCTTGATGGGCGGCGGGGAGACTCGCCTTTCTCTGCGTGGAGGGGGAGGCAGGTAGTCGTCCCGCCGCTCCACTGCTCTGGGGCGGCCGTCTTGGTCGCGCTCGATGGTGACGTGAGTCCGACTGTGGCTGACAGCTGGCTCCTTGTCCTTTCTTCCGCGGACACCGCCAGTCGGCGTCCGAGACGTCGCGCCTTGGTCTCGGTGGGGTGGCGGGCCGTCGTTCTGTTGCTGTGGCGCCTCTGTGCGGCAGCCGGCCTCGTTCTGCGCAGCAGCCGCGTCGAGGAGCTGCTGGACTCGCTCCGTCATGAGGCGGCGCTCTTCGCCTTCGAAGTTATCCAGCTCGTCCGCCGCCGCCTGGGCGGCGCGGATGTTCTCTGCCGGCGTGGCATACACGGGGCGATTGTCCCCGAACAGGTTGGCGATGGCCACGCCGCGCTGCCGGACTGCGCCTAAGCGGCTAGGCCCAGTTGGAGCCGGCGAGCCGCCCACAGCGCGATCCATCTCGCGCTGGTAGGCTTCCAACAAGCGTATCATGCTNGGCCCGTGCCCTGGAGCATGAGCGGAACATATTTCACGGCAACACGCTTATTGTCGTTCGCTATGCTGACAGCCATGGAGTAGTCAACCAGTCAGTCTTCCGGCTTAACCGAGCCGGTGTACTTGGGTGTGTCTCGGGGGAGCGTGAACCCTTTGGGGAAGGGCTCGTCTCGGATGCAGGGTCCGAAGCACGACGGACCCAGCTCGTCCTCTTCTTCCAGCGCCAGGGACCGGTGAAGTCGGTTGATCCGGTGGCGGGCGTCGTTTTCTCCGACTCCCTCTCGGCGGCCGAGGCGTTCGCCGAGAGTCGGATGCTTGATGGGCGGCGGGGAGACTCGCCTTTCTCTGCGTGGAGGGGGAGGCAGGTAGTCGTCCCGCCGCTCCACTGCTCTGGGGCGGCCGTCTTGGTCGCGCTCGATGGTGACGTGAGTCCGACTGTGGCTGACAGCTGGCTCCTTGTCCTTTCTTCCGCGGACACCGCCAGTCGGCGTCCGAGACGTCGCGCCTTGGTCTCGGTGGGGTGGCGGGCCGTCGTTCTGTTGCTGTGGCGCCTCTGTGCGGCAGCCGGCCTCGTTCTGCGCAGCAGCCGCGTCGAGGAGCTGCTGGACTCGCTCCGTCATGAGGCGGCGCTCTTCGCCTTCGAAGTTATCCAGCTCGTCCGCCGCCGCCTGGGCGGCGCGGATGTTCTCTGCCGGCGTGGCATACACGGGGCGATTGTCCCCGAACAGGTTGGCGATGGCCACGCCGCGCTGCCGGACTGCGCCTAAGCGGCTAGGCCCAGTTGGAGCCGGCGAGCCGCCCACAGCGCGATCCATCTCGCGCTGGTAGGCTTCCAACAAGCGTATCATGCTCGCCAGCTTTTTCGCGCCTTCGATGAGCTGAAGGCGGCACGCCTCCAGCGTCTCGGCGTCAGCGTCTTCTGGAATAGGCGCGGTTAGGTCTTGTAGAGCCGCGTCGAGGGGGTCATGAACTCCTTCGTCGGGGTGCTCGCCATGACTGATGACGAGCACCTCCGTGACGGCGCTTTCGCCGCTCTCGGCGCGAGGGAGCGGCTCGTCGTAGACCACCACGTTGGTGGGGAACGCGTCGAGCGACGCGGCGTCAGAGTCGACCAACATCGGGTCGGTGGAGCCTACCGACTCCAAGTCCGCGGCAGGCTCGCCAGCGACGTGGAGTTGTTCGAGGAGGCCCGCAAGGAGGCTCTCGGGGCCGCCCGTGCCTGCGTCGGATGCAGGCTCTTCGGAGAGGCGGACCTCACCGACAAGTTCGGCGAGGCAGCTGGCCGCGCAGGTGATCTCAGCGCCATGCAGCGCGTCGACGCAGACTCTGTCTGGCGTGCCGGGCTGGCTGCGCTCGCCAGGGAGAAAAAGGGTTCCCGTCTAGAGCAGGCCTCCGGACGACGGTGCACCTAGCCCCACGGTGGGCGCCAAATGTCGGGGGTTGGGTGCGACATATGCCAAAGGATGGCTTATCATGGAGGGGGCGAGTAGAACATCGCCGGTGATTGGAAACGGGATGAGGCGAAGGCATGCACGGCGGCGAATCTTACCCAGCGTCGGGACTCTCCGTGGAGATAATACCCCTACTGCTGCTCTGCGGGGTCTCCGCGTGATCACTATATCGAAGTGGGTACAGGGTTGCTCCTTGAGCTGTTCGAGGTGAGGAAGGAGAAGGGAACGGCTAGCTCTTCTCTTCCCTCTGTCTGTGTCTAAAACTATTAGGGTCCAACCTCTTGCATGGGTGCCCCGGGGGGTTTATATAGGCCTACCCCCGGGGGTACAATGGTAATCCGGCTGGGCGCGGGTCCCAGCCTCTGTCTCTCAGGTCGCCGTCTTCTCCGCCGACTGCTGGGGGCCGCTGACTAGCGGACCCCGTCAACGGGCCCCGCATGGGGCTGACAGGCCTTGTCCGCCGCTAGCGGGTCTTGCCGGCTGCAGATTACTGTAACCGTGCTTCTGATGACGTTGGCTTGGTCGTGGGGTCATGGCTACAGTGAGGTCGCCTGACGGGCGATCACTGTTGCCATTCCCCGTCTTGTCTGGTTAATGGCGCGCGGGACTTTCGGGAGGGGTCGGCCGACTCCCTGGGGCCGTCTCTGGTCTCGGCCGTCTTGTGGCGCTCTCGCCGTCTTCAGTACCTCCGCCGACAGGCGGGCCCCGCCGTCTCTGACCGTACAGACATGCCGTCGTGGGCACAGGGGTCTGCTCATGGGGCTGATGTCAGGGCCGGCGTGGCTACAGTGCCGCGCCGAATGGAGATCTCCGTCAGTACGGCGCACTGTGGCCATGCCCGCCCTTCGTGAGCGGGGCAGGGATGGGCCATGCGGCAGCCACACCCCATCCCGTCTGCAGTTGCGTGGGTCGAGGGTGGTTGGAGTCGCGGGCCGACTCCCCATAGCCGGCCTCTCTGGAGATCGCCAGTTGGGAATCGGCTTTCCTCAAGGCCGCCTCTGGGACTCGGCCGCGAGGGGTAGTCAGCGGCTCCGCCGCCGACCCTCAGAAAGTAGCTCTTCGTCTTGAGGTCTCGAGGGGCGCAGCCCGCCCCGATGTTTCGAAGGGTGCGGGGGCTCGGGTTTGCCTACCCGTGGCCCATTACTCCGACAAGACGTGAGGTAACGTGGCACATTGAGGTTACCTTGAATCCGATGGCTCTCTATAATGCATGTCTTAAATCAATGGCCAGAACTAATTGAGATGACGTGGCTTAAGGAGAAGTTAGAGAAATCCTAATAGTGGGGAGCTTCTATTTCGATATAGTAGATTAGAAATAAACAACTGATACACATACAAGGACCCCCGGTACTCCTGCCTACATGAGAGACTCAAATGCAACAATATGTTCATATGTCTACATAGATGAAGTCGATGGGCATCGTCTTTGATGGAATAGTTACTACAACTTGCAACAATTAGTACTAGGACCGTGCAATTGAAAACTGTAGTCACGAGATGGTAAGACAAGCATATTGTGAAATATAATAAGTGCACAATTGTGTGGTTGAAATTCAATGTGTGTGTGATAATAGGGTGGAAGGGGGATTAAGACTTGGATGCGCCATGGCAAATGTGACTAGCTTGAATTGAAGAGGCGGAGAAGAGGAGGAAGAAGAATGATTTAATAATGGTAATAAAGGTAGACAATGTCGTCTGATGTACATGAGAATTTAAAAGTACAAGGTAGACGTACTAACCGTATATGAGGATTTAACGGTATGTGTTAGGCTCAATCGGTACTGAAGCAACAAATCATGTACGCCCCGTTGCAACATACAATCATTTAGCTAGTAATAAAAGATAAAAACTCCCTAATGACTCTTGGTGGACGGGCTCCAAGTAGCCCTCTTCTTTTTTTCTCAAAAACTTTATTTTCACGTTGCAAAATATCTCTACTTTTATTACTAATAAACAATTCAACATTATCTCTTTAAACGCACCCTACAAAACGTATACAAATTCATTACCATCGTATGATTAGGCCAACTAAACCCAATCTAACAGTCAGCTTTAGCCTACTCCATTTTCTGTGTGCACTTAGTAATTTACCTTGACTGACCGTACTCCACTGCTGAGGGAAAAATTGACGCCCCACGCCCACCGCTGAAACCGTCGCCCCGCACCAGATGCCTACAGGGATGGTGGCCGAGCGGAGGAGGGGGTGGCTGCACTCATAGATGAGGAGGCCGAAGTGCTCGCCGCTGCCGCAATCTGGCGCTAGCCGACACGCTGGAGGGGATCCCCAGCACAGATCGGATCCTCATCTATGGCCGGACGGTTCGACCTCCAGGGCAGGCATGGCAAGTCCCGCATCCGCGTATAACACCGTCCCGCTCCCGCCGCGGCCGGCGGCCACCTCTTCGCCGAGTGGAGCGTCGCCGTCAGTGTCGTCTCCGATTGCCATCGTCGCCACCGACTCCATCAAGAACACTGTACCCCCCCACCCCCGCTCTCTCTCTCTCTCTCTCCCCGTTCCCCGTGGTTCTCTGCCCCGGTGCTCCCTGTCCTGGTTCTTGCCATGGATTTTGTTTGCTTGGTCAGGTGTATGTGAAGCCTTGTTGAAGGCCAAGGAGTGCACGGAGGTGGTGTCCATGGAGGAATTAGCGGTTATCCTGGGAAGGCATTTCACCTCGCTGTACCGGCAGGTAGGTTCCTCCTTCTCACTGCGCGCCTCCCATCTATGGTGTTTCGCATCTCTCCTCTGAGGCAGAGGCGTAGCGAGGCGCGATGGGCCATTGTACGGCGTGCGCGGCTCGGCAGGCTGAGGGAGCGCGGGGTCAGTGGCCGGAGGGCGTGCAGTGGCCGGAGGTCAAGGGCGAGCGGGGACGGTGGTCGAGGTTCGTGTGTGGTATGTACGGGCCGTCGGCTGGCTGAATGCGTGGTGCATAGGCGGTAGTAGCAGACACGAGCTGTTTGCGCTCCTTTTCTCTGATTTTTTCCTCGACGGCGGCAGTAGCAGGGTCAGGAACAGGACCAACAAATCTCTCTGAATTCTTGCAGATCCATACTTGCACTTCCCCCAACTAGCTGCCATCTATTCGCCAGCATCTGCTGTTGTGCGCAATATTTAGTTATCGGAATGTGCACACCACTTGCTTGTGTTCTTGTTGTGAGGCCATGGTGGAGGAGGGGGTGGCCCCGTTCTATGGCGGCGCTGTCGGGGAAAGGCTGGCGAAGGACGTGAAGATTGCGGTGACTCGACTGAGACAGGCAATAAGCATCAGATTATACATCGTATTGGGAGCTATAGCTTTTAATATTAATGTATTTTCAAAGTTGCTAGCCTATGCTTTTATGGGGAGCTGTAGCTTTTAGATGTACTCAGAATGATTTCACGAAGTTGTGACATTGTCTAACAATTTGAAAATTTGCTCACTGGGAATTGAATCAAAACATCTACCAAGAAATTTTAGAGTGTATACAAGTGAGAATTCATCTCCTTCTTTATGTTTTCTTCAGAAATGTGTTGTTTAGAAGCTTATCAATTTCGTCAGTATAGTTGGATTGAGTTAGTTTATGTGCTTAATTATTCCCAGTTGACTATGCCCAATTCACTTAACATAATTTTTGGATTCAATTTTCAGAAATAATTCATCTGAAGAACTGAGGCTTTGTTGTGGTCATTGGCCTCCTGAACTGCCAAGCTGTAAACCTTCACGTATTTAGATAGGTTGCTATGAGGATTTGCTTTCGAATGCACCAAGCAAAACGTATATGTTGGAGCCAGATCTTTGATTCATGGTGATTTGTGTTGATTAATGACTGAATGCCAAATGAAACTAGATACTTGTGTCCATAGCAAGACATTAGTTTGTCTCCTTCTCTAAGATATGTGTTTTATACTCTTCTGATGTACTCCCTCCGTTTCTTTTTAGTCTACATATAAGATTTGGTCAAAGTCAAATTTTGTTAACTTTGACTAAATTTATAGAAAAAAATATCAAGATTCACAATGTGAAATCGATATTTTTAGATACATCATGAAATTAATTTTCATACCATATAGGTTTAGTATTGTAAATGTTGATACTTTTTCCTATAAAGTTGGTCAAACTTTACAAAGTTTACTAATGGCGCTGGTTTTTTACATACCGGTAGCACGGGCACCCGCGCTACTGTTAGGGCGCTACAACTATTATTTACCAGTAGCGCGTTTCTGAACAAGCGCTGCAGCTAAAATACTTATTAGTAGCGCTGCTTCCTCCACCAGCGCTACTACTATCATCACGTAGTTGCAGCGCCCTATTTTCTCCCCACGCTACAACTAGGCAAATAGAAATAAAAAATAAAAAAAAGCAGTCAGGTGCAATATTCATGGAAATCAAGACAAGTCCAGTGCAAATAAACTAAGTTCACAAAACCATCTCACAAACATTAACGACCGTACCACATTTAATATAACCACACAATCTCACAAACTCATATAGTAGTCAACAATTCATGGATAGATCATAGTTGATAAGTCTACTAGGTAGTCATACTAGCATATATATGGTTCAACAGCCACACGCATGCATATGAAGTTCTAGATGATGTCGATGACGACCACCATCCTCAAGCCTGGGCGGTGGGTGTTCCTGATAGTAATTAGGATTGCCTGTCCAACATGAAGATTCTTGCCGACGAGGAAGCTCTTTCACCCAACCGAGTTGAAGTGTGTGCGACCGTCCGTGTCCATGCCGTACGCACAAGTGGTGACGGAGCCCCTTGCNGCATGGATAGATCATAGTTGATAAGTCTACTAGGTAGTCATACTAGCATATATATGGTTCAACAGCCACACGCATGCATATGAAGTTCTAGATGATGTCGATGACGACCACCATCCTCAAGCCTGGGCGGTGGGTGTTCCTGATAGTAATTAGGATTGCCTGTCCAACATGAAGATTCTTGCCGACGAGGAAGCTCTTTCACCCAACCGAGTTGAAGTGTGTGCGACCGTCCGTGTCCATGCCGTACGCACAAGTGGTGACGGAGCCCCTTGCGTTAAGGCGTATTCCAGCAGAGCCTTCTTCATCAGGCTTGATATCACAACTCTCAGATAGGCTCTTTGGCAATTTCTGAATAAGAAAAACATATCAATTAATAAGTAGCCTCACACATTCTACACGAAGCATATATATCATCGGACTCTACACTAAGCATATATATCATCAGACTCTACACTAAGTATATATATCATCGGACTCTACACTAAGTATAACAATAAAGTATATAAGATTCACTAAGCATATATATCATCGGACTCTACACTAAGTATAACAATAAAGCATATAAGATTCACTAAGCATAGATTCAGTAAGCATATAAGATTCAGTAAGCATATTTATCATCAGACTCTACACTAAGTATAACAATAAAGCATATCATCAAATTACTCTAAAAACTATAGTAAATGCAACATACCATCATATGCCGATCAACCATGGTACTTGTCTGGCGGGTCACGAATGGCACCCCGACGAAGTCAGCACGTGGCGGAATGATGTCCCATAGGTTGCACACCTCCTCCTCGCTCAACTTCATTCTTTGAGCTACGGTGGCATCACCGAGTGGGTCATCATCATCCTCATGATCCTCATAATTTTTTGCTTTGTTGATATTAATCATGGCCAGCTTGGGTCTTTCAGCTCTGAAGGAGAAGCTGATCAACTCACCACTGGTGATACGCATGTTGTTGATGAAACGGACCCATCCATCTCCTCCCACCCGCGTCATCTTTCATCCTTTCTAGATCTCCATAGTGTAGGGCCCCCCAGGAGCCTCAAATGTCACAGAGTCTCCAGTCAGATTGTTGAATTCTGACCTCACATTGCATGGGACGATCTGTGTACAAAAAGCAAAACGATATATACACGATGCATTAATGCCAATAACACTAAAAACAAAATAGTAGTTACTAGTTTCATATAATTTATTACCGCCGCATGAAGAAA
>LR880972.1:9067954-9082528 GCA_904067115.1 Aegilops sharonensis | reverse complement strand
GACTCTACACTAAGTATAACAATAAAGCATATCATCAAATTACTCTAAAAACTATAGTAAATGCAACATACCATCATATGCCGATCAACCATGGTACTTGTCTGGCGGGTCACGAATGGCACCCCGACGAAGTCAGCACGTGGCGGAATGATGTCCCATAGGTTGCACACCTCCTCCTCGCTCAACTTCATTCTTTGAGCTACGGTGGCATCACCGAGTGGGTCATCATCATCCTCATGATCCTCATAATTTTTTGCTTTGTTGATATTAATCATGGCCAGCTTGGGTCTTTCAGCTCTGAAGGAGAAGCTGATCAACTCACCACTGGTGATACGCATGTTGTTGATGAAACGGACCCATCCATCTCCTCCCACCCGCGTCATCTTTCATCCTTTCTAGATCTCCATAGTGTAGGGCCCCCCAGGAGCCTCAAATGTCACAGAGTCTCCAGTCAGATTGTTGAATTCTGACCTCACATTGCATGGGACGATCTGTGTACAAAAAGCAAAACGATATATACACGATGCATTAATGCCAATAACACTAAAAACAAAATAGTAGTTACTAGTTTCATATAATTTATTACCGCCGCATGAAGAAACCTAGACTCGAAGTAGATGCCAAACAGCGTGCCAGTTGCAAGGCTGCTGGCGCACCTTGACTTGCACCGTCGACATGGTGGTGGCGCCATTTCCCTCTCCAATTCCCCCATCCCCCTCTCACTATTCTGATCAACTTTTCTGCAGCTCGACATATAGGTCACTGTGGGTAGCAGCTCCAGAGGGATGAAAGTGACGGTCGCTGCTGCTCCTGTCGAACAGGGCAATGGCTTTGCTCGCCTACTATAAGTATGAATCAGTTCCCTATCCCCTTATCCACCCTACTTTTCATGAAGCACAGTGCAGGTTGCTACTTTTGCTTTTGTTAAAAGGAACCCCTGTTGTCTACAAGTTTATTCTGGTAAACTGCACATCTTGCTACAAGTTTGTTTGGTAAAAGGGAACCACTTTTGACATTTTTTGTTCTACATTCCTATGCATTGTATCACATTACAATTGTGTTTAACTAATACATAAATAGCATCCGTATACTGCTTCTTTATTACTGTCTGACGTGTGGTCTCACCCTGTTGTTCTTGAAGGTTGCTGTCAGCGATTTGTTTCCTGGGATCTATCTTATGTGTGGCTGTGTGCAGCCTGTAGGTCCTTTGTCCTCTTTGAGAGACGTCACATACTCAAGGTATAGAAGGGCTCTCGGACTGGGAGTCATCATGGTCTATAAGTTAAACATCAACGGTTTTCTTCATAGTTAGCATCAAATCTTGTGTGATTAACTTTCCAGATAGAACTATAATGCTCGAAAAGTTACCTTCATAAGATATGTCTTTGTAGTATATATGATACTTTCATAAGATATGTCTTTGTAGTATATATGATACCTTCATAATGACCATGTGTTCTGATGTGGATGCTTGCTTATGTGGCTGCAGATCGACTTGTGATATGTTAAGCGGATCACCGTGTCACGGAATGAGCAATTAGAGAAGAGTATTTTCACCAAAATTGAGTTGAGATATTTTTGTTCGTCTTGGTTGTGTTGAATATATGATTTAGCTACAGATAATCATTAATCAACTAATGCAATTTCTTTGCCAAGTTGTAGTTAGAGCTAAATGAAATAGGAGATTTGTTGGTGCTCCATTAACTAAATATCACTGACAAAATGTTGTTCTCATTTCACTTGAGAGAAAAATTGCATACTGTGTGAACCAACTGGTGATTCATGTTGCTTCCCTGGATATTGATGTCACTGGTGATTTTATATCATTTGTTACTATTCTTTAATCAGCAAATCATATAGGATATTATGTTGGTGCCCAATTAACCAAATGTTGCTGAAAACTGACAAAATGTTGTTCTGGTTTCAGTTGGAGCGCAAATTGCATACGGTATAAACTAACGGGAAATTTCTGTTGTTCCGAGAATATTGTAGGAAGGGTGGACTATAATGGGAAACATTGGTGTTTCTAAGACAGATGTTCTGTGTTGGAGATCTTGCCTTGGTGGCTGGATGCCTTGGTACAAGACATTCAAGGTAAGATTGATCTCCTCTCCCCATGAGTTCACTTCTCATGTAGAGCTAATAGTCCTGTTATTTTTCTATACACTATGGCAGAGTAGAGATATATTGTGTATGCCAACATGTATGTAAGAGTAATAATAATATGATACTTCTGATTGTAGATCCAAGGTTTAAACCGACAAAAAATGCTCTCAGTTCTCATATCAATTTTTTATGCCAGATGTGCATGCTCAAAGATTTTGGTCGGCAACTTATAGTGTGTATCAAAGGATTCTGAAAAATAAATAAGGTTGAGTTGTTATTGGACATTGGACCTTTATATCTTTTGCATGAAACATTGATGCCTTGAGTGACAAATATCCTAGCAAGCTTGGTGTTTTCTGCTTTGGAATTTCTTTTTATTTACTAATATGCATTCTCTACAAACAATTCGCATCGCTTGGATGATGACATCATCAAAACCATGACACCTTTTTGAGGCTGAGAAGAGTTGAAAAGTTCAAAGTGGTGATTGTGTTGGTTGTACCTTGCGTGTTATTTCCTACTGGGCTATAAATGGAAAACAATTGATCCCTTTCCCTTTAATTTGTTTGACGGCTGAATTAAAGTTAGTGCAAGCATGTTTCAGTTAATAGGATGTTCTATGTTTTTACAGGTCATTGTGGTTGTCGTTCCGTGATCCCGTCGTTCGTGTATGTTCGTTTGTTTACTCGGTCATTCCTAGAGAGTATAATTCATGTGCTCCTGCTCTTGCTTTCTTACTGTTGAGGAGATGGATTAGATATATATTGTACTTCTAGGCATGTCCTTGGTCTCTGCAAAGTAGTTTTTGTTGGTGCCTTCCTTGCTTTATTTGGTAACTTGCTATTCCCCACTGTCGATTAGGAGACAAATATGGCATCAACCCCTATCCTTGCTCTTTGCAGAGGAGGTTTTTGTTCTTTTGTTTGATATATAGGTGTTAAAAGACGAGTAGTGAGTCAGTGGCAGGGTAGTCTGGATGAGTCTATATAAGTATATAAGTATGTTGTTGGTCTGCTTCCTTTGGTTATCCTGATTTTGCGCTTAGAATTAACTCAAATTTGTACTTATGCTTGATGGGTGATTGGATATGAGATCTTCAGAAAGGTGGTACTATTTACTACACAAGTGAATGCAAATTCATGTCGTATAGTTATGGTGTGTGTGTGTGTGTGTGTGTGTGTGTGTGTGTGTGTACACTTTATGCTACACTAATGTATAACTTGGTGTTTCTGGACCATGTAGAGTGGTTGTCTGGTATATGTCCTTGGTAACTTCCATACTATTTTTAGGAGCTCAATTTGCAAAGCTTCTCAAACGGCTAGGTTGTTTATCTATTATTTTACCCTCTAATGTCAACTCTGCCTCTTTTTTCTTCAGTCCTTTTGTTGTTTGTTTTGCTATGCAACCTTTGGTGTTGTAGTGCATATAACTTCTGATTGCTTCATCAGCATTTCTTACTTTCACTTGGGAGTACCCCGATTTTTGAATTGCGGTGTTCATAGCTACAACATTTTAATGTATTACTTCCTACGAATTATTGTCACTTTAAGATTTGAAGAAAATTTATATTATGTGTTATCTTTCTCTTTAGCTTGGAAGTAAGAGTAGCCTTTCCGATATCAACGGCCTATGTCGAATACTATTGTTACAACAATGAAAACGACTTGCATGTTATACGCGATAGCAAGAAACAACGATGAACCAAGAAATCAACCAACAGGGACACGAGATTTTAACGTGGAAAACCCTTGCGGGAAAAACCACGGGCGCCAGCCAGCAAGACTTCACTATATCGGGGGTGAGGTTACAAACGCCGGGGAATTTCCTCAATGCAACATATCCCTTACGGCGGCTTACAAGAGGTATTTATAATAGGTGAACCCTAGTCCAACTCGGAAACAACTCGTACCGTACCGCGGGTGGCTGCCGCCCCCCGCACCTCCCGGCGACGGGCCTCGCTTCGCTCGGGCCGAAGTTGCCTTTATCTTTATTTCTTCTAGGAATTTGGATCACCACAAAAAAATAACACTCCACCTTGAGCCAAATTCCCTCTTGTAGCATGAACGAGAACCTTCACCCTGAAACAACAAAGAAAACACTTTCGGCGCCAAATAGCCTCTTGGGCTAGACAGTGATACCAACTAAGTTCGAGCAAAGCTCAAACTTAGTAACAGGAACTAGCTTTGTCATCATATCAGCAGGATTATCATGAGTGCTGATTTTGCATACCTTCAGCTTACCTTGTGCAACAACATCACGCACATAATGGTATTTGACGTCAATGTGCTTTGTTCTCTCATGGAACATCCGATCCTTAGTAAGGTAAATGGCACTCTGACTATCACAAAACAGGTTAATGCAAGTATCACCTCCACAAAGCTCAGCAAACAAACCTTTCAGCCAAACAGACTCTTTGCATGCTTCAGCAATGGCCATATATTCTGCTTCAGTGGTAGACAGGGCAACAACTGGCTGCAACGTCGCCCTCCAACTCACAGCACAACCACCTACCGTGAACACATAGCCTGTGAGGGACCTCCTCTTATCCAAATCGGCAGCAAAATCTGAATCCACATAGCCAACGAGTCCCTCATCAGTCTTGCCAAACTTCAAGCAAGCATTGGATGTGCCACGTAGGTACCTGAAAATCCACTGAACAGCTTTCCAATGTTCTTTACCAGGGTTAGCCATGTATCTACTAACCAAGCTCATAGCATATGATAAATCAGGACGAGAGCAAACCATGGCATACATCAAAGAACCAACAGCACTAGAATATGGCACTCTAGACATGTACTCAAAATCCTCATCCGTACTAGCACATTGTAAAGCAGACAATTTAAAATGAGGAGCAATGGGAGTACTAACAGGCTTTGCATCATGCATGTTAAAACGATGAAGAACTTTCTTAATATAATTCTGCTGACTAAGAAATAACAAGCCAGAATTTCTATCTCTAGCAATCTCCATACCAAGTATTTTCTTAGCAGCACCAAGATCCTTCATCTCAAACTCACTACTCAACAATTTCTTCAATGTAGTGATTTCTTTCTTGCCTTTGGCAGCAATCAACATGTCATCAACATATAGCAGCAAGTATATAGGTGATCCATCGACAAACTTAATGTACACACAGCTATCAAATTCAGACCTCTTAAAGCCATGTGACNTACCGCGGGTGGCTGCCGCCCCCCGCACCTCCCGGCGACGGGCCTCGCTTCGCTCGGGCCGAAGTTGCCTTTATCTTTATTTCTTCTAGGAATTTGGATCACCACAAAAAAATAACACTCCACCTTGAGCCAAATTCCCTCTTGTAGCATGAACGAGAACCTTCACCCTGAAACAACAAAGAAAACACTTTCGGCGCCAAATAGCCTCTTGGGCTAGACAGTGATACCAACTAAGTTCGAGCAAAGCTCAAACTTAGTAACAGGAACTGGCTTTGTCATCATATCAGCAGGATTATCATGAGTGCTGATTTTGCATACCTTCAGCTTACCTTGTGCAACAACATCACGCACATAATGGTATTTGACGTCAATGTGCTTTGTTCTCTCATGGAACATCCGATCCTTAGTAAGGTAAATGGCACTCTGACTATCACAAAACAGGTTAATGCAAGTATCACCTCCACAAAGCTCAGCAAACAAACCTTTCAGCCAAACAGACTCTTTGCATGCTTCAGCAATGGCCATATATTCTGCTTCAGTGGTAGACAGGGCAACAACTGGCTGCAACGTCGCCCTCCAACTCACAGCACAACCACCTACCGTGAACACATAGCCTGTGAGGGACCTCCTCTTATCCAAATCGGCAGCAAAATCTGAATCCACATAGCCAACGAGTCCCTCATCAGTCTTGCCAAACTTCAAGCAAGCATTGGATGTGCCACGTAGGTACCTGAAAATCCACTGAACAGCTTTCCAATGTTCTTTACCAGGGTTAGCCATGTATCTACTAACCAAGCTCATAGCATATGATAAATCAGGACGAGAGCAAACCATGGCATACATCAAAGAACCAACAGCACTAGAATATGGCACTCTAGACATGTACTCAAAATCCTCATCCGTACTAGCACATTGTAAAGCAGACAATTTAAAATGAGGAGCAATGGGAGTACTAACAGGCTTTGCATCATGCATGTTAAAACGACGAAGAACTTTCTTAATATAATTCTGCTGACTAAGAAATAACAAGCCAGAATTTCTATCTCTAGCAATCTCCATACCAAGTATTTTCTTAGCAGCACCAAGATCCTTCATCTCAAACTCACTACTCAACAATTTCTTCAATGTAGTGATTTCTTTCTTGCCTTTGGCAGCAATCAACATGTCATCAACATATAGCAGCAAGTATATAGGTGATCCATCGACAAACTTAATGTACACACAGCTATCAAATTCAGACCTCTTAAAGCCATGTGACAACATAAATGAATCAAACCTTTTATACCATTGACGAGGAGATTGTTTCAAACCATATAAGGACCTTTTCAACTTACACACAAAGCCCTCTTTACCAGGCACTATGAACCCTTCTGGCTGGTCCATGTATATCTCCTCCTCCAACTCTCCATGTAAAAATGCAGTCTTCACATCTAACTGCTCAAGCTCAAGATCATGCATAGCAACAATACCAAAGAAAGTACGAATAGAGCTATGCTTCACAACCGGAGAGAAAACATCATTGTAATCAACACCTGGCATTTGACTGAAACCTTTTGCAACTAACCTTGCCTTATACCTTGGAGGCTCACTAGGAGATAAACCCTCCTTTCTCTTGAAGATCCACTTACAACGAACGGTCTTCTTTTTCTTAGGCAAGCGAACAACATCCCACGTACCATTTTTCTCAAGTGATTGCATCTCCTCTTGCATAGCGGAGACCCACTTCTCGCGATCACCAGAACCAACTGCTTCAGTGTACGTGGATGGCTCATTGTTGTTCTCCACCTGTTCAGCACAATTAAAAGCATAGTGAACAATATCACACTCCTCAATTAAACGTGGACGAGGTCCACAATTCCTCTGAGTACGTCGAGCAGCAATGGACTGATTTTGTGGCTGCAAGACAATGGGTGAGTGCTGAACAGTATCATCAACAATATTTTCAGTTTCAGTTTCAGTTTCATTTTCTTTATTATCAACGTGCTCCACCTGCACGCTAATTTCCTCCTGCTCATCATCAGAACTAACAGGCGAAACATCAGTAGGCAAACTGTCATTAAACATAACAGGTTCATTGAAAACAACACTTCTGCTCATGAAAAACTTTCCAGTGTCAGGATTCCATAGCTTATATCCCTTTACTCCAGAACCATATCCAACAAACATACACTTAATGGCTCTAGGTTCTAGCTTTCCATTATCAACATGAGCATAAGCAGTGCAACCAAAAACTCTCAACTCTGAATAATCAGCAGGTTTACCTGACCATACCTCAATGGGAGTTTTCTTATCAAGCGGAATAGAAGGTGACATGTTAATCAAGTAGCAGGCGGTGGAGGCTGCTTCAGCCCAAAAACGCTTGTTCAGCTTAGCGTTTGATATCATGCAGCGAGCTCTCGAGATGATGGTTCTATTCATGCGCTCAGCTACACCATTCTGCTGCGGAGTGTATGGGATGGTGTGGTGCCTCACGATGCCTTCTTCCCTGCAGAAGTCATCAAACTCATGCGAACGAAATTCACCACCATTGTCAGTACGAAGCAATTTAACCTTCCTTTCAGTTTTCTTCTCTATCATAATTTTCCATCCTCTAAAAGCAGCAAAAGTTTCATCTTTACATTTCAGAAAATATGGCCACACTTTTCTAGAGTAATCATCAATAATAGTGAGCATGTAGCGAGAACCAGCATGTGAGGGCTTACGTGACGGCCCCCATAAATCAGCATGCACATAATCAAGTATACCTTTTGTGGTATGTTTAGAAGTAGGGAATTTTACTCTCTTGTGCTTACCAAACACGCAATGCTCACAGAACGGTGTCTTACTCATGGTGCAGCCATGCAGCAGGTTCCTCTTCATCAATTCTGCCATACCAAGTTCACTCATATGTCCAAGACGCATATGCCACAGGTTAGTCTTACTTGGTTCATTATCAGAAATAGTAGCAGCGGCAACAGAACCATGTAAAGTACTACCTCTAAGGACATATAACTTAGCAGAATTCATATCACCAACCATGTAAATAAGGGAACCTTTTGATACCTTCATCACACGGTTTGAGCCGATGTGCTTATACCCCTCAACATCAAGTGTGCTAAGGGAAATCAGATTTCTGGCCATGGTTGGGATGTGCCTCACGTCCGTCAAAGTGCGGATCATACCATCATGCGTCTTGATTCGAACGGAGCCTCTGCCCACAATCTCACGTGGGTTATCATCTCCCATACGCACGACATCTCCACTCTGCACAGGCTCATATGAACTAAACCAATCTCTGTCAGTGCAAATATGAAACGAGCATGCAGAATCAAGAATCCATTCATCACGACCAACAACACAACCAGCAAGAACAACAAGAGCATCGCCGGAATCAGAACTTTCACCACCGGCTGCAACAGAGGCGTTACCATCACCTTCAGTTTTATTTTTCGGTTTATACGTACCGTTTCTTTTCTCCTTGTTCTGCAACTTCCAGCAATCATCAATGGTATGATTAGTTTTCTTACAATACCTGCAGAACTTATCTTTGCCTCTAGACTTCGAACGGCCTCGACCGTCCTTGCTCTTGTCACGGTTGTAGTTGTTATAGTTCTTTTGCTCAGGTCTGCCACGAACCTGCAACGCTTCGCCCTTGGATGACGATGCGTTAGACTGTACCATACCTTTCATCTTTTCCCTGGTTTGGAGAGCCTCATATACTTCCGCAAGGGTTAGTGTATCACGGCTCAATAATATGGTATCTCGCAGATTTGTAAAAGAACTAGGTAATGAAACTAGCAGCAGAAGAGCTAGATCCTCATCCTCATATTTTACCTCCATCGACACTAGGTCGGCAACGATCTCCCTGAAGACCGATATGTGGTTCATCACGGAACCACCCTCCTGGAGTTTGTGCATGAACAACTTCATCTTCACGTGCATCTTACTGGTAAGATCTTTAGACATGCAGATCGACTCCAGCTTGAGCCACAGCGCGGCGGCGGATTTCTCTGCCAGCACCTCTTGCAAGATATCATTAGAAAGATGAAGTTGAATCAAAGAGAAAGCCTTACGATCTTTGCGCTTCTCCTCGGCAGTCCACGTGCTCGGTGCCTTTTCACCGAACGCATCTAGCGCCTCATCCAGATCCGAAGCTTGGGCGAGAAACGCCCTCATCTTCACTTGCCACAGCGAGAATCTCGTCTTGTAGTCCAGCATCGGTAGATCAAACTTCATCGATGCCATCGCAAAACCCTAATCTGCAACCAGGGCTCTGACACCACTTGTTATACGCGATAGCAAGAAACAACGATGAACCAAGAAATCAACCAACAGGGACACGAGATTTTAACGTGGAAAACCCTTGCGGGAAAAACCACGGGCGCCAGCCAGCAAGACTTCACTATATCGGGGGTGAGGTTACAAACGCCGGGGAATTTCCTCAATGCAACATATCCCTTACGGCGGCTTACAAGAGGTATTTATAATAGGTGAACCCTAGTCCAACTCGGTAACAACTCGTACCGTACCGCGGGGGGCTGCCGCCCCCCGCACCTCCCGGCGACGGGCCTCGCTTCGCTCGGGCCGAAGTTGCCTTTATCTTTATTTCTTCTAGGAATTTGGATCACCACAAAAAAATAACATTGCAAAGGTGGAGATGGAGAGAAAGTTGTTGATGCTCAAGCCATGCGATGAAGTATGTAGCAAGAAGAGACGAATGATGAAACTGTAAGGCTTATTCTTAGGTTGTATCTTTTGTGGCATCGACGCTTAGTTTTTTTACTGCTGCCGATGTTGGCCATTTGATGAATAATTGATGAATGCTCAATTGTTTAGAGTTGAATCTATGAATATACTTTATTTTTCAATTTTCTAAGAAATAAAACATCAATAACTCTTTAGACGACATATCGCCATTAATTTGGCTCTCACATATGTTGATACGAATTTGCTATACATGAACGATTCAGCCTAAGCAATCATTAAATGTTTTGTTCAAACGCTGGGAAAAAACATTGAGCTAGGCACTGTGAACCAAGGCGCGTTTCCTAAATTTTCATAAGGCTGAGGTGCAATGTTAAGCGACTGTAATTTTTGATGAAATGTATGTTTTTACTAATAAAATACATGTCGATTTTGGTCTACAAAATATGTTGCAATGCTTCAATGATTGTATTACCGGGTTGGATATGACTATACCCGACAGCGGACCGTTGTTGGGTGCGACCTAGTGCCCTACTCTTTTGAGTATAATAACTATAAACACACTGATGTGTACATATTAAATATGTGACTCGACGTGCAGTTAGCTAAGAGATGGTCTAAAAGGTGTGTTAGCTGGCCAGTCAACATTGTGAATTGAATTGAATCGCATCCTCATCCCCAAGCTAGTCTCATCCTCTTCCTCTTCCTGTGAGGTGGAGTTGGAGCATCCCGCCCAAACAGCATCAGTACCTTCAGTTTCTTCAACTTATTCTCACTTGGTAACAATTACAAATCTCCGATTTGTTGCATCATTCACTCAACTATTTTTTTTGTAATAGATCTTTGCTATCCTAGTTTTCCCAATCACATAACTATATCTTTCTGCAAGTATACTTGCCAAATCAGTATCAACTCTAGATCACAAGTACGATTTTTTCCTGTCTTTTTTTTTCTGTGCAGAAAGCTGATGCAATTTGTCCCCACTTCTGAAATAAAACGTCGTCTAACATCGGTGTCCTATCTGAATACAGAAACAAAACTCAAACAAGATCTTCTCGTGGCCCTGTTTTCATTTGTGTCCACTCCACTTTCTGTGGTTAGGTCTCCACTTTCTTGCAATTTGTCTCCACTTCTGAAATAAAACGTAGTCTAACATCAGTGTCCTATCTGAATACATACCAAGATTGTTTTGTTTTCCTGCAATTACCCAAGAGGCACTGTAAGCACTTTCTTGCGATTTTATCTGTTATAACAAGTGTTATCTTTTACAGTATCGTTCAAGCCTCTTAACAATCGGACATATTTCCACAACTCCTTTCTGATGCGGTCATATAGAAAAGTTTTTCATAGGGATCTGTTAGCATGTACAATCTCAAACATAATCACACAAGATTTATGAGTCTTCAACATCTAAAAGCTTGCACTTCATCTGCCATTGCGTGCAGTCTATGCTTTTCATAAAGTTAATTGATTGGTGTTTATTTTCTTGCCATATTCATTACTGAGACACAACAATTGGCTTGCAGTACTGTTTCTTCAGACAAGTGCCAACAATGCCAATTGTCCCGCCAGCGCCAGGTCCTTTGCTCGGAAATACCGTCAACACGGTCATAAGTCCATTCTATACACTCTTTTCCGCAAATGCCACATACTGCTTCACCGCTCGCACAAACGTGAGAAATCACAGGACCGAAACCGAGACTTTGAAAGGCAACTTGCTTCGTGTCCAACACAGAATTACAGATGGCGAAAGGAATGGCTTGATACCAATGGAAGAAGCAGAGGATTGGGTGCAAAGGGCGGAGCAAGCCATATCTGAAGAAGTGGCAAACCGCGAGTCTTTTGATCAGAGGTGCAGAATTTTCGGGTGCTCCCTGAATTGCTGGGGAAACTATAAAACCAGCAAGAAAGCAGCTGAGAAGGTGGATGCCGTCAGAAAATATATCAGTAGCACACCTCAACCCGATTATATCACACGAGTACCACCTCCACCTCCTATCGTAGAGTTGTCCACCCACTCTGTTCAACTTCTGCCAAGCAGAGAGGATACTCTCAAGAATGCTCTCAAGTGCATTAAGGCACTGGGAGTAATTGGAATATGGGGTCCAGATAGAGATGAAAAAACACATCTTCTCAAGAAGATCAACGATTCATTTCTTGGGGAATGCCCCTTTGATTTTGTTATCTTTGTTACAGCCTCCAGCGAGTTGTCGGTACAAGCTCAAATCGTAAGCAGGCTCCGTACAGACACGGTTCCAGATGTGGCAACTCAAGCTACTAGGATATCTGAACTGCTCAAGAAAAAAAGTTTTCTGCTGTTGGTGGATGACCTTCGTGTGCAGCTAGACCTTCAAGCAGCTGGCATTCCATATCCTCTTGGAGATGTGCAAGTTGTGGAAGCCGGGCAAGTTTCTCGCCAGGTGAAGAGGAAAGTGGTAGTCACATCAATATCACAATCCATATGTCATCTGATGGATGTAGAAAGGGATATACATGTGCCTGATTTGGGAGAGGATGAAGCACGCCAGCTATTTGCAAAAGAAAATATAGGCTTGCTAAGTGGGATATCATCTGTAGACCGAAAGACCAAGGGGGTCTAGGTATTGAGAATCTCGAAATTAAGAATAAATGCCTTCTTAGCAAGTGGTTGTGGAAGCTTTCGTCGGAGACTGATGCTATGTGGGCACAGATCCTTCGCGGCAAGTACCTCCAGTCAAAAACTTTGTCACAGGTCTCTGTAAGGCCTACCGACTCGCCATTCTGGAAGGGTCTCATGAAGGTCAAGCAGGCATTGTTTAATAGGACAAAGTTTGTTGTTGGAAACGGCACGAGTACACGTTTTTGGGAGGATACTTGGCTCGGTGACACACCCTTGGCCATCCAATATCCCTCTTTGTACCGCATTGTTCAACGAAGGGAGGTGTTCGTTGCTTCGGTCTTCCAATCTACCCCCCTTAATATTCAGTTCAGACGAGTGCTAGCGGGCAATCGTTGGGAAGAATGGCTCCGTCTAGTTAGGAGACTGATGGACGTCCAGCTTTCTCAATAACCCGATGAATTACGCTGGAAGTTGACTAAGTCTGGAGCATTCACGGTTAAATCAATGTATATTGATGTTATTAATTCAAACTCCATTCCTACGTCCAAACATGTTTGGGATGTCAAAGTTCCTTTGAAAATAAAAGTGTTTATGTGGTTTGTCCATAAACAAGTAATTTTAACTAAGGATAACTTGATGAAGCGTAATTGGACAGGACCTACTAGGTGTAGTTTCTGCGATCGGGATGAGACGATTAAACACCTCTTTTTTGATTGCCCGCTGGCCAAGGTACTTTGGCAGACGGTCTACATTGCTTTCAGTATCAAACCCCCGAATTCTGTTAATGTGTTACTTGGGACATGACTTAATGGGATTGAGCCTAACTTAGCGAGACATATTTGGGTTGGGGTTTGTGCTTTGCTGTGAACTATCTGGAATTGCAGAAACGATTTGGTCTTTAACAGAATATCATGTATACATTTTTTGCAGGTTTTATTCCGGACTACGGCATTGATCCGTTCGTGGTCGCTACTCACCCAGCCGGAGGCCAGGGAGCATTTGGTTACTGGGTCTGTCCGCTGGGAGATGGTAGCTCGGGATATCTTCAACCGGTTTGGATGGCGGTCATGTAATAGGATAGGCATTTAGTATTCCTATCTAGTTTACCCAGCCGGTTCTGGCATCTTGTTGTGGCTAGTTGATGTTTCTAGCCTCTTTTGGCTCTGTGTGAGCTTTTTCTGCTTTTTTAAGATTTATGAGGACCTTTGAAACCATGTTGGCACTACTTTATTTTGTTAATAAGAGGGCCGTATGCATCGTACTGATGCAGAGGCCGGGGTTTTCCCCCTTTTCGAAATTTTTTTTTTGCAAAAGAACTTGGTGCACAGGATATTTATTCTGATCGCGGCATCCAGGCCCTTGCAGAGCAACTCGTAAGAGAACTAAAAGGCTTGCCATCAGATTTGATACGTTATGGGAAGGTAATGCAAGGAATAAGAGACGTAAGGCGGTGGGAAGATGCAATTGATGCCCTCAGGAAAGCAAACCTTCAGAGGGATGACCCATTAAATTTGGTATGTGTTTCCATCACAACTCAGTTTTCTTAATGTTGTTTTGAATATTTAATTTATGTCTGTTATTTATCCTTGAAGGCGGAAAAGATTGTGAGAAATCTCGAGAATGGAACCAAAGACCTAGATGCCAAGGGGAATGATGTCCGTCGGGAGATCGTGGATGTTGAGCGACAACAAAGAACACCAACGAATGAAGTGGACAGATGGCTGCAAAAAGTCGATAACATCATTCGTGATGTACAAGTGATCTCTCACGACTGCAGGCAGTTGAAGAAGGATGTTACCATGGAGGCATCTGAGAAGCTTCGTGAGGTTCAACAATGTCTCAGTAGTTGTCCCAGTACTGTTGCAATTGAGTCAATGCCACCTCCTGTCCAAGAGATGCCTGGTCCATCTATGTCAATTAAGAACAGTAACCTGCAAGATGCTCTCCGGTACATTAAGGATGATCCCAAAGTGGGAATGATTGGAATTTGGGGTCCAGGTGGAGTGGGGAAAACAC
>LR880972.1:9038384-9051503 GCA_904067115.1 Aegilops sharonensis | reverse complement strand
GGAGGGGGCGGCCGGCGGCGGCGGCGGGGGGAGGGAGGAACCCTAGATCGGGGGAGCGGGTAGGGGGGGGGGACTCCTTATCGTTACGCTAAGATTTGCCGCTTGGCTACATATAAAACAAGCTAGTTTCCACCTGTGTATTCTTTTTCCACGAAAAGATATTAACCATGTCGAAAGAGTACATGGCAAAGAAGAGATCGGGCGTGGGCAAAGAAGAGAACGCGTGCCTGCTTGTAGGGTATGCATGAGACAGTTACGTACGGTCAAGTAGTCATATATGCGTGTTGGGGCTATGTGCATACCGATCTGCGGTTGGCTGCGTTGCATGTTTCACACGGCAATCTGAGCTAGCTGTAGATTCCAGTATATCCCACTTGTATAGGACCAGCAACGGATGCCCGGCCAGGCCAATATTTAATTCTCCGGGCTGTGCGAAGATCGCTCTTCTAATCTACAAAAATTGTTCAAATGCATGGCTGCTTGCCGACTGTCCATATGACCCAGACAGTTGCTGCTGAAAAAGGAGAAAACTTCATGTAACCTAGATACACAGATACTCCCTCTCATTACATGAAACTTAGTATTCTCCTTTTGTTCCACCTTTATCTGGCTGCGCACCAAAAAAATCTAGATGTAGGTAGGCAAAAAAAAAAAAAAAAACCCTCCAGTTCCCACCCGTGTGGGGGCTGGCTCTGCGTTCCAGCCGTGCGTGGTGTGGACCGTAGAGGCGTAGACCAGTGCTTACGAACGTCGAAATTCATGTGACTTCTGTCACATCATTTTTTCCTTTTTTCTATCTACTATACTTTTGGAATTCAGATCGTTGATTTTTCTTACAGCTGGCCAAAGAAATCCTAATTCAAACCTTGGTCTGCACAAGCCTTCAAATTTGTAACTTAGTGAAACGTCAGTATCTTCAAGTTGCAAGCAACTATACAAAAAAGGATTCCTTACATATGGAAGACGAGTGTGATTATTTTGAGATGCCTGGGTTATCTAACTACACAGGTGTGGTGACATCTGTTCATATGTATATGTTGCATTATTAAGTACAACTTACGTGCGTATGAGCCAGCTCTACAAAAATGAAATCGAAAGGTGGCTGCGAATCAGGTAATTTCATTCCAAAAGATAGCTCATAGGAGCCGCTGCTGATCTTGATCTTGGTGTACACTAGGCAAGTTGAAGGAAAAATGCACTCTTCTGAACTTCCAAACAAAGAGAAAGATACACTTTCTGAATTTCAAACCTTGAGCCAAGGGGTAAATTGTATAGCAGCCATCGGTACCCGCTTGTGGAGGCACATCCGTGTTCAGTCAAGTTCTCCTCCGTTGCTTTGGGGCCGTGACTATCCCATCGCTGTGCTCTCATCATGTACCCGTGGTAACCTTGTCTTTGGCACCGTCACTGAGATCGTCATTGTCGCTCCAACGAATGGCGTAGTCAGTTGAAGGTTGATAGTAGCCACTGATGAATGGCTGATAGTAGCCTTGCGACTGCTGATTTGGCTGATCTCTCCCAGGTGTATACTCGAGAATTTTAAGGAAATGGTGCACAATTCTGAATTTCCAAAAACTGAGAAGGGTATTTCTCTGAATTTCCTTGGCAAAGGAGTAAATTATACAGAAGCCATCAGTGTCTGCTTGTGGTCCCGTGGATGAGTATTGGCGTTGTTGAACGTTGACGTTGAATGCTTGGTCTGCCTTTGTTGTCTGTACTGAATGTTTGGATGTTCCCTGAGCGAACATACCTCAGAAATAAATACTCCACTTGGCTGCACATTGTATGGCAGTGATTTAGATGTTAAAATAGGCCCTTCGAGCAAAAGAGGCCCTTAAATAGCGTGCACACCAAATTCCAGCAACTACCATGAACTTTCCCCGGATGAATATTCTTAAATATAGAAACTTCGTGTTGAATAGTCTTGGAATGTCNCACTAGGCAAGTTGAAGGAAAAATGCACTCTTCTGAACTTCCAAACAAAGAGAAAGATACACTTTCTGAATTTCAAACCTTGAGCCAAGGGGTAAATTGTATAGCAGCCATCGGTACCCGCTTGTGGAGGCACATCCGTGTTCAGTCAAGTTCTCCTCCGTTGCTTTGGGGCCGTGACTATCCCATCGCTGTGCTCTCATCATGTACCCGTGGTAACCTTGTCTTTGGCACCGTCACTGAGATCGTCATTGTCGCTCCAACGAATGGCGTAGTCAGTTGAAGGTTGATAGTAGCCACTGATGAATGGCTGATAGTAGCCTTGCGACTGCTGATTTGGCTGATCTCTCCCAGGTGTATACTCGAGAATTTTAAGGAAATGGTGCACAATTCTGAATTTCCAAAAACTGAGAAGGGTATTTCTCTGAATTTCCTTGGGAAAGGAGTAAATTATACAGAAGCCATCAGTGTCTGCTTGTTGTCCCGTGGATGAGTATTGGCGTTGTTGAACGTTAACGTTGAATGCTTGGTCTGCCTTTGTTGTCTGTACTGAATGTTTGGATGTTCCCTGAGCGAACATACCTCAGAAATAAATACTCCACTTGGCTGCACATTGTATGGCAGTGATTTAGATGTTAAAATAGGCCCTTCGAGCAAAAGAGGCCCTTAAATAGCGTGTACACCAAATTCCAGCAACTACCATGAACTTTCCCCGGATGAATATTCTTAAATATAGAAACTTCGTGTTGAATAGTCTTGGAATGTCAACACTTACACAGCATCCACGCAAAAGGAAACGGAAGCATTTTTACACCCAAAAACCCAGCTGCTAAGAGCGAGCTATGGACCACGCAACAGGTGCCATGGGGAGCCTCATCCTCAAGCTGTCAGTAAATAACCTCTACAAACTACTACCTGAATGCCATCGTATACACCATTGCATCGTGTCACACTCACAACTCACTACCACGCAATGCAGCTTGCAAGTTCCAACCAATCACATAGTTCATATTACCTACTCCTCCGATCCAAAAAAAAAGTGTAAAGCCACGACACTTTTTTTTGGATCGGAGGGAGTACTATAAACAGATATATCCTGAAGCTAAGAGAGAATCGGCGATGACGACTGGACAGAAAGGCTGAAAGTATAGTTGTTTAAAATTTTACAGCAGATGGTGTAGAACAACGAGGGCAACAACTATTGGTTTTGAGCAGGCCCTGCGGTCCAGTAATTCTTGACAGCCACGAGGATAATATTTTCTCAGGGTTGAATCGCCCAACTTCATGGTCCATGATTTGGGTCGTCCATCACATGCCGTCTGTGATAGCTTGTATCTTCAGTAACATCTCCCCGGTCCCTGAAGTTGCAGTATTGACTGTTCACGTTGATTCTTATTTACCTCCACCAACGAGCGTCACGAATATGTTTAGTAATTGGTTAGCTGGGTGTTAACCCCAAAGCTCAAGGCACAAATCTGGGTGGGGGTGGGCACTCTTTGCTGGGTAATTTTGGCATTGCCGTGATGATTTTGTTTTTAGGAACTTTTACATTTCTGCCCTTAGTTCAGTCCTACCAATCCGTTTTACCCCTAATTTTCGGCGTTTCTCAGTTTTGACCCTTTTCCATTCAATCGTCTCCGTAATGCCAAGCACTTTGCAGCAGCCTATGTAGCTGTAAGTGCGTTGTGTACACATGCAGCAAATTAATCTAGCTTTTAGCTTGTGTCAGATAGGAGTATTTTGGTTACGCAGCAAATCAAAGTGTTGGAATAATCTACGTACAGCATTGCATTGCCGTGTGAGAGATGCAACACAGCCACCCACAGATCGGTATGCACATTGCTATCTCCAGCACGAATGACGACTTGACCGCTAGCCGTAACTCTCATGCGTACTCCCCGTCAGGCACGGCAGGTTGTGCAGACTCTCATTTCGCAAAAGGCAAAAAAGAAAGGAAAAGAAGGTTCTCTGGACTTAGACGGGCACATGGACGAAGGTGTGGTCGACTATTTAGTGAAATTATTGATGGTGTGGTTGTGTTCACCACTTCACGCTCATTGCGCGCACAAAAAAATCGTCACTCTATTATCCCGCTTCATGAACACAGTTATCTTATTCTAGACTCTCCATTATATTTTTGCGTAATAAAGTAAAATTACCAACTGGTAAGCATGTCTATGAAATCAATAAACTATGAGCAACATATACTGTCCGTGAGACGATTTTAGCACATTATTGCTTCGTGTCTACATACATTAGTATTATTATGTTAGTCTTGGATGCTTCAAAGTCCGTAGTACAATTTGTAGTTTTCCGTTATCTGCGTTAAGCAACAAGAGCGACAGCACTCGTTCTGCTGCCTAGTACTGTACAACATTGCTGTGCCGTGTGAAACATGCAACTCAGCCATCCGCATATCAGTATATATGCATATGCCTCCCACACGAATGACGACTTGACCTCTTAGCTGGAGCTGGCCGTAACTCCCCAACAAGCATGGCAGGTTCTGCAGACTTCCATGCAGTAGCGGTGCCAGGATCAAAACCATGTGATGTCAAGCTTCACTAATAAAAAGAATTAGATCATAAACAGGAATGAAAACATCGTACTTTATTACAAACCAACATATCTATGGCAGTAGTACTTTGCGACGATGCATACATTGATATGTATGCATAATAGCATCAGTACTAATAGACTGGAATACATCGGTTTCAACATAAGTTATGAGACAATGGTACAAGAAATCATCGCCTATTCTATTGCGCAAATCAGACTTGATATATTTCATTGCGGAAAATGCTCTCTCAACTGTTGCCGTCACCACCGGCAAGATCAATGCTAGCTTTACCAAAAGGAATACTAGAGGAAAGGTATTGTACTTCTTTGTCTCAACTAGTTTTCTGCAAAGATCACTAACCCCTTTCAAATTGGAGAGTCTTGAATCATCACGAACATTTTCAAGGAAGTTATCAAGTTGGACACTAAGATCTTCAATCTTGCTTTCACTCCTGAAATCATCTGGATACAAACGAGCCATTGCTAACACTTTTTCTTTGTCAAAATTAGCAAACGAATCAGAAGGATCCAAAGAAGCCATCCCAAGAAGCAAGGTTGTGCTGCTTTCACTAAAGCGGTCATCAATCTCTACACGTAACATATCAATAACGGCATACATCACACTTTGGTAGTAATTCTTATTTGATATGCCATCAGTCTGAACCTTACGCTTTGATTTCGATCCTCGGGGAATATGCATAGCATCCATATCAGAAAGTTCAATATCTTGTTCAATGCAAAAATCAGTAACCTTTTTAATCATACCTTCCCAACCTTGGTTTCTCATTTCCGGTAGCCTTCTTTTGGTTGTGTGAAGATACGACACGGCATTCACAGTGTCCTGATCCTTCCTTTGCAAAGCAACGCTTAGATCATTAGTAATCCCAAGTATAGCCTTCATCAAGTGCATCATTTGCAACATTTGAGTTGGACTGCCACTTCTTCACAGATTTATCCATTTATCAAACGAATGACCTGACAAAATAAACCTATTGCTAAGAAAATGGAAATATGCAATTCTTATTCTTAATAAAAATAATCTCCTACATCCTAAATCTTAATATTGCTAGTGAGAGAAAAACTGGAAAATAATGAACTGTAATGCTGTTTTTGCACATAAAACAAACAAGTAGAAGTAGAAAAGTGGAGGGCCTTGCCTTGTGTAGTTGTGTTGGATCAGATACAGAGTGCAGACTAGTATAGTAGTATTGATCGATGGATTCAGAGTTTCAGACAGACAGTTTGTGTGCAGCCGCAGGTGCGCCGCTTGCGGCTCGCCGGACGGCCCAACGTGGTCGTTCCTCACGTCTCATGTCCAGAGTCCAGCCAAAGATCACCGACGCCGGGAGTCCGGAACAGCAAGTCTAAAGGCGATGCGCTGCGGCGGCCGTCCACGGTGGAGAGGCATGCGTGAAGGAAGGAGCCAACGAGATCACGTAATTTGGGGATCAAACTAGTGCAATCAGTTAAGGGATTTTAGATTTCTTCTTGCGATATGGCCCAGTAGTGGCCCAACTAATTGTTACACAAGCAGAAAAAATAAGAGAATAGATGGGCCTGTGTAGTTAAATATTGGTTGCCTGGTTCAACGACATGATATGCAGACCTGGGGGTCGATCTCGTACGAGAAACCTGTGTAGTCAAGCGACTACACAGTTATAGCTTGGCTTCGCCACTGCTTCCATGGCCACGCCTGTTCTCTTCTTTGACAAGTACTGTATTCCGTTAGCATGTCGACCGATGTGTGCTCGACTATTTAATGTGCTGCCATTACTTCACAGAAGAATAAAAACCACATCCAATTTCATCCAGCCTAGCTAGCTAGTCATGGAGATGGATCCACCACCTAAAATGCTTTCCTCTCTCACCATCACCATACTGATGATGATGATGATGGCCACCTCCGTCGCACTTGCCTCGGATGCCGCGGTGCTCGAAGGACAGGCAAGAGCACTCCTCGTCTGGAAAGATAGCCTCGACAACCAAAGCCAGCAGGCCCTGCGCTCCTGGGGAAACACGTCGACGCCTTGCAGCTGGCGCGGCATTAGTTGCGATACCGGTGTGCAGCGGCACCGGCCAGTGATCAATGGCATCTCTCTGTGGAGAATGCGGCTAAGAGGGGCTCTGGAGTCCCTCAACTTCTCGGCCTTGAGGACCTTGACACACCTCGACCTCTCACACAACCTCTTTGCTGGGAGCATTCCTCCTAGTATCGAGGTCCTTGGCGAGCTCCATGCTCTCCTTCTGCAAGGCAACCAGATAAGAGGCTCAATCCCACTAGGTCTAGGAAATCTCACAAAATTGCATTCCTTAATGCTTCANCCTCCGTCGCACTTGCCTCGGATGCAGCGGTGCTCGAAGGACAGGCAAGAGCACTCCTCGTCTGGAAAGATAGCCTCGACAACCAAAGCCAGCAGGCCCTGCGCTCCTGGGGAAACACGTCGACGCCTTGCAGCTGGCGCGGCATTAGTTGCGATACCGGTGTGCAGCGGCACCGGCCAGTGATCAATGGCATCTCTCTGTGGAGAATGCGGCTAAGAGGGGCTCTGGAGTCCCTCAACTTCTCGGCCTTGAGGACCTTGACACACCTCGACCTCTCACACAACCTCTTTGCTGGGAGCATTCCTCCTAGTATCGAGGTCCTTGGCGAGCTCCATGCTCTCCTTCTGCAAGGCAACCAGATAAGAGGCTCAATCCTACTAGGTCTAGGAAATCTCACAAAATTGCATTCCTTAATGCTTCACGAAAATGATCTTTCCGGTGAAATACTAAGCCAAATAGGCAACATGAGTAGTCTTATCACTCTCAACTTGTCAAGCAATCACTTGGTTGGTCATATCCCTTGTGAAATAGGACACGTGAAGCACTTAGTTGCATTAGATTTGTCCAGTAATAATCTATTCGGTAAAATACCAAGCAGCATAGGTGGTTTGACCGAACTCACTAGCTTGTACCTTTACAGTAACAAACTTTCTGGACGAATTCCACGAGAACTAGGTTATCTTCTAAACTTAAAAGGACCTGCAACTTGGCATCAACACGCTCTCAGGTTCCATTCCACGAAATTTACATAATTTGACCAAGCTTACTGTGTTAATACTATGGGGAAACAAACTTTCTGGGTTAATTCNGCTCCTGGGGAAACACGTCGACGCCTTGCAGCTGGCGCGGCATTAGTTGCGATACCGGTGTGCAGCGGCACCGGCCAGTGATCAATGGCATCTCTCTGTGGAGAATGCGGCTAAGAGGGGCTCTGGAGTCCCTCAACTTCTCGGCCTTGAGGACCTTGACACACCTCGACCTCTCACACAACCTCTTTGCTGGGAGCATTCCTCCTAGTATCGAGGTCCTTGGCGAGCTCCATGCTCTCCTTCTGCAAGGCAACCAGATAAGAGGCTCAATCCCACTAGGTCTAGGAAATCTCACAAAATTGCATTCCTTAATGCTTCACGAAAATGATCTTTCCGGTGAAATACTAAGCCAAATAGGCAACATGAGTAGTCTTATCACTCTCAACTTGTCAAGCAATCACTTGGTTGGTCATATCCCTTGTGAAATAGGACACGTGAAGCACTTAGTTGCATTAGATTTGTCCAGTAATAATCTATTCGGTAAAATACCAAGCAGCATAGGTGGTTTGACCGAACTCACTAGCTTGTACCTTTACAGTAACAAACTTTCTGGACGAATTCCACGAGAACTAGGTTATCTTCTAAACTTAAAAGGACCTGCAACTTGGCATCAACACGCTCTCAGGTTCCATTCCACGAAATTTACATAATTTGACCAAGCTTACTGTGTTAATACTATGGGGAAACAAACTTTCTGGGTTAATTCCACAAAAAATAGATTACCTTTCAAATTTACAGTACCTGAGTCTTGGTGAAAACATACTCTCGGGTTCCATCCCAAATAGCATAGGAAATTTGACCAAACTCACAACCTTGTCCCTTGGCAACAACCAACTTTCTGGGTTAATTCCACAAGAATTAGATTACCTTACAAACTTAGAGTACCTGGATCTTAGTGAAAACATATTCTCGGGCTCCATCCCAAATAGCATAGGAAATTTGACAAAACTCACTATCTTATATCTTTACAAGAACCAACTTTCTGGGTTAATTCCACAAGAATTAGATTACCTTGCAAACTTAGAGTACCTGGATCTTAGTGAAAACATATTCTCGGGCTCCATCCCAAATAGCATAGGAAATTTGACAAAACTCACTATCTTATATCTTTACAAGAACCAAATTTCTGGACACATCCCTCGAGAACTAGGTCGCCTTGTGAACTTAGAGCATTTGGATCTTGGCGCTAACACCCTAACTGGTTCCATCCCAAATAGCATAGGAAATTTGACAAAACTCACTATCTTAAATCTTTTCATGAACCAAATTTCTGGACACATCCCTCGAGAACTAGGTCGCCTTGTGAACTTATGGGATTTGGATCTTGCCCACAACACGCTAACTGGTTCCATCCCAAATAGCATAGGAAATTTGACCAAACTCATACCATTGTACCTTAGCAGCAACCAACTTTCCGGACACATCCCTCGAGAACTAGGTCGCCTTGTGAAGTTAGAGCAGTTGGATATTAGCAACAACACACTAACTGGTTCCATCCCAAGTAGCATAGGAAATTTGACGAAACTCTACATTTTGTTCCTTGACAATAACCAACTTTCTAGGAAAATTCCACGAGAACTAGGTTATTTAGCCAACTTAGACTACTTGGGGCTTAGCTACAACACACTGACAGACTCCATCCCGAACAACCTATGCAATCTCACAAAAATCACTGGCTTGCATCTTGACAATAACCAACTTTCCGGCCACATTCCCCGAGATTTAGGTTATTTNAACAAACTTTCTGGGTTAATTCCACAAAAAATAGATTACCTTTCAAATTTACAGTACCTGAGTCTTAGAGAAAACATACTCTCGGGTTCCATCCCAAATAGCATAGGAAATTTGACCAAACTCACAACCTTGTCCCTTGGCAACAACCAACTTTCTGGGTTAATTCCACAAGAATTAGATTACCTTGCAAACTTAGAGTACCTGGATCTTAGTGAAAACATATTCTCGGGCTCCATCCCAAATAGCATAGGAAATTTGACAAAACTCACTATCTTATATCTTTACAAGAACCAAATTTCTGGACACATCCCTCGAGAACTAGGTCGCCTTGTGAACTTAGAGCATTTGGATCTTGGCGCTAACACCCTAACTGGTTCCATCCCAAATAGCATAGGAAATTTGACAAAACTCACTATCTTAAATCTTTTCATGAACCAAATTTCTGGACACATCCCTCGAGAACTAGGTCGCCTTGTGAACTTATGGGATTTGGATCTTGCCCACAACACGCTAACTGGTTCCATCCCAAATAGCATAGGAAATTTGACCAAACTCATACCATTGTACCTTAGCAGCAACCAACTTTCCGGACACATCCCTCGAGAACTAGGTCGCCTTGTGAAGTTAGAGCAGTTGGATATTAGCAACAACACACTAACTGGTTCCATCCCAAGTAGCATAGGAAATTTGACGAAACTCTACATTTTGTTCCTTGACAATAACCAACTTTCTAGGAAAATTCCACGAGAACTAGGTTATTTAGCCAACTTAGACTACTTGGGGCTTAGCTACAACACACTGACAGACTCCATCCCGAACAACCTATGCAATCTCACAAAAATCACTGGCTTGCATCTTGACAATAACCAACTTTCCGGCCACATTCCCCGAGATTTAGGTTATTTAGCCAACTTAGAGCGGTTGTCTCTTAGAAATAATTCACTAACAGGTCCCATCCCAAAATAACCTTGGCAACCTTACAAAACTCACTACCTTGGACTTTGGGCAGAACCAACTTTCCGGGCCAATTCCATGAGGAATAGCTTGGTTGTGGAATATAGAGTACTTTTAGAGCATAGTAACATCACACTAACAGATATAATCACAAACAGCATAGACTATCCTGTAGAATTATCTTTCTCGAGAAATTTCACAAGATGGCCCTGTCCTCATCCACCCCTCCTGCTGCTCCTCTCCTCTCCCTCAGGGGACCAAACCTCGTGCCGGACCCATCTCCTCCGCCTCCATGGGGCTGCTGCAAAAGCTCCTCCTCCTCCTCCTCCGCGCTCGTCCTCACCGCCGCCACGGCCCACGCCCTCGCCGCCGGGTAACTCGACTAGGCCGCCGGCTGTCCTCGCCCTCGCCTCCTCGACTGCGGCGCGACCCCTCTTGCCTGCGCCACCGACGTCGTCGGCGCGCTCTCGTGCGAGGCCGCGCGCCTGGTCCGTCCCCGAAGCACCCGCCGCCTCCAAGGACAGGGCCGACCTCAGGAGGGTCCTACTCGGGTCCTCCAACCGCACGGCCACCGGCGTCCTTACGGCGGCCTCGTTCTCCAGGGTGCCGGGGAGCGGCGCGCGCTCAATGCTCCGGTACTGAAGCTCGGGAACAGGGGTGCCACCGGCCGTGCAGCTTGTACGGTACTAGGTGCAGTCGGTGTGCAACCCCCCAAGCTTCTGTCCTAAACTGGACTGGAGTCCCTACACACAGTACACGGTAAAGTGAAGAAAGGTACAGAGAGTTCAGTAAATAGATTTCAGAAGCATCTCTTGAATAAATAGCCACTCGATTTTGTAGTGCCTTTTTATGTCTGAATGTTTATCCTTATTGCTGCTAGGGAAGAGGGAACATGTGGCTTTGGGAAAAGGATACAGGAGAGATAATAATAACCCATCGAAAGAAAGATATCGAGAATTATACCGAGTACTGTAACCAGATTTTGAGGTTATCAAAATTCTGACAGAGTTGCTACATATATAGGCTAGATACTGGCATGTATGAGATAGAACTAAATCACAGAAGGTTGCTCGATGGAATGCTGGAGATCTGTGGCATGCCTTCCGAGAAGTTCAGAACGGTTTGCTCGAGTATCGGCAAGCTCGACAAACTGACAATCGAAGACGTGAAAAAAAAAAACAACCGGTACGTACACATCCAAACTCCTTTTTCTGTTTTGTTCAGTGCACGTGTATGTTCTTTGTGATCTTGATGTGCATTTATGTGCCATAATCCTGATTATTCATTATGTTGCAAGTTAGGTGGAAGAGAAAGTTGTACCAGATGAAACACTGAAAAGATTGGAAGTCTAGTGAAGACCAGAGGACTGGCACTGGAAGTTCTGCTGGAACTGAGAATGAAGGTAGCAAGTTCATGGAGAATGCTGTGTCTGTTGTTGCCTGGACTGGAAGACTCTGCTCGGCTTATCCCCGGATCCTGCTCCTGATTCTCCCACCAGGTGACGCCCACACACTCTCAATTTTGCTTTGGTTATACTTGCCCAACTAGTTAAAATTGATACTACTAGTACTAACCATGGTTCACTGCTTGTTTGATCATGAAAACAAGGGCTGCATTTGCAACTCATTTCCAGCGCGCTTTCATGAGCCTCCTGCGCAACGCTCAGTTCCAAGAGCTGTCCGTGCAGGATCTCTTCCTGAACAGCGATTACCCCCTGATGCTGCCGGTTTACGTCGATTGGAAAAAGGCAGCCGAGTCCACGCGATCATATTCCGGTGAGGTTTGGTCCTTTCCGTGCATGCAAAAGGGAAATGGAGCTCCGGTGGTATGACTAATTGTTGACATTGGCAGGCGTGGGTATTCGACTGAGAGCCAAAAAGGCCTGCTGTTGGTGGAGAAACTTGATTACCTGCAGTCCAAACTGTTGCAGAATATTTTCTTCAGCCTTTCCAAACCCTTGATGCACCAAGGAGGACACTTTGATGCTACTGGCTGCTCAAACGGGCGAGGCGCTCCAGGAGGCCCTGATGACACTGGCTGTGCAACTTGTACGCGGTAGGTGCACTCGACGTTCAACATCAGCGCCGCTCGGGCACTGCTTCTGTGCCAATTCTGCTTAGGGACCATGCTACTGACGGAAAGGGCACTGCTTCTTCGCGTGGATTCTGCAGTGGTTACCCAAGCTATCGTTTGCTCCCAGTTGTCCTAAACTGGAGCCCCTACAATACAGGGTGCTGAGTTTCTTTTGTTGCGTCAGTTGCTTGAAGCTGCAGCCCCCAACGACACTGGGCATGACGTGCGCATTCCATCCGTGCTTGAGAAGAGGATCACTGCAGGTTTTTTCTACCGGCTGCTTTCTTTCCGAGGTGTCAGATGTGCTTTCCATCCCTGGGTATGGGATGCGCTGATCCCTATGAAGCACCGAACTTTCCTATGGCTGGCTTTTTGGGACAGACTCAACACCAGGAGCAACATGGTAAAGAAACAGTGGACGACTATCGCCCCAACTGCGGATTGTGATCTATGCCCTGCCTCAGAATCAATACATCACATTATTCTACGGTGCCGAGCGGCGTCGGCCCTCTGGAGCCGGCTGCTCTTGGCCCCCTTGGCATGCGGATCAACTGACCTCATATCTTTTGTTCAACAAGCTGCCTCTCAGTTGGAGTTCAAGCGTAAATGGAACGTGGCCTTTGCTGCGTGTGCTATCACCCTGTGGCAGGCACGTAACGACCGCATCTTCAACTCACGATCATGGACGGACCCCTACATCAGGTTCCATGGGGCAATTTTCTCTCTGGATAGTCCT
>LR880972.1:8986627-9025023 GCA_904067115.1 Aegilops sharonensis | reverse complement strand
CCCCCTTTCCCCTCTCCTCCTCTCTGTTCTTCCTCTCCTCCCCTCGAGCTCCATCACACATTTTGCCCAAATTTTGTCAAGATTTGAAGGGCCCAATCCATTCAAGTGATCACAAAGGTTAGCAACTTTGTCCTTTCATCTCTCATTGCTAGATTAGCTCTTGCAATTCTTTATATAGTGATTAATTTGTGGGTTTAAGTAATTTGGGAGGAATTATATGTGATAGTTTATTTGATTTATATGCAATTTCAGCATAAAATAACTATTAGTTTGCATATATAGGTGTGGTTTACTTAGTGCATTCCCGTTTCCGTCGTAACCACCGTCGATCGTCCGCACCGACCCGTCGCCGGCACCACCTTGTGGTGAGCCTCTTGTTCTTATCTTTTTTATATAAAAAAAATCATGTTTGTGTGATTTAGATATATAGTTACTTGTATAATTATCTTACCCATACGTTGTTTTTATACATAGTGCCATGATTTTGATATCCGTCCCCGTCGGCCCTCGTCAGTGTTATGATTCGGATGTGGTATATTCTCTTTTAGAACTATTTGTTGCATTTCGTGTTTATGACAAATTATGCCCATCAAGTTGACATAGATATTTTTATCTAGGAGGTATGTGAACCGGAAATTCCAACCGACCCTATTGTCGAGAGGTTAAATTTAGTTGAAAGAGAAAACGAGTATGTGAAAGAAAAATTGAAAAGAATTGAGGGGGAGAAGATGGAATTGGAGTTGCATGTTGCCGATGTCGTCGATGATCACAAGATCAAGATGGAGAAAATGCGGTTGAAGATTAGAAAGATTAGAAAATATGCCATTGATAGTGTGGCTTGGTATCATTATGCTGTTGGATCAATTGTTACCTTAGTTGCGATCTTGATAGCATTTGTTGTTGCATTTAAATTCTTTAGCTAGAGAGTTATTTGTATGTTGCATTTAAGTGTTGTATGAACTTGTATTAATTTGGTCTATTCGGTGGTGTGTAATGAAGATGCGCCGGCAATGGATGTACGATGACCGATGCTCTCCCCAGTTCATTGATGGCGTGCATACTTTTCTGGTTGCGGCTCAGGCAAACAAGCGGGCGGATGGTTTTATGCCTTGTCCATGTGCTGGTTGTAAGAATGGTCACAATTACTCTAACTCAAGAACCATTCACGTCCACTTGTTTGAGTCCGGTTTCATGCCCCACTATAATGTTTGGACCAAGCACGGAGAAAGAGGGGTTATGATGGAAGACAATGAAGAAGAAGAGGACGACGATAGCTATCCTGGCCATGGGTTCCCGAAATACGATGATACAACAATGGGGGAAGAAGCTGAGCCGGCCATGCGGGAAGAAGCTGAAGAAGAGGCATCAGATGAGCCCCCTAACGATCTAGGTCGGGCCATTGCCGATGCAAAGAGAAATTATGCAAGTGAAAAGGAGAGGAAGAAGTTGCAACGCATGTTAGAGGATCACAAGAAATTATTGTACCCGAATTGCGAAGGTGACAAGAAAAAGCTGGGCACCACACTGGAATTGCTGCAATGGAAGGCAGAGAATGGTGTATCTGACAAGGGATTTGGAAAGTTGCTGATAATGATAAAGAATATGCTTCCAAAGGACAACGAATTGCCCGAGAGTACGTACGAAGCGAAGAAGGCTGTCTGCCCTCTAGGTTCAGAGGTGCAGAAGATACATGCATGCCCTAATGACTGCATCCTCTACCGCGGTGAGTACGAGGATTTGAATGTGTGCCCGATATGTGGTGCATTGCGCTATAAGATCAGCCGCGATGACCCTGGTGATGTCGAGGGCGAGCGCCCCAGGAAGAAGATTCCTGCGAAGGTGATGTGGTATGCTCCTATAGTACCATGGTTGAAACATTTGTTCCAGAATAAAGAGCATGCCAAGGCGATGCGATGTCATGGAGAAGACCGTAAGAAAGACGGAAAGTTGAGAGTACCCGCTGACGGGGCACAGTGGAGAAAAATCGAGAGAAAGTACAGGGAGGAGTTTGCAGGTGACCCAAGGAACGTATGGATTGGTCTAAGTGCAGATGGCATTAATCCTTTTGGGGAGCAGAGCAGCAACCACAGCACGTGGCCTGTGACTCTATGTTTGTATAACCTTCCTCCTTGGTTGTGCATGAAGCGGAAGTTCATTATGATGCCAGTGCTCATCCAAGGCCCTAAGCAACCCGGCAACGACATTGATGTGTACCTAAGTCCATCAGTTGAAGAACTATTACAGCTGTGGAATGGAAAATGTGTACGTGCATGGGAGGAGCACAAACAGGAAGAATTTGACCTAAAGGCATTGCTGTTCGTGACCATCAGTGATTGCCCTGCTCTCAGTAACCTTTCAGGACAGACAAACAAGGGATACCGCGGATGCACGCACTATTTGGATGATACCGACAGTATATATTTGGATAGTTGTAGGAAGAATGTGTACCTGGGACATCGTAGATTTCTTCCGAGCAGGCATCCCGTAAGAAATAAAGGCAAGCATTTCAAAGGTGAGGCGGATCACCGGATGAAGCCTCGCCACCATACTAGTGTTGATGTACATAATATGGTCAAGGATTTGAAGGTAATCTTTGGAAAGGGTCCTGGCGGACAACCTGTTCCGAAGGACGCTAACGGACGCGCACCCATGTGGAAGAAGAAATCTATATTTTGGGACCTGCCCTATTGGAAAGACCTAGAGGTCCGCTCCGCAATCGATGTGATGCATGTGACGAACAATCTTTGTGTGACCCTGCTTGGCTTCTTGGGCGTGTATGGGAAGACAAAAGATACACCGGAGGCACGGGAGGACCAGCAACATATGCACGGAAAAAACGGCATACATCAGGGTCAGGCCAGCTACGCTCTTACCAAAGAAGAGAAGGAAATCTTCTTTGAATGCCTGCTCAGTATGAAGGTACCGTCTGGCTTCTCGTCGAATATAAAGGGAATAATAAATATGGCAGAGAAAAGGTTCTAGAACCTAAAGTCTCATGACTGCCACGTGATTATGACGCAACTGCTTCGGGTTGCATTGAGGGGGCTTCTACCGGAAAACGTTCGATTAGCCATTGTAAAGCTATGTGCATTCCTCAATGCAATCTCTCAGAAGGTAATCGATCCAGAAATCATACCAAGGTTACAGAATGATTTGGTGCAATGTCTTGTCAGTTTTGAGTTGGTATTCCCACCATCCTTCTTCAACATCATGACACACGTCCTAGTCACCTTTGCGAAGAGATTAACATTTTGGGTCCTATATTTCTACACAATATGTTCCCCTTTGAGAGCTTCATGGGAGTCTTGAAGAAATATGTTCATAACCGTGCTAGGCCAGAAGGAAGCATCTCGAAGGGCCATGAAAATGAGGAGGTCACTGAGTTTTGTATTGACTTTATTCCTGACCTTAATCCGACTGGTGTTCCTGAATCGCGGCATAAGGGCAGACTGGATGGAAAAGGCACGCTAGGAGGGGATCAAATAATATGTATGGACGGGCATTCTCTCATTGAAGCACACTACACAGTTCTACGGAATTCCGCCTTGGTGGCTCTGTATATGAAGGAACACAAGAATTTTCTACACTCCAAACACCCGAAGCAGTCTGACGACTGGATTAGACGTGAACAAATGAGGACTTTCGCCGGTTGGTTGCAGACACGTGCCATGCATGATGGCGATATTGAAGATGACATGTACTTGCTGTCCCAGTTACCATCTTCGAATATAATGACTTTCAAAGGGTACGAGATAAATGGGAATACATTTGACACGATCGCCCAAGATAAGAAGAGCACCAACCAAAACAGTGGTGTCCGCTTTGATGCGCAACCAACACGGGAAAGGAAACATATTATGGTTACATAGAGGACATATGTGAACTTAACTATGGAGGTGGTTTGAAGGTCCCTTTGTTTCGGTGCAAATGTGTCAATATGGCACGAGGCGGGGTAACGGAAGACCCATAGTACGGAATGACAACAGTGGATCTCAACAATCATGCGTATGCAGACGAACCATTCGTCCTAGCCAATGATGTGGCGCAAGTTTTCTATGTGAAAGACATGTCTACCAGGCCGAGAAAAAGAAAAGATAAGGAAGCGAATGGATCATGCGCTGAGCCAAAGAGTCACATAGTTCTTTCAGGGAAAAGAAACATCGTAGGAGTGGATGACAAGACAGACATGTCAGAAGATTATGAAAAGTTTGATGAAATTGCTCCATTCACAGTGAATATTGATCCGAGCATCCAATTAAATGATGAAGATTGTCCATGGTTATGGCGTAAAGGGACACATGCGAAGAAAAAGTGTGACACCCAAAGATCCCACACTGGCGTGTGATAGGCTTCACCGTCATCACTTTCTTCTGTAGTGACTTTCCAGACTTATATATGTGGAAAGTGTCGCTTCGAACAAACCGGAGGGAATCTTTGTAATAGTTAGGGTACTTATGTGTTTTGGTATTTGAAACACGAAGAAATTTTATGTGCAAAAACTGGATGCGCTTCGTCTACAAATTTGTTCATCAAATAATTCAAATTTAAACTATTCAAATTTGAAAACTACTGGCACTAACAGAAAGTTTGTAATATTTTGTAACTATAGAAAAAATATTCAGAAATAAATAAATGAAAATAAATAAAGTAGAAAAGAAAAAAAATAAATTTTTGCTGAGACAAAAACTAAATTAAAAAAATTAAACTATTCAAATTTGAAAACTACTGGCACTAATAGAAAGTTTGTAATATTTTGTAACTATAGAAAAGATATGAAGAAATAAATGAAAGTAAATAAAGTAGAAAAGAAAAAAACTAAATTTTTGTTGAGACGAAAACTAAATTAAAAAAACTAAACTATTCAAATTTGAAAACTACTCGCACTAACCGAAAGTTTGTAATTTTTGTACTAAAGAAAAAATATTCAGAATTAAATAACTCAACATAAATAAAGTAGAAAAAAAAACTAAATTTTTGTTGAGACAAAAAGTAAATAAAAGAAGCCCACCTACTGGGCCACAACGGCCTGCATACGACTAGAAACCCAACCTGTAGTTGGGCCAGGACGCAGGCCCAATAGCCCAGTAGGCCCAACAGGGCAGAGTAAAAGAGGTAGGCCCAGAAGGCCTACATTGGAGAGGAGCTCAATGCAGTGCCCGCGTCGGGGCTTATAAACTGGCCTCGGCTCTCCTCGACTAGCGAGGTGGGACTAAACTTGCGCACCGCCTAGAGCCAGCGCACCCCCTTTAGTACCGGGTGGTGGCTCGAACCGGTACTAAAGGGGGGGGGGGGGTCTTTAGTACCGGTTGTAGCCACCACACAGTACTAGAGGGGGTGCGCTTCCCGCTGCTTCGCCTGGCCAAAACAGACCTTTAGTACCGGTTAGTTGCTCCAACCGGTACTAAAGGTAGTTTCTATATAACTAGACACTTCAAAAATTCGTCAGTTCCCCTCTGCTTCTTCACCTCTACCCCGTCGCCGTCACCCCTCGTCGCCGCCCCCGTCCCGCGTCGTCGCCGTGCCCGTCGTCGCCGTCCCCATCGCGCCGTCGCCGTCCGGCCCCTCGCCTCGTCATCGCCATCGCGCGCCTTGGATCGACCTCGCCTCGCCGTCGCCGTCGCCTGGTCCTCGCCATCGCCGTCGCCACGACCTCGCCCGCGCGGGCTGTGAGCCCCTCCCCCGGCCTCTCCTCCCTCCAATCCACCGCCGCCGCCGCCGGCCATGCGCGCGCACAAACACACACACTACACGCGCACACACACACACACACACTCACAATACACGCGCGTGCACACACACACACACAATTTTTCTGTTTTTAGTTTTTAGTTTTTTCTGTTTTTCTGTTTTTATACAAAGTTTTAGATGAATTAATTAATTAGATTAGATTAATGTCAAATAGTATATAGAAATGTTAGAAATGTTGTAGAAATGTCAGAAATTTTAGAAATGTTAGTTTTAGCTAGATGAATTAGGCCCAGTTCTTTTGAAGGATTCTCCCAAAATCTGCTCCTCTCTAGCTTCTCCTAGAATATTTGACCCCCTTTTGTTTTACAATCCTACCTAATTAGACCCTAAATAAATAGGATTGTAAAACAAATGGGGCTCAAAGATTCTGGGAGAATCTGGGTAGGGGTCAGATTCTGGGAGAATCTGGCAAAAGACCTGGCCCTTAGATTAATGTCAAATACTCCCTCCGTCCCAAAATTAATGTCGCACACCCAGTTCATTTGTAAATTTGCAAACAAAACCTCGTCATCTGAAAATTGTCTCAAACAGACCCCTCCGCCCAGTCTTCTTCCTTCGCTCGTCGCCCGAGCGTCGCCAGGGGCCGGCGCCAGCCAGCTGCGGTCCCCTCCAGCCGCGGTTCCTAGGGGCGTCGCCTCCGCTGCNGGTAGTTTCTATATAACTAGACACTTCAAAAATTCGTCAGTTCCCCTCTGCTTCTTCACCTCTACCCCGTCGCCGTCACCCCTCGTCGCCGCCCCCGTCCCGCGTCGTCGCCGTGCCCGTCGTCGCCGTCCCCATCGCGCCGTCGCCGTCCGGCCCCTCGCCTCGTCATCGCCATCGCGCGCCTTGGATCGACCTCGCCTCGCCGTCGCCGTCGCCTGGTCCTCGCCATCGCCGTCGCCACGACCTCGCCCGCGCGGGCTGTGAGCCCCTCCCCCGGCCTCTCCTCCCTCCAATCCACCGCCGCCGCCGCCGGCCATGCGCGCGCACAAACACACACACTACACGCGCACACACACACACACACACTCACAATACACGCGCGTGCACACACACACACACAATTTTTCTGTTTTTAGTTTTTAGTTTTTTCTGTTTTTCTGTTTTTATACAAAGTTTTAGATGAATTAATTAATTAGATTAGATTAATGTCAAATAGTATATAGAAATGTTAGAAATGTTGTAGAAATGTCAGAAATTTTAGAAATGTTAGTTTTAGCTAGATGAATTAGGCCCAGTTCTTTTGAAGGATTCTCCCAAAATCTGCTCCTCTCTAGCTTCTCCTAGAATATTTGACCCCCTTTTGTTTTACAATCCTACCTAATTAGACCCTAAATAAATAGGATTGTAAAACAAATGGGGCTCAAAGATTCTGGGAGAATCTGGGTAGGGGTCAGATTCTGGGAGAATCTGGCAAAAGACCTGGCCCTTAGATTAATGTCAAATACTCCCTCCGTCCCAAAATTAATGTCGCACACCCAGTTCATTTGTAAATTTGCAAACAAAACCTCGTCATCTGAAAATTGTCTCAAACAGACCCCTCCGCCCAGTCTTCTTCCTTCGCTCGTCGCCCGAGCGTCGCCAGGGGCCGGCGCCAGCCAGCTGCGGTCCCCTCCAGCCGCGGTTCCTAGGGGCGTCGCCTCCGCTGCCTCGATACCCTCCCGCCGCCCAGATTTGCATTGCCGCCCAACTGCTCTGCCGCCGCTGCCCAGAACTGATCTTCCATCACCGCCCATACCTGCGCCGCTGCCAAGATCTGCGCTTCCGCCCAGAACTGCTCTGCCGCCGCTGCCCATAACTGCTCTCCCGCGCGTCCTCGAGCTCCCGATGTCGCTCCTCCTTGAGCTCCGGTTGCTGCTTCTTAACGAGCTCCCACAACTGCTTCTCCTCGAGCTCCTGCTGGTGGCGCTCTGCTATCTCCCATGATTCTCCCATGTCGCCTACTTCTCTCGTGCCCGTGTTGTTGTTGTTGTTGTTGTTGTTGTTGTTGTTGTTGTTGTTGTTGTTGTTGTTGTTGTTGTTGTTGTTGTTGTTTTGTTGTTGTTGTTGTTGTTGTTGTTGTTGTTTGTTGTTGCACTCTCTGGAATTCAATCAAATTTACTATTAATTTTGGAGCAGATCAAAATCAGACAAGATTTTCTTCTTTTAAATCATCAGATAATTTTCTAGGAATGCACTCGATAATTTTGGAGTTGATGTCCTGCTAGTTGCAGTTCGAAAAAGATCCAACGGCTTTCAACTTCACTCGAGATTATTTAGTGTCCTTGGCAGCACATGATTGCTGGGATGTTTGTTCACTCCGGCCTTCGAGTTAAGGAGCTTCGTGCTCAAATCTCATCTGGCAAGCAGAGTTGCTCCAGTTCCTCCTAGACATTAACATTTCTGACAGTTTTCGCTACAAAAAAAAGACACATCTGTGACATTTTGGGCCGAACGAATTTTTTTCTGTCATACATATGACACTTTTATGATGATAATTGTGATAAAACCCAGTATCATCATAGATGTGGTGGGCTCCTACTTCTATGACAAAAAATCATGACAGAAAATGGGCTTTTCGTCCTGGGCGGGCCGGAGACACAGCTGCATAACATTCTTTGGGCCGTCCATGAAGGAAAAAACCGTGGTAGAAGCGAGGGGGAGGAAAATTTCGGGGAGTTCCCGGTTACGGTGGGAGGTTGGGGCCGAGCGATGCGCGTTTCTCTCGTACACGTACGCGCGTGTGTGCGAGGCGTTGGCTCTAACAGAACCCGAGCGAGGCGTTGGGCTCTAACTGAACCCGAGCGATTGCACTGCAGGCTACGCGTTACTGAACCCGAGCGATCGATCGATGGCTGTTAACTGAACCTGATCGAGCGATTTCTTTGCTACTGCTGCTAACTGAAGCCGATGGATGCTGCCTCTCTGGATGAACAGTGAGCGTGGGGGGGGCGGGGGGGGGGGCGGGGGGGGGGGCGGGGGGGGGGGCGGGGGGGGGGGCGGGGGGGGGGGCGGGGGGGGGGGCGGGGGGGGGGGCGGGGGGGGGGGCGGGGGGGGGGGCGGGGGGGGGGGCGGGGGGGGGGGCGGGGGGGGGGGCGGGGGGGGGGGCGGGGGGGGGGGCGGGGGGGGGGGCGGGGGGGGGGGCGGGGGGGGGGGCGGGGGGGGGGGCGGGGGGGGGGGATGAACAGTGAGCGGTGGCGTTGCCTCTAGATGAACAGGACCCCGTGGTGTGGAGGGCTGGATGAACAGGACGACCCCGTGGAGGGCTGGATGAACAGTAGATGGTGGAGGGGAGGATGAACAGTAGCCTGTGGAGGGGTTGTTGAACAGGAGCCCGTGGAGAGGGGTGGTTGAACAGTAGCCGGTGGAGTAGAGCGCGGTGGAGGCTGGATGAACAGGAGCCCGTGGAGGCGAGAGGAGGTCGACAGTGGATGAACAGTAGCCCATGGAGGTTGGAGGAGGTCGACGGTGGAGATGAACAGTATCCCGTGGAGTCCCATTTTGCGGTACGCCACACCCCTCCCGATGAACAGGACCCCCATTTCGACCGTAGCAGTCCAACAAAAGTCCGTTTTGCGGTATACCACACCCCTCCCGATCAACAGGACCCCCGTTTCGACCATAGGAGGTCCATTTCCTCCATTTTGCGGTACGCCACACCCCTCCCGATGAACAGGATCCCGTTTCGAACGTGGCCAGTCGAACACAAGGCCGTTTCCTCCATTCTGCAGTACGCCAGGCCTCGTTTCCATCGCCTGTTCCGTCCAAGCCCTTCCGATGAACACGGCCACGCATTCCGTTCCGACCCAGCCGGTTGGCTCCCCATGAACACGACGACGACACTGTTTCTCCGTTCCGACCCAGCCATGTACACGAGCCCTGGCCGTACGTATGCGCGAGTAGGCGTTCGAGACCCCGCCTGTATGTACACATACGTGGCCATATTTTCTTTCTTGCGCACTGGCCGCTGTACGTACGTGTACATGCTACGTGCGCGCCTCTACTACAAAAAGTGCGTGCCTCTACTACGACACGTGCGCGCCTCTACATCGACCAGTATATATGTACGTGCACTTCAACCAGGTGGGTCCCGACTGTCAGGCACTTCCTTGCGTGCGAAGATGTAGCTGGTGGGTCCCAGCAGTCAGGGGAAAACGTTTTTTTTTTCATGAAATACGGTGGCCCGTCCGGTGGGTCCCCGCTGTCAGGTGGAGGAATAATTATTTTGCACATAATAAGGAGGCACTTCCTTGCTGCGGCCGTGGACCCAGCTGTCAGCCTCTTCACGTACAGTCAACGTCCGATGGAAGCCGTTCCTTGACCACGTTGACCACGCCGTGCCGAGAGCACCAGGGCGGTGGACGACGGCGAGGCCTAGGAAGGGGACGACGCGGAGCCGGGGAAGACGCGGCAGTGGATGCCCACGCGTAGAGCAGTACAAGGGTTCACTGGTTCGCTGTGGTGTGAGGCTGCCGTCACCGTAGAATAACAGGGGGTGTGGGTGAGTAGAGGGATGGCCTGGCCAGCGGTGGGAGTAGTAGGCGGTGGTGAGGCCTCCGCCGCATCGCAGTCGGCCACGGGAGGCAGGAGCACGAGGCACGACCGGCGCTAGTTTGGGCGGCTGGAGCAAGAAGACCAGAGGTTGAAGAAGCACTACGGCTGTTGGATGGACATCGTACGGTCACTGGAGCTAGAATCGTGCATATTGACTAAGTTGCCAAAGGCCTCCGTCCCCGTCAACTTAGTAGGCCCACAAGTCAGCCTGCCACTATACTGGGTCCCAGCTAACAGGGGGAGTATTCATTTTTTTGTGCGTAATAAGGAGGCACTTCCTTGCGTGCGAAGATATAACTGGTGGGTCCGAGCTTTCAGCAGCGATAACGCTTTTTTCGTGAAATACAGAGGCCCTTTCGGTGGGTCCCTGATGTCAGGTGGAGGAATCATTATTTTGCGCGTAATAAGGAGGCATTTCCTTGCGTGCGGCCGTGGACCCAGCTGTCGGACTCTGCACGTACAATCCACTTCAGATGCATGTCGGTCGTTGACCACGTTGACCAGGCCGCGCCGAGAGCACCAGGGCGGTGGACGACGGTGAGACCTAGGAAGGGAACGACACGGAGGCAGGGAAGACTCGACAGTTGTTTCCCACGCGGAGGGGAGTACGACTGTACGATGGTTTATTGGTTCATCTGCCGTCGCCGGAGAATAACAGCAGGTGTGGCTGAGTAGAGGGATGGCTAGGCCAGCGACGGGAGTACGGTGGGGCGGTGAGGCCTGCGCGGCAGCACAGCCGGCCGCAGGGAGGAGGGAGCAGGCAGTCCCGCCGGCGCTTGTTTGAGCGGCTGGAGCAAGAAGAGCAGAGATTGAAGAAAAACAACGGCCGTTCGATGGACATCCAACAGTCACTGCTTGTGTGTCAACCTTTTTTTTAGGAAAGCCTCAAATCTGTGGAAAACAGCATACAACCCATCTGCCATTATTTCTAATAATTTACAGCCCATTTGCTAATTCTTAAGATTATTTTGGAGCCCATATTCTTTTTGTTAGCATTACAGCCCATATTATGGCCACGGTTAAAAAATTATACGAAATTTTGCATATTTCGGTGCAGTCCGAACTATTTTAAATCCTGAAATTTCGACTCACATTCAAACTGATTTTAAAAATAAATGTATATCAATATAAAATCCAACAAATTCTCCACACATAAAAATTAATGTAATTTAAAATCTCAAAATGAAAAAAATATATTTGAAACTAATTGTCTGTTTGATGTGTTTTAAAAATGTACAACTCATTTCTCATTACTGATAGGCCATTTTCTTGGCCAGCCGAATGAAGCTCTCCTCGTCTTGAAAGATTTGCAGCCCAACAGGCCTGACAAAGCGACTTACTTGGCAAATCACAAAAAAACTGGGCTGTGGCCGTGGACCCAGCTGTCAGCCTCTCCACGTACAACACTCTTCTGATGGAAGTCGGTCGTTGACCACATTGACCATGCCACGCCGAGAGCACCAAGGCGGTGGACGACGGCGAGGCCTAGGAAGGGGACGACGCGGAGCCGGGGAAGACGCGGCAGTGGATGCCCACTCGAAGAGGAGTACGAGGGTTCACTGGTTCGGCTGCGGCGTGAGGCTGCCGTCGCCGCAGAATAACAGGGGGTGTGGGTTAGTAGAGGGATACCCTGGGCCAGCGGTGGGAGTAGTAGGGGGCGATGAGGCCTCCGCGGCGTCACAGCCGGCCACGAGAGGCAGGAGCACGCGACACGACCGACGCTGCTTTGGGCGGCTGGAGCAAGAAGACCAGAGGTTGAAGAAGCACTATGGCCGTTGGATCGACATCGTACGGTCACTGGAGCTAGAATCGTTCATATTGACTAAGTTGACAAAGCCCTCCGTCCTCGTCAACTTAGTAGGGCCACAAGTCAGCCAGCCACTATGGTGGGTCCCAGCTAGCAGGGGGTATTCATTTCTTGGTGCGTAATAAGGAGGCACTTCCTTGCGTGCAAAGATATAGCTGGTGGGTCCGACCTGTCAGCGGGGCGAACATTTTTTTCGTGAAATACAGAAGCCCTTCCCACGTACAGTGCATGTACAATGCGTAATAAGGAGGAACTTTCCTTGCATGCGACCATGGACCTCATGGGTCCCAGCCGTCAGGCTCTCCACGTACAGTCCTCTTCCGATGACTCTCGTATGTTGACCACGCCGCGCCGAGCGCACCGAGGCGATGAACGACGGCGAGGCCCCAGACTGGAACGACCCGGAGATGGGGAAGACGCGGCAGTGAAGTCACAGACGGAGAGGAGTGGGAAACTTTACTGGTTCGGGTGCGGGGTGGGCCTACACTCGACAGAGAATAACAGGAGGTGCGGAGTGGAGGGATGGCTTGGCCGTCGGCGGGGTAGCGTCTCGCTGAGGAGCGCAATACACGCCGCTGGACGCCGAAGGCTGAAGCAAGCAGTTCCGGCAGCGCTAGGGGAAGAAGACAAGAGATTGAAGAAGAATGACGGCCGTTGGATGTAAATCCAATGCCTTCTTAGGTTTCGACCTACTGGCCCACATGTCAGCTAGTCCATTTGTTTTTTAGTCCATTTGGTGGGCTGGGTGAAACAATGATGTAGCATCTATGCAGCCCGTTTAAATCCCATTTGCATTTTTCTCTAAATCCGCAGACTTGCTGGGCTGGGTGAAAATATCATGTTGGGCTAGACGGAGAAATGTTATAAAAACATAAACACATGATTGCACGTCAGTAAAATCTTTGCAAGCTTATGTACGCAATCACTAGGAGTTAACTTGCCAAGTTATATATAAACAATTATTATTATTATTTTGTAAGAACTTTCATCTTACGAAATAAAATATCATTTTAATTTGATGAGTTAATAGTACGTGGGGTATTATTAATTTTTAGGCTAGACGTGGGACAGTTGAGTTGGTTCTAGGGGAAAGTACGGGGAGAAAACTCAGTTTGCATCAAAAAAGAAAGTGGGAGAAAATTCAGAGACCTACTGGGTCCACCTGAGGAGGGGAATATGTTGGGAGGAAGGAGATTCAAAGCACGGCAGCCGAGTGAACTAGTTTTTTTAACGGACAAGTGAACTAGTTTACCTACATAAGAAAATAGCCACTAAAAAAGCAATCAGGTTAATGGGTTCTTGAAAGAAATATTTTGGACAAAATAGATAATTACGACACATAGGCTAATGCATGAAACACTCAGATGATAAAGGTGCTTATAAACAGATAAAGTACAACATCTAGACCTTCCTGGCACGCTTGATCATGACGCTGCGACTGTCCGTGTACTCGTCGGTTACGGGAAGCAGACACGCCCTCATGTCCAAGATCTGCCTGTACATGTCGTAGCATGCGTATGCGTCCTTGGCTGCGTAGGTTATGTAGGCTAGGTTCAGAGGTACCTCCCACGTGTTCAGGTCATCTTATTTCATGTTGGCGTATCAGGGGTCGATGATGGTCTCAGCGAGGTCAACCACGGAGTCCTTCTCCTGCCCGTTGCTGATGATCTTGTATTGCTTCTGGATGTCGACAAGCTTGTTGCACCAGATGGCCGAATCATCGCATTCTTCCTTCTCTCCACCGTAGCGAAGGTGCGGTCGGTGCTGCCCGATGAAACGGGCGAATGCTCCAGAACCTTGTGCATCCATAGGACTGAGGCGAGGCAGAGCTTCACCGAGTCCGTATCGTTGGTGTACATCACATTCAACTTGGTGCAGCCATAGGACTGAACGGCGAACTCAAAGGGGAAGTCCTTGCTGAAGTCCATATCCAGCAGGCTCACCCCTCGGATCGCCATTGGAGTCTCTTCGGGTGAACGAGTGTGTAGGCGGCGGCAGCAGTTCGTTTTTCAGCTCTTGGGGAACTGGATTCAACAGTAAGCTGAGTGTGTACAGGCGACAACAGTTACTACCCCTCCCTCGTCCGCTGCACGCCCGACATAAGATGCACCCTCGGCGCATTGAAATGCCTCCATTAACAAACCTACTCCGGCCACACGTCGGTTCACGAGCGGGTCTGTATTGGTACTGTAATAACAGGAGTTAGTGGTCACTTTACTTAAATTTAATTAGCTTTAATAGAAATTTATACTTAAAACAAGCAATGCATTTGCTCGTTCTATCAGTGTCACATGATCAACATGCACAACAATTAGAATTATTATTCTCAGGATGCACACGATTTTTTTTCTCTCCACAACAAGCGTTTCAATTTGTGTATGTGGCATTAAAGAAAAGAAACTCTCTATTTAATGTGACTACTGTATGACTCCTACTTACTACTAGTAGTACTACAGTATTGTTCACTTGTGCTCCCCGTCCTTCCATTCATTGAACAACCCCACGGGTGAATAAACATACAGTAAGTACTGTATATATATAGAACGAACAAGCTCGAACTATTTTCGAGTAGTTAAAAGTTGAGGGCGGGGCTTTTCCCGGGCAGTACGCGCGGCAGTTTTCGGGTAGGCGGTTTGATAGAGAGGCGAGGAGGGTGAGCGAGTGGGGCTTTGCGATTTGACGGCGCGTTACTACTGAAAAGACTTGTGATATGACCACTCACTATAGTCATGAATTACTGGCGCTCCGACCGGGGTGATGTCCACCTTCCGTTCCTCGCTCTAATCTGGTGCATGACACGTCGACCCGGATGCTGGCTCTCCCACCTGTCTGAGTAGTAAGAAGGAGCAAAGAATGATGCGGTATATACTAGTACTATACTATATACTACTCAGGTCGGAGGAGTGCGAACCACGACAACCCAGTGAACCAGCAGTGCGAATCACGGTAGCCTAGTGAACCAGCAGTAGAAAACAATGTGGTGATATGGCCATAAAAAACAATGTGCTACTGTCCACACTGTAGCATGTACAGTAACACTCCTCTTTGTTTGGATCCCTGAGTTAGAGCTAGTTTGGGTTGAAATAGCCTCAAATTATCGAAACAAGAGGGGTTAGTTTGAGCTAGTTTGCTCTAACCCAGCTAAAAAAACTAGCCCGGTGGAGAGGTTCTAATTGCGTTAGCTATCCTCGGGCCTACTAAAAGAGAACTAAAAAAAATCTCCCCTGCCCGCACCAGATCGCTCCCTCCCCGGCTCGCACGACTCCTCTCTGTTCCCCATAGGGCCGCCCGCCCAAGCGCCGCTCGCCCTCTCTCTCCTCCGGCCGCCCTCTCCTTCCGGCCTCCGCCGCCCTACTCCGGCCGCCTTCTCCCTCCAGCCTTCGAAGGTCGGCCCGCTCCCCCTTCACCAGTCGTTTTTCTCCCTCTGTCGTGCGCGGCAGCGGCGCATCTACCAGGGAGGTCGCGAGAGGGGTGAGTTTGTTCGTTCCTTCTATGTCTCACGGCCATATCATTGATCTTGCTTGCTCTAGCACTAATTCTGATTTGGAAAATTAGATCCTGATCAAACTTGGTATAGATTTGTCGTGCACGCATGGAATTGTTTGATGCTGCTTGAGGAGGTAATAAATCTTTCTAGAGGCCCAAAGATTCAGGTCACCTTTCTAGGTATTTCAATTTCAGGCTTGCATTATTTCTAGAGGCCCAAAGATTCAGTTCACCTTTCAAGGTATTTCAATTTTAGGCTTGCATTATTTCTAGAGGCCCAAAGATTCAGTTCAACTTTCTAGGTATTTCACTTTCAGGCTTGCATTATTTCTAGAGGCCCAAAGATTCAGTTCACCTTTCTAGGAATTTCACTTTCAGGCTTGCATTATTTCTAGAGGCCCAAAGATTTAGTTCACCTTTCTAGGTATTTCAGTTTTAGGCTTGCATTATTTCTAGAGGCCCAAAGATTCAGTTCACCTTTCTAGGTATTTTAGTTACAGGCTTGCATTATTTCTAGAGGCCCAAAGATTAAGTTCCCAATCGGCGGTAAGCGGCCCTGCTACCCATGCCGGTGTCGACCTCAACTCGCAAGGGCCAGCGTCGGAGGGGTTCCCGGGGCTTGGGCTCTTCAGAGCCTTCCTCCAGAGCGACGATGGCGAGCTCCTCCCTCGGTGCGTGAGGGGCTCCGGGCTTCCTCCCTATCGTGAATGACTTCCGTGATGAGTTAGCTCATTCTTTGTTTCATGAAGTGTTTTTTTATTTTGTGAAGCTTGATTGACGACTTGTATGTTTAAGTGGGATATCTCATTTGTATGGACAAAGTAAAAATTATCATGTTTTGCATGCTTGATTTGTATAGATGGTTTGTTTGTCAATTGTGAGCGGGAGGAGGCCACAGAAGAGCCGGCCACAAATCCAGCAGGAAATAGGGTCCAAAGTAGTCAAATGATTGAGATAGAGCATTTATTGTCAATCTAACCCTGCCATCCATACACCTCTTTGGTTTAGAGTTAGTTCAGGGTTAGAATCTGACTCTAACCTCTAACTGAGTTAGAGTTCTCCTCGTCTCGGTTCATCACCATCATACTTTCCCCATTCCTGTGCTTTCAGTATCCTGCGAATCAAAGAGGCCCTTTTTTGCGGGAAAAATCAAAGAGGCCCTTAGACTGGTTTAGGTCCGGTCATTTTTTATAAACGTGTTATGTCCAAAATTTAATGAACGTGCTCCGGTTTCCACGAAAATAATCCGGTTTCATGTAGTAATTCATTCATTTATTTATTCTTCTGCAGGGGGTTTGCATGTAATCCGTGAGGTCCGAAATGTAAAGTACCCCGGCATATGCTCTGAGTCGTGCATGCACTACAACCCAGATGCTATATGTCCCACATGTCGGTGAATGGAAGCATGTGGAAATAGCCTAGGAGTACATATAGGAGGATAAATGCGTGAAAAAATATGTACTGTGAAGCGTCGCCGCTGTTCGAAAAGGAGACCTAAAGTGATGACAGCTATAGGTCGCACGCACCCAACTAGTGTTACTAGACATACGACTAATTTTTCCCTCAAAAAAAAGAGCCATGAGTGCTCAGTACTCCTATTCTATAAACACGAGTCCCATCTGACAACAGCGTCCGTGCTACAGCTAGCTCTCCTCCCTCGTTTCTCTCTTCTAATTCTAAACTCGGCCGACACCCGGTGGGCGGGCTGGGTTTGCTCAATTGCGGCCCCACCTCACAGTGAAAACGTTACGACTGGAATAAAAATGCCATATACTCCCTCCATTCATAAATACTCCCTCCGCCCGGAAATACTTGTCGAAGGAATGGACGTATCTAGACGTATTTTAGTGTTAGATACATCCATTTTTAGTCATTTTTATGACAAGTATTTCCGGACGGAGGGAGTATAAGCCTTTTTAGATACTATTTCAAATGGAATACAGCATACAGATGTAGGTAGACTTAGTTTAGAGTGTAGATTCACTCATTTTGCTCCGTATGTAGTAGTCACTTGCTGGAATCTTTAGAAAGACTTATATTTGGGAACGGAGGGAGTACTATACTAATAAAACATCAAGGCCACGAGGCGATGCAGTGCTAGTTACAGGAGGCAAGAATAAGAGATGCATCCATCGACGACGTCCACCTCCTTGACTCAGGGCGCCGGCCCACCGAACGGCGCCTAAGTATCAACGGCTTTCATGGCCAGGTCGACGTGCTTCTGAACAATGGCGTCCAAAGATTCCAGCTCCTGGAAGAAGGCCAACGTCTTTCTGTCCTTGCTTGCCTTGTAGTGGCCTATGTAGACGATTTCCTCGTAGACATGGATGTGCAGGTCGACGTTTTCTTGAATGGCGAGGCGCTGCGCGGCGAGCACGGCCTCGGGGTGCAAATTCTTTGTCGCGACCTCCGGCACCTGCACGGCGACCAAGGCTTGAAAGAGTTCGTCACCATGGAGGCCGATGAGGGTGGCAGGCAATGAGGAGTCTGGGCACGCGGGTTGGAGCAGTACGGCAAGGTCGTCCGTGCGCTTCTTGACGGCGGTGAACTTGCGGATGGAGTTGACCATCATGTCGTCCATGCGAGAGGCGAAGCCGGTGTCGGCGAGGGCAACGATGCCTGCGGTCGCCAGCACCGTCCGAAAACGCTGCACGGTGCGGGGCTGCAGGCCGGCGCCTTAGATGATTTGGCNGCGTCCAAAGATTCCAGCTCCTGGAAGAAGGCCAACGTCTTTCTGTCCTTGCTTGCCTTGTAGTGGCCTATGTAGACGATTTCCTCGTAGACATGGATGTGCAGGTCGACGTTTTCTTGAATGGCGAGGCGCTGCGCGGCGAGCACGGCCTCGGGGTGCAAATTCTTTGTCGCGACCTCCGGCACCTGCACGGCGACCAAGGCTTGAAAGAGTTCGTCACCATGGAGGCCGATGAGGGTGGCAGGCAATGAGGAGTCTGGGCACGCGGGTTGGAGCAGTACGGCAAGGTCGTCCGTGCGCTTCTTGACGGCGGTGAACTTGCGGATGGAGTTGACCATCATGTCGTCCATGCGAGAGGCGAAGCCGGTGTCGGCGAGGGCAACGATGCCTGCGGTCGCCAGCACCGTCCGAAAACGCTGCACGGTGCGGGGCTGCAGGCCGGCGCCTTAGATGATTTGGCATAGCCGACTGCCGCTCGCGTCCATCGCCTCCATAGGTGCTTGTGGCTTCTGGTCACTTGGTCTTGGATTGGAGTGAGAAGTGTTGCGCAGAGACTTGGGAATAGAGGATTGGAGTGGTGGGGCGCCTTTATTATATGAGAGTCCAAACTCTGTTGCATTCACATCGTGTTGGCTCTATTCTGCTTCTCCAATTAATTCCCTCTGCATGTAATTGAGGATGCATCATTGACAGTTCAACGTCTCGGGAACCGCTACCCTCTCCCTCCTTGGCATTCAAGCACCTATGGACCCGTCGACGACGAGGTGCCTATGGTGACTTCATAAATTTCAAGATGATAGTGCCGTGCGTGTGTGCTTTCATAGGTGTGAGTGTATGCGCGTGTATATGAGCGCTTGCGTCTGTACTGTGTCAAAAAAACGTAAATGCGTGTCAAAAAGAGACTAGTCAGTATACTCATTATTGTGCACCTCGGAGAGGAAAACGATAGAACTAGTACGTATTTATTTCGGTGTAGATTCACTAATTTTGCTCCATATGTACTCTGTCTCGGTGTAGTCTAGTCACTTGTTGAAATCTCTAGAAGGGCAAATACTCCTTTCTAGTTTACAGGGCTATATACTAGCAAGTAGTTGTACGTACTAGTATAATAGTGGGCTCACATAGCAATTTTATCTCATGCAACATTCGGTTTGCGCTTGGCTCTTCGCCTCTTCGAGAAGACGAACAATGATGTTACTACTACTGCTTCTATAGTGTCGAATCCATTGCTGCATGTCCGTCCACCGCGAGCGGGACGGATAGCTTGTTGTAGAAGCCTGTCCTCGTTTGCGAGCAACCGCGCGCATGGGCGAGGGAGAAGGCGTGTAGTAAAATCAAGCTTCTCCTCATTGTACGAGTTGAGGCGACACATCATAGCACTGGCCCAACATGCTTGCCTCTAAACTTGGCTGAAAGACCCGCAGTGTACAATATATTTGCTGCAACCTCTAACATTTACCCATCACAAATANCACGGCGACCAAGGCTTGAAAGAGTTCGTCACCATGGAGGCCGATGAGGGTGGCAGGCAATGAGGAGTCTGGGCACGCGGGTTGGAGCAGTACGGCAAGGTCGTCCGTGCGCTTCTTGACGGCGGTGAACTTGCGGATGGAGTTGACCATCATGTCGTCCATGCGAGAGGCGAAGCCGGTGTCGGCGAGGGCAACGATGCCTGCGGTCGCCAGCACCGTCCGAAAACGCTGCACGGTGCGGGGCTGCAGGCCGGCGCCTTAGATGATTTGGCGCGGCATAGCCGACTGCCGCTCGCGTCCATCGCCTCCATAGGTGCTTGTGGCTTCTGGTCACTTGGTCTTGGATTGGAGTGAGAAGTGTTGCGCAGAGACTTGGGAATAGAGGATTGGAGTGGTGGGGCGCCTTTATTATATGAGAGTCCAAACTCTGTTGCATTCACATCGTGTTGGCTCTATTCTGCTTCTCCAATTAATTCCCTCTGCATGTAATTGAGGATGCATCATTGACAGTTCAACGTCTCGGGAACCGCTACCCTCTCCCTCCTTGGCATTCAAGCACCTATGGACCCGTCGACGACGAGGTGCCTATGGTGACTTCATAAATTTCAAGATGATAGTGCCGTGCGTGTGTGCTTTCATAGGTGTGAGTGTATGCGCGTGTATATGAGCGCTTGCGTCTGTACTGTGTCAAAAAAACGTAAATGCGTGTCAAAAAGAGACTAGTCAGTATACTCATTATTGTGCACCTCGGAGAGGAAAACGATAGAACTAGTACGTATTTATTTCGGTGTAGATTCACTAATTTTGCTCCATATGTACTCTGTCTCGGTGTAGTCTAGTCACTTGTTGAAATCTCTAGAAGGGCAAATACTCCTTTCTAGTTTACAGGGCTATATACTAGCAAGTAGTTGTACGTACTAGTATAATAGTGGGCTCACATAGCAATTTTATCTCATGCAACATTCGGTTTGCGCTTGGCTCTTCGCCTCTTCGAGAAGACGAACAATGATGTTACTACTACTGCTTCTATAGTGTCGAATCCATTGCTGCATGTCCGTCCACCGCGAGCGGGACGGATAGCTTGTTGTAGAAGCCTGTCCTCGTTTGCGAGCAACCGCGCGCATGGGCGAGGGAGAAGGCGTGTAGTAAAATCAAGCTTCTCCTCATTGTACGAGTTGAGGCGACACATCATAGCACTGGCCCAACATGCTTGCCTCTAAACTTGGCTGAAAGACCCGCAGTGTACAATATATTTGCTGCAACCTCTAACATTTACCCATCACAAATAAAAATATATGTGGCCGTATGCATCATTCTGATGCAGAGGCCGGGGAGTCCCCCATTTTCGAAAAAAACAAATTAAAATATATATTCCTGTCTTGAGCGTGCAAACTACAATCACTAGGGTGACATGTAGGGCCAGAAGACTATTTTTTTTTTAACTTTGAGATGGACACATAGCATGGAGCCGACCCGAATGATTTTAAGCTTACAGGCACGGTACACGCTATCCTAGACTACTCTACACATGAAACTGCCACACGAGCGTCCGGGCTGCGCTTGGCTCTTCGCCTCTTCGGGAAGTCAAACAATGATGGAGTACTACTGCACTGGAGGAGTACTACAGTACGCTTCTGGCCATCTGACACCGATTGAACTGCTGCATGTCCACCGCGTGCGGGAGGGAGAGCGTGTAGCGAAAGCTTCTCCTAGGGTGTGTTTGGTTGCATTCTCATCTCAGCATAGTTGTTCCCTCTTCGTGCGTGCTTATCTCAACACCCCTCTTCATGCATGCTCCTAGTGTATTTGTGTTGAGCTAGTGTGGACTCATCCACCCTTCATACACTCTACAAAACACACAAAAGTGGGTCGAGAAGGGAAGTTTTACTCTCATGCACCCTTCATGCACCCTACCAAACACACCCCTAGTCTTGCCAGCCACCACACTCATGGGCGAGGGAGGGACGCTCCTGCCTTTGCGTGTATGACATATGGGCTCGAGAGGTGGGTGGCCAACCTGTCATACAGCCAAAGGCAGGTGCAGTTAAGTCCGTGAGGGAGAGGATAATCAAACTTCTCGTTGATGTACGAGTTGACGCGACACATCAAAGCACTGCACTCGATATATTTTAATAATTTGCGGTTACCGATGCATTAATTACAACGCATGCATGCATGCCGTGACTCTCCTTTTGATACTTGCATGTGTTGATTTAATGCACCTTGAAGTAGTACTCCCTCCGATTCCTTTTACTTTGCGTATAACTTTTTCTTGTTTTTCTCAGATTAGTCTGCGCGTCCGCGTTGGTTTCCATCTGTGCCCCCGCTCGATTAGTTCTGCCCCGATTAATCGCGCCAGTTTCCAAAGCAGAAAATGGCTACAGGCAAACGCATGAAGCGCCGGATGCGGCTTGACCGCCTGGGGAAGCCAACTCAACGAAAAGGAAGGAGGACCAGCCAACCATTGCATGCGCATTTACTGTTGATATTTATGCAGCTTACTCATGCGCAGGGGCAAATCTGTCCAGAAAACTCAAACTACTGCCTTCCTTGGTATGCGGGAGGAGAGTTATGCGCAGAGTATAAAATATGTGACGGTAAAGCTTTGTAATGCCCCGGCCCAAGCGAGAGATGGTTGTGCACGAGGAGGGCGAGATCATTCAGACGGAACAGGAACCGACGAGGGAGCTCACTAAGGTATCCATGGACCTCACCGTGCTCCACTGCCCCTTGTGCCTCCGCCCCTTGACGCCTCCAGTGTATGAGGTTCGAATACACCTCGTCCATTCGGCTGATTGAGCAAGGTGCAGGTTTCTTGATTGATGTGGTTTGATTGATTTCTGCAGTGCAAGGGAGGGCACCTGGCCTGCGCGGACTGCCGCGTCGAGCGCCCGGGAATCAGCGGCAGTGCCAGAAGTGCGAGCGCGGCGGTGGCTTCGACGTGCAGAGCACGGCGGTGGAAGCCGTTGTTTCGTTGCTGAGGGTGGTGTGCCCACATGAAGGCTGTGGGCTCTACGTCACTTACCACAAGCTCGCCGATCACCAGAGTGTGTGTCCGCTAGCGCCCTGCAAATGCCCCGTGCCCGTCTGCGTCTACGAAGGCCCGCCGCCGGTGCTCTACCACCACATCAGCAACGCGCAGCCCATGCCAGTGCACAGGATCCAGTACGGCAAGGTGCTCCAGCTGCAAGTGCCACTGTCGGAGCCACGGCTCTTGCTGTTCGCGGAGGTGGACGGTCGCGCGTTTTTCTTGGTCGGCGGCGTGCTCGACATCGGCGCGCCTATCGCCGTGTCGGTGGTCTGCATCAGAGCGGGGGCGTCCCCACTGCCGCACTACGTGGCCAAGTTGTGGGCGAACGGCCCGCTGGGGGAGCCCAAAGGCACGACCGACGCCGTCAAGGTGGAAATGGAGGTGACAAGTAGCAAGGATCCCGACGACATCGACGTGCAGGAGCTGACCTTCTTCATAGTTCCGCCCAAGCTGCTGGCCGGGGCTAAGCTGGTGTCCCTCCACATTCAGATTGACAAGCTCACGTCCTAAATGTTTCTACACTGCCTTCTGTTTATCTTAGTAATATGCTAATATAGGGATTACCTCGGTCGACTTTAGCTTAAGAAATGGTGGGTTTTGGTGGCGATGCAGCAATTACTTCGACATCAGATCAGTAATTTCCAACAGTCGAACGAATATTTTGTGTCTGTTGGATATAAAGTTCCTTTGGGTAAGAAGTACGTACTAGATAAAAGGAGATGTATGTAGACGTATTTTAGTCGTCCCTTTTTATCCATTTTGATGACAAGCACTCCCTCCGTTCCACAATACATGCCTTCCATTTGTCAAAATATAGATATATCTAGACATGTTTTAGTATATAGGTACATCCATGATAGAGCCAGTCGGATGGTTGAGAACACTACAATTCGTAGCTACAGATGCGTTGTGACTCCCAGATGCAGAAGCCGGGGGTCATCATCCTCCTTTTCGAGAAAAAACAGACGCATGTGTGAGAGGACGAGTGCGTGCGTGCACCTCTTTTCTTCCTGTATAACGTACTAAACTCAGAGTACAAGTTTTTGTGGGTAGCACGATGGTGCGTGCGAGAAGTCCCGAGAGATAGGCTTAATGCGTCTAAAAAAGGCTAGCCTATAGCTCGCCACTCAGCTATTCCTGTCGAACGCCCCATTAACCGTAAGATATGTATACGACGATGCCAGTTATTGCACGTACACAGTAGAAAAAGTACACCACGGCTAAGAACACGTGCCCACATAATGCCATCCGGGAATAGTGCCGCACTTTGAAACTAGAACCGTCAATAAATTTTGAGCTTGCGTCTCATCACATTCCAAATTACTCCACCCTATATTGAATTGCAAACCTATTCACACCGATCACAACCTAAACGGTTTCCCACTTAGGAGCGTATTAGTACTCGGTTATAAATACTAGTATGCCAAGATGACTGCACATTCCTCGTCAACTCCTCATCCACAAAAACAAAGAAGACATTCAGCATCCTTCCCTTGCGTCTGCCATGGCGAGCGTGAGTTCCAGGTCGAGAGATTGCCATCAGGGAGAGGCGAGTATGGATGCGGAAGAACGAGAGATGTCCCGCCTCGCTGCGAAAGCAGCCGACATGTCCCGCCGCGCGGAAGTAGCAGCACAGAGGTCCCGCCGCGCCGCTGAAGTAGCACGGAGGTCCCGCCACGCCGTCGATGCAGCAGACTGGTCCAGCCGCGCCACGGAAGCAGCAGAGATGTCCCGCCACGCCGCGAATGCAGCAGAGATGTCCCGCCGCGCCGCGGCGGCCTAGGAAAATTTCTCGCGGGCAGGCGACGACTGTTACAGGCGCATGCATGCGATCGTCCATATCCAGATGGATCAGATCTCCGGCTGGGTGAGGTTGCAGGACGACATGAAAGCCTCGTTTGAACAGGCTACCGGCGTCATCCGGCAACTAAGGGAGGGCAATGAGAGGCTCCGGGACGAGCGCGACCTGCTGAGGGCGAAGATCGTCCAAAGTGCAGACCAGCAGGAGGAGACTAGTGCCTTGTTGAAGAGGACGGCGTCATCGTCAAGAAACTTATGGACGAGAATGACATGCTCCACATCGAGCGCCAAAGGCTGGTGGAGGAATCCGTGGATGTTCTCAAACAGCGTCTTGACGACACGAAAGAGCTCATCACCGCTCGCCGCGGAGACTAGTTCCCGCGGCCTGCAGCAACGCATCAAGAAAGTAGAGATCAGCGAGTCAGATCCTTCTCTTCCTTCTTCTTTTGCCCTTGTGTATTTCGGGCGTAGCCGCATGTGGCTTTTTTAATTATCCTTTTAATTATGCAAGACAATTAATCGTGCTTATATATTCATCAGTCTTGCTATAAGTCGCAGTAGATGCTATATAGGTCCGTCGGATCTTACATCAAGATCCGTGCTTTCAGTTTTTCTTTTTTCTCTCTTAAATCTCAGTCGAGTGAGACATAGCCACGCCATTAAACAGAGGCTCGGATGCCATTAATGGAGACCTTGGGAGAGAGGTAGACGGCAGATGGAGGTCAAAGAGCTCTCCTCCCGATAAGCACGCGCATGGGTCTGATCGCACGCCTCTCCTACTCAAATAGCTACCCTGCATGGCGCCTCCTAGCTAATAAAAAATGGGGACGCGTGGCGGCACGTAAATGGTAGTAAATAGAACACCCACGGTTTCAATAATACTTGTGTTTCCGGTTGTAACGTGACAACACTTGTTCCAAAATGATTTTGTTGATTGTTAATGTGTGTGCCTTCGCAAATCGGACATGGCACCAAGCCAAGTTTCATTATTTTCATGCGTGTTTTGGATTACAGGAATTAAAAAACTAAGTTTCTCAATGTTTCCAGCCCAGCCACGACGCCCAGAATTTTGAATTTCATTCCCATTTCTTGCATGGAACATAGAAATTTACCTGAGGACACACATGCGATTTTTCAACCAACTTTGGTGCACTGGAACATGTGCTTGTATTTCAAATTTGAATTATGCACACGAAGGTGACACGTTCCCTCTCAGAACCACGAGCCTTCTTGAGAGAAGCTCCGATTTTCAAGAAGCTTATACCCAAATTTGTTCCTATTCAGCCAAATTTTTTTACCATGGCATGGTACTACCATGACATGACACCATGCCAAGTATCATGATTTTAAAACCAAGTTTCTCAATGTTCTCGATCGAGGCACGATGCCCAGATGTTTGAATTTTATTCTCATTTTTTGCATGGGACCTAGAAATTCACCCGAGGACACAAATGTGATTTTTCAACCAACTTTGGTGCACGGGAGCATGTGCTTGTAGTTCAAATTTGAATTATGCACATTAAATGACCAAAAACTCAATTAATGTGTAAAAAAGGTCAAACGAAGACGGAATGATTTCCAAAATTTAACAGGGCACTCATGTAGTTCTATGTTGCCTTTGTAAATAAACTCAAGGGGGACAACGTATATCGTTTCGCACTCAAAGGTGGCACGTTCCCTCTCAGAACCACGAGCCTTCTTGAGAGAAGCTTTGGTTTGCAAGAAGCTTATACAAAAATCTGTTCCTATTCGGCCAATTCTTTTACCACAGCATGGTAGTACCATGACATGACACCCATGCCAAGTTTCATGATTTTCAGACGTGTTTTGGATTTACAAGAATTTAAAAACCAAGTTTCTCAATGTTCTCGGCCGAGCCACGATGCCCAGATGTTTGAATTTTATTCTCATTTCTTGCATGGGACCTAGAAATTCACCCGAGGACACGAATGTGATTTTTCAACCAACTTTGGTGCACGAGAGCATGTGCTTGTAGTTCAAATTTGACTTATGCACATTAAATGACCAGAAACTCAATTAATGTATAAAAAACGACAAATGAACCTGAAATAATTCCAAAATTTAACAGGGCACTCATGTTGTTCTATGTTGCCTTTGTTAAGTAACTCAAGGGTGGGGGGGCAGCGTATATCGTTTCACACTTAAAGCTGGCACGTTCCCTCTTAGAACCACGAGCTTCCAAATCGACCCATTTTTTTACCACAACATGTTAGTGCCATGACATGACACCATACCAAGTTTCTTGATTTCCAGACGATTTTCGAATTTACATGAATTTAAATCTAAGTTTGTCGATGTTCTCGGCCGAGCCACGACGTCCAGATGTTTGAATTTCATTCTCATTTCTTCCATGGGACCTAGAAATTCAACCAAGGACACACATGTGATTTTTCAACCAACTTTGGTACACCGGAGCATGTGCATGCAGTTCATATCTAGATTATGCACTTTAAAAGTCCAGAAACTAAATTAATGTATAAAAAGGCCAAACGAACCCGAAATAATTCCAAAATTTAACAAGGCGCTCATATAGTTCTATATTGCCTCTGTAAAGAAAATCAGGGGGGAGGCAGCGTATATCGCTTCGCACACAAAGGTGACACGTTCCCTCTCGGAACCACGAGGCTTGTTGAGAGAATCTCTGGTTTTGCAAGAAGCTTATACCAAAACTTGTCCCAATTCAGCCACATGGATGGCATGATACACACGTCGTGTATGTATCGTCTGGTAATGTTGTCCATATAGCAATGCTCGTAAAATATACACTGGTCTCTCAAATTACACGCGTAACCCGCCGGTTTTACTTACAGACCTCGGGCCTTCCGATGACGAGTAAATTACACTTGTCTGTCAATACAGGTTTGAAATAAACCAGAGCTCCCAAGCGCGGCCTTACCGTTCCATGTCGTCTCAGTTTCTCGAAGGTGCTCATAGGTGTCTGATGATCCTGGCTTCCTGAATGAGCAACGGCCGCTATATCAGACCTTCGTAGGGCCCGCGAGGCCCTCTCCGTTGTCCTTCGAGTTGTTGCGCTCGCCGTGGCGCCGAGCATTGTTAACATGGTCAACGAACATGAGGATTCAGGAGATGACTTTATTTTGACTGGATGATACTAGGGACCCACTAGGGCAATAGTCGTACGTACGCAAGAGCCTCCTTATTATGTACAATTATATTCTTTTTTGCTTTCTCCTGGTTTCCTGACATCACGGTCCCACACCATTGTCAACCTATGTAGTCAATATAAACGAGAGAATTGCACAAGGTGCGGCCGACAGCTGGGACCAAGCAGCTCGAGCAGTATTTGTGTTTCTGAGGCGTGAGCACTGCAGAGTTTTTCTTGGCGATGATTTCGTTGTTGTTCAGAGGAGAGCAGGGTATTAACTGGGCGGGCTGTGGCCCGTCTAGCCCAGGCCAGATATCTAGCCCAGATACTACTTTTTTTAAGATGAAAATGGCTAGCCCAGCTATACGACTTTTTGAGGAATACCCAGGCAAGGTCAACTTGTTATTCTCCGCCCCGCTGTGCTGCAAATCTTTCCTAGGAGGGATGCATTAGGCTTAACAGAAAAATGGGCTTTGAAAATAATAAATGGGATGTAATTATAAAAAGTGGGCAGTAACTATAAAAAAATGCACCAAACACGAAATTAGTTTATAAAATATTATTTATGGATTTTGAAAATCTTAAATTTTCATTGTTGCGCGCGCAATGTTTCGTTGGATTTTTACGTAATACAAATTTATATGTAATCTGAATATAAATTTCAGGATAAAAATATTTCGGATCCCATCAAAATGTGGGAAATTTTTATTGAATTCTGTCTTCAACGGTTGGTTCAAATTATTAATCGTTGTCCTAGCTAGAAAATGGGTTGTACTTTTAACAAACTGTAAATGGGCTGTTGTAAATTTCATTAGAATTCAAAAAAGGGCTGTACATTCTTACAAAACGCAAATGGGCTATAAGTTCTCTGCCACACACTTGTGGGCCTACTAAGTGATGCGTCCCCTAAAAAAATAAGTTGACGCGTATGCAAGGCTTTGTCAACTTATTATAGTCAACACACGGTTCTAGCAGCAGTGGCCATTGGATGTCTATCCAACGGATGTCGTGCTTCTTCTTCAATCTCGGATATTCTTAGCTTCGTCCGCCCAAAAAATGATTCCTCTCCCTGACATCTGGGGTGCACCGTTTCGGAGGCTGACCTGTGGGCCTACTAAGTTGGAGCGTACAAAGGGCTTTGTCAACTTAGTCAATATAAACGATTCTAGCTTCAGTGACCGTACGATGTCCATCCACGGCCGTAGTGCTTCTTCAACCTCTGGTCTTCTTGGTCCAGCCGCCCAAAGCAGCGCCGGTCGTGCCGCCTGCTCCTGCCTCCCGTGGCCGGCTGTGCTGCCGCGGAGGCCTCACCGCCCCCATACTACTCCCACCGCTGGCCAGGCCATCCCTCCACTCACCCACACCCCCTGTTATTCTGCGGCGACGGCAGCCTCACACCGCAGCCGAACCAGTGAACCCTCGTACTCATCTCCGCGCGGGCTTCCACTGCTGTGTCTTCCCCGGCTCCGCATCGTCCCCTTCCTAGGCGTCGCTGTCGTCCACCGCCCTGGTGCTCTCGGCGCGGCGTGGTCAACGTGGTCAACGACCGACTTCCATCAGAAGAGTACTGTACATGGAGATGCTGACAGCTGGGTCCACGGCGGCCGCAAGAAAGTGCCTCCTTATTAAGCGCAAAATAATTATTCCTCCACCTGACAGCAGGGACCCGCCAGACGGGCCACCTTATTTCGCGAAAAAACGTTTCCCCCCTGACTGCTGGTACCCACCGGACGGGCCACCGTATTTCGTGAAAAAAACGTTCCCCCCGCTGTCAGCTCGGACCCACCGGAAGTGCCTCTTTATTACGCACAAAAAAAATGAATACTCCCCCTGCTAGCTGGGACTCACCTTGGTGGGAAGCTGACTTGTGGGCCTACTAAGTTGACGGGGACGGAGGGCTTTGTCAACTTAGTCAATATAAACGATTCTAGCTCTAGTGACCGTATGATGTCCATCCAACGGCCGTAGTGCTTCTTCAACCTCTGGTCTTCTTGCTCCAGCCGCCCAAAGCAGCGCCGGTCGTGTCGTCTGCTCCTGCCTCCCGTGGCCGGCTGTGCTGCCGCGGAGGCCTCACCGCCTTCATACTACTCCCACCGCTAGCCAGGCCATCCCTCCACTCCACTCACCCACACCCCCTGTTATTCTGCGGCGACGGCAGCGCAGCCGAACCAGTGAACCCTAATACTCCTCTCCGCGTGGGCATCCACTGCCGCGTCTTCCCCGGCTCCGCGTCATCCCCTTCCTAGGCCTCGCCGTCGTCCACCGCCGTGGTGCTCTCGGCACGGCGTGGTCAATGTGGTCAATGACCGAATTCCATCAGAAGAATACTGTACGTGAAGAGGCTGACAGCTGGGTCCACGGCAGCCGCAAGGAAGTGCCTCCTTATTATGCAGAAAATAATTATTCCTCCACCTAACAGCAGGGACCCACCGGACGGGCCACTAGTATTTCGCGAAAAAAACTTTTGCCCCTAACTGCTGGGACCCACCCGACGGGCCACCGTATTTCGCGAAAAAAACGTTCCCCTTGCTGTCAGCTCGGACCCACCGGAAGTGCCTCCTTATTATGCACAAAAAAATGAATACCCCCCTGCTAGCTGGGACCCACCTTGGTGGGAGGCTGACTTGTGGGCCTACTAAGTTGACGGAGACGAAGGGCTTTGTCAACTTAGTCAATATAAACGATTCTAGCTCCAGTGACCGTACGATGTCCATCCAACGGCCGTAGTGCTTCTTCAACCTCTGGTCTTCTTGCTCCAGCCGCCCAAAGCAGCGCCGGTCGTGCCGCATGCTCCTGCTTCCCGTGGCCGGATGTGCTGCCGCGGAGGCCTCACCGCCCCCTACTATTCCCACCGCTGGCCAGGCCCTGCGGCGACGGCAGCCTCACACCGCAGCCGAACCAGTGAACCCTCATACTCCCCTCCGCGCGGGCTTCCACTATCGCGTCTTCCCCGGCTCCCCGTCGTCCCCTTCCTAGGCCTCGTCGTCGTCCACCGCCCTGGTGCTCTCGATGCGGCGTGGTCAACGTGGTCAAGAAATGACTTCCATCGGACGTGGACTGTATATGGAGAGGCTGACAGCTGGGTCCACGGCCGCAGCAAGGAAGTGCCTCCTTATTACGCGGAAAATAATTATTCCTCCACCTGACAGCGGGGACCCACCGGACGGGCCACAGTATTTCGCGAAAGAAATGTTTCCCCCCTGACTGCTGGGACCCACCAGCTGCACCTTCGCACGCAAGGAAGTGCATCCGGGCAAAAAAGACGATTCGCCCCCCTGATTGCTGGGACCCACCAGCTACATCTTCGCACGCAAGGAAGTGCGTCCGGGCAAAAAAAAACGATTTGCCCCCCTGACCGATGGGACCCACCAGCTACATCTTCGCAGGCAAGGAAGTGCTTGACAGTCGGGACCCACCTGGTCGAAGCGTACGTACCGTTGTCATTCTGGTCGCGAATGTGTACGTACATATACACTGGTGGATGTAGAGGCGCGCACGTGTCGTAGTAGAGGCGTGCACGTAGCATGTACACGTACATACAGCGGCGAGGGTGCAAGAAAGAAAATACGACCACGTACGTACATACGGGCAGGGTCTCTAACGACAACAAAAGGGGTCGAGCTCGGGCTCGAGCCAAGCAGCTGGCCAAAAATGAGGGAAAACCGTTCCCTAGCTAGGAGAACAGGCGGCGCAATCGATTCCCCCACTTGTTGTACCAACACATGAGAGTACCGACACCAGTCAGCTGGTAATAACCGACGAGCATAGACGGAACACTGAAATGCTTGGTATCACTGTTGGACTACTCCTCGAGATTGAGCCCATGGATAAGCTTAAAGAGAAGGACATAAAATGGAAATATGTCTGCGGCGAACCTTTGGTAAGGCCTGAGGAGGTCAAGAACCTCCCAATGAGAATGTATCAATTGCATGATTGGTACATGGAAATTACCAAGAGTAGCAATCGAGAGGGCTTCATGGTGAAAGTCAAGGAAGAATATTACTTCCATCAGCTAGCTCTGTCCATTGAGTATTCAGAACTATTTCAGTTATTCCATCAAGATGCACTCAAAAATCCATCGTCGGTTTGTATTGTCTGTAAGTGATTTCTTTCTGTAATTCAAGTCTCAAGCTAGCTGTAATGCTCATTGATCGACCATTACCTGTAATTATCCTCACTATATTCTTTTCTGTGGTATTATGCAGGATGAAGATGTATGAAATGAAAAAAGCTGGACGCTATGGCATTGGGTTCATTGACCCAAATTCCATTAATGAAGAAACATGGACATATCCATGGTATCAAAAAGAAGTAGAGAAAAACATGCTAGAGTTCTTGAAGCGCCTCAATACCAATGAACATATACTACTTTCTTACAACTACATGTGAGTCACACTGTCTTGTACTACAAATTCTATTTTTACTTACTAGCTAGCTAGATGTTAATAATTAAGTGTATAGGGGTTTAGGATAGTTGATGAGTGTTATGCACATGCCCGCTTAATTAAGACATGCAAACGTGTGTGCATGCAGTTTTCATTGGATCTTGTTAGTCATTAAAGTTGATGAAGGAACAGTTGAAGTACTGGACTCACTACTTAAAGAAAAACAGATCTACTCAACCGTGAAGGGGATCGTCGACAGGTAATTTCAATCATTATTAACTATATGTCGGCCTCTTTAGTTCGTCATTTCCTGATATCAACTATTTAATAACTCGTTTATTTATTTTGTTTGCCGACGGGCAGGTCTTGGGCAAAGTTCAGGAATTCGAAAGAGGTTCCAGGCAAATGGAAAGAAAAGTTGTATTGGTTTCGACCCAAGGTATAATTAATTAAGTAGTACTAGCTAGCTACCATGCATCTCTTTAATTCTAGTTTCAATACCATTAATTATCATGCTTGACTAATTATTATCTGATTAAATTTTATTCGCGTAAAGGCCCTGAAGTAGGCGCAAGGGAGAGATCATTGTGCATACTGCGTTCTCGAGAACATTCGCATGATGACGTCTGAAAGGATCAAAACTGATAGACAGCTACGGGTATGCGCATTTGACAGAACACTATTCACAATTTTTATGTNTGCCCGCTTAATTAAGACATGCAAACGTGTGTGCATGCAGTTTTCATTGGATCTTGTTAGTCATTAAAGTTGATGAAGGAACAGTTGAAGTACTGGACTCACTACTTAAAGAAAAACAGATCTACTCAACCGTGAAGGGGATCGTCGACAGGTAATTTCAATCATTATTAACTATATGTCGGCCTCTTTAGTTCGTCATTTCCTGATATCAACTATTTAATAACTCGTTTATTTATTTTGTTTGCCGACGGGCAGGTCTTGGGCAAAGTTCAGGAATTCGAAAGAGGTTCCAGGCAAATGGAAAGAAAAGTTGTATTGGTTTCGACCCAAGGTATAATTAATTAAGTAGTACTAGCTAGCTACCATGCATCTCTTTAATTCTAGTTTCAATACCATTAATTATCATGCTTGACTAATTATTATCTGATTAAATTTTATTCGCGTAAAGGCCCTGAAGTAGGCGCAAGGGAGAGATCATTGTGCATACTGCGTTCTCGAGAACATTCGCATGATGACGTCTGAAAGGATCAAAACTGATAGACAGCTACGGGTATGCGCATTTGACAGAACACTATTCACAATTTTTATGTCATTATCAATATCTAGTCACATAACTAATACACATGCATATTGATCTCCTTGTTAACAGTTCGATTCGGTGCGGGACAAGCTCCTACCAGAGGAGCGCATACGAGCACTTTAAGAGGAAATAGCGGGATTTTTGCTCGACGAGGTCCTAGATCCCAAAGGGGAATTCTACTACGAGCTACCGCCCCAATGAACTACTCCCAATTGTCATCATGCTCTGAAGGCACCAAGGCAAATGACACCGGCTCTGAAGGCTATATGTAGGAAAAACTGTGTGTGTGTACAATATATATATAATCGGTTCTACGAGAAATTCTATTTATATATATGCATAACGTGTACAATATGTAGTATCGTAAAATACCATCAAACAAAAAAGAATTAAATGGAAAATACAAAACTAAAGGAAAAATAAATAATAAAACCAAAACAGCCCAAATATTTAGTACCGATTGGTGTTACCAACCGGTACTAAAAGTCTCCCGCCACCCGGCCCCGGCTCGTGCCACGTGGTTGCCCTTTAGTAGCGGTTCGTGCTGAACCGGTACTAAAGGGGGATGGGACCTTTAGTCCCTACCCTTTAGTGCCGATTGCAGAACCGACACTAAAGCCCCTTACGAACCGGGGCTATAGCCCGGTTCTGCACTAGTGGTTATACCATGGGAGGGGATCATGCATTGGCCAGGAAACCTAATCCGGTGATGGATGATCAAAAAGTTTAGCCCTTAGAATGAAGGGAATGTTTTAAGCATTATTTAGGACTATGGGCCATGGCGCACAATACACGCTATAGTTTTGGGTAAATGGACTGCTGGTTTATGCCTTCTATTTTGGACAGAACACATATCAAACTCAATTACAAACTAAATAATCTAGCTATACAAATCAAGAAAATAAACGGAGAATCTACCATGCAGCCCCTCGACATCATTAATTCTCTTGTCGAAGCAATAATGGTTTCTTATTTATATGCACACACAACATATAGTACATGAATTATCCGTCAAATGGTATATGGACAATACCAACCGAAGTGGAGACTTTAGGTGTACCTAGAAGAGTAGATGCAATTTTAGTGTGATTTATAGGTATGACATATTGCAAATTTGCGGTAGCTAAATTCACTTAAGTAATCAAAATAAAGATCCTAATCCTATTTGAGAGATCGGTATAATTTATTAGATTAGTGCGTACATCTATAAATATTGCATGTGCACGATTGAAGGTATAAAATGATTTAACTTGGGGCGTCTACAAGGCGGACCCTCAAACCTCCCGCAAGCGTATGGGCTACGTTGTCCGGACACAATTTGCCATCCAACGCGGTCCTGTATCGATCCGCCGATGCGCCTGGATATCCATTTTCTTGCAAACTCAAGACAAACAAAGGAGAACTTTGCGGAAGTCCGGACATCTTCATGACGAATCAAAAACCACGACTTACCCTATCCTCCTTGTCTAGATGGCGGAAGACCGTGCTGCTATTTGGCTGATGCATGTTGCTTTGGCCGGAAGTGATAGGATAGCCTGTTGTTTGGCGGAAGGTTTAGCATGTAGTTGGCGGAGTGTTTAAACATGCAGCATGTTGTTGGCGGAAGGTTAGCTTGCATGCATGTGCTTACACTCTTTTTTTTTCACTTTTTCAAGTGCTTTCATTCATTTGAAGTGTGATTGTTGTTAATATTTTTGGTGGAAGATTGTTGTTGTTTAGCGGAAGGCGGACGGATATTTGAGGTATATGGTTGGATGGATGACTCCCATATGCATGTCCGGACACCAGTCTGATCAGACAAATACTGTGTCTGTTTTGCGTGTTGGCGTTGGAGATGCCCTTACATTGTTTCATCATTAACAATCTAGACAACTCATTGTTGCAGCTTTATGAAAACATCACTAAGTCTTCAATTGTGCATGCCATAAATTTAATAATTTTGTGAAAATTGCTTTAACTAACACTAGTAAGCGTGCACGTGCAATGCACGTCTTAAACATTGACCAAGTGAGATCCGTGTTGTAATTTTTTATTTAAGAAAATACAAATCAAATGGGTGCTCAATATTTGTGATGCCACTCAACATTGACCAAGTGAGATCCGTGTTGTAAATTTTCTTTTTAAGAAAATATAAATCAAATGGGTGCTCAATATATGTGATGCCACTCAAATGGTATAAGTTGTTTCATCCATTATGTGTTCGGATAGTGCAAAAGAAAATAAATCTATCACTATTTTAAAAACAAATTTGGCTATGTGTACATCCAAAATGTAAGGTTTCACAGAGCTCAGGAGAGTTTAGATGCTACGGACAGTTTCTCACTTATCAAATAAATGAATGTTACAGTTAAAATCTAAAGAGCTGGGGCAAACAATAAAAGAACTCATATCAAGAGCTTTCATGTAACTAATGCATCTTCCTAATATCCCATTCATCTCTAGGGGATGAGGGCATCGTGCATCAGACGGCTGACAGTACGACCGATTGCGCAGGTAAGAAAATCTTTTTTTTAGAATACTCAAGATTTATCAGCTTTTTTTTTAGAACATCTGAAGTTTTATCAACTGCTCGCTCGCAGTCATGGCTATGTGCCACTTACTGCGAGGCACATCGCTGCCTCGCCTGTAGGGAGCGGTGGTGGACCGGCCCAGTACATGCTGCCATCATGCTGATGTGACTAGAATTTCTTTTGTTTCATTTTTCTCTTTTATTAATATTTTAAATTCATATATTTCAAAAACTTAAATTTACTTCAGAAAATTTTAAAACAGGAATTTGAAAAAATGTTAACCTAGTATAAAAAAAGTTGTTAGCACGGTTTTAATTAAATGTTGATAACTTTAAGAAAATGTTTGTGCCAATAAAAAAATGTTCCCGTGTTTCGAAATATGCGAAAATTTCAAAAATGTGTATATAATGCAACAAAAATGTTTGCCTAATGTAAAACAAATGTTTCGCACCATTAAAACAATGTACATGTCATGACATTTTTACAAAATGTTATACATAATGTAAAACAAATTTTTATGTTGGTTAAAAATGTTTGTTTCCATTAAAACCGTACCTGATATTTTAAAGAAATAATCACCTGTTCCCCAAAAATGGCCGTCATTTTTTTCTTAAATGCTTATACAATGCAAAAGAAAATGTTTGCGTAATTTATAAAGATGTTTATTGCCATTAAAATATACAATGTGTATTTGGAAACAAATGTTACGGTGTAGTGAAAAAATTGTTTAAAACATGTATTTTGTAAAAATGTACATCTTGTATTCGAAAAATGTCCAATGGATATCACAAAAGAAATCCACCTATGCTTTTAAGATGTACATTTTGTACCAAGAAAAAAGTAGACATGTGTTGGAAAAAAAGTAAACGGATAAAACCTGACAAAGAAACAAAAGAAAAGAAAAAAAGCAAAGAAACCAAAAATGAAACAAAAGAAAACCAAAGTATAACAAAGAAAGAAAAACCAAAAAACCAGAAAGAGAACAAAGAAAACCAACGCAAAGTCAATATAAAAAGAAAAACTGAAGATAACCGGTTAAAAAGAAATGAAACCAAAGGAAAAAAGCAAAAGAAATGAAAAACCATAGAAAACCCAGTTTGGGAGTGTTGGTTGTATGCAATGGAGGTGAAAGAATTGCCCTGTATCTTGGCACGACCGAGTCACTACGCATTGCCATGACCCAATAAATTTTTCGGGTGGTTTCCCTTAGTATATCCCCTTCCAAAAATTAAAACGGGTAGTTTGGACAAATGTTAAAGGTGCTTCCCAAAGCTTTTGGATAGCTCAAATGGCTCTGTAGCATGCTTGGAGGAAACAAAAGGTAAAGAAGTTGCCACATGAGAAGAACAGGGATTTGATGAAAGTACTTTTTATTCTGTCGGGAATTGAGATCAGTAGCGAGCCTTTGTCCACTACTAGGAAAAGGCCTACTAATGGCGCACCTAATTTGGCCATTAATGGCGCATTAGTGGTGTGCCATTAGTGCCACGTCATTAGTATATTTTACTAATGGCGCACCACTGGTGCGCCATTAGTATCTGGTGTATTAATGGCGCACCACTGGATGCGCCATTAGTATATACAACAGTGCACCATTAGTATGCCTCCCAGGGGGCCATGTATACCCAGGTGCTTTGGCATACTAATGGCGCACTGTGATGTGATGCGCCATTAGTATGAATATTAGGTTTTTTTATCTTTTTATTTTCTGTTTTTTGCACAGGTTAGAAAATGTATAATTGGACAAAATATAGACAGCACACAACAACAACAGATTCATCGAATACAATAGAAGATTAGTCTCTGAATACAATTCATCATATTAGTCTCTGAATACAATTCATCATATTAGTCTCCGAATTGAAAAGACCGAACAAACATAGAACATTATATTACAAGTCTCGAGACCGCGAGTAGCGAGTTTGTCTTCACATTACAAGTCGATATCGATCATCTAAACTACCATCACATAGAAGAGAGCTGCGGTCAACACGATGAGCATCATCACGATGAAACTCATCTTCATCCGGTTCCTCCAACGCTCCCTCCCCTCTCCCGCTAGATAGCGGGCGTATCTAGATTCGGCCTCGGCCCTAGTGGTGTACCCTTTGTAACTTTTACCGCTGAATCGGTGAACCTGTCTCCGACACTCCTCCCAGTCGTCGTAGACTCCGGGAACCTTACCCTTGTACACGACATACGACGGCATCGCTATGCACTAGCCAAACGAAACGTTAGTACCAATTCACAGACAATACATAAGCAATATATAAGTATGCAACAGAACGATCGGAAGAGAAAAGCAAGACATTAATAGCATCGATTACATCTAAGTTGAACGACTCTCGAAACCAAAGAGACATACTACAAGTTCATTAAAGTTTAATTACAACATGAGCCAATCGATGTTTCAGAACTAGACACGGCATCACTGCTTTCGACTCGACTCAAGGGACCGGAGCGTGGATGAAGCCGCCGTCTATCGTGGGAGTCATGAAAGAACGGGCGTTGTCAGCCTGCATTTGTAGCATTGTGTCGATGTCA
>LR880972.1:8933177-8951484 GCA_904067115.1 Aegilops sharonensis | reverse complement strand
TTCCCTAAAAATAGGACCAAAAAGAATGCTTAATGCCAAAATTCTCGCCGAAACGGAAATGAATCAACATTCCGGCAAAATATTGGCAACTATCGCATTTCAAATACCGGTACACCTCCAAACACAAACACATATGCAACACCACAAACATATGCAACACCACGAACATACATAGATCTAGCTAGGCCATAAAAAGTGCATGTGCACATTGTTGTAGGGAGAACAACATAAATATAGCTTCCCCCTTACTTACCTATTAAAACAAGGTAATTTAATCACTTAATTTGAATGAATCTATGGTGGAAATGAGGTGAAAAAGAGGAGGCACCCGAGACAAGGAGGAGGTGGAGAGAATGAAGTGGGGAGAAAGTGAGTGTGGGTAGGAGAGGCTGTCCAAAATATCTTGTTGCTGCCCACTTACTAATGGCGCACCAGCACTAAATGCGCCATTAGTAATCCAGGTTACTAATGGCGCACCTTCTGGCGGTGCGCCATTAGTAGTTTTGCAAAAACAATACTAACGGCGCACTGATCAACAGTGCGCCATTACTAGTTTAAAACTAGTAATGGCGCACTGTTGATAGTGCGTCATTAGTAGTATTGCAAAAAAAATAAATAAAAAATATAATAAAAAAACAACATTAGTGGCGCACTTTCGGATGGGTGCGCCATTAGTAGTTACAACTACTAATGGCGCATTTTATCTGGATGCGCCATTAGTATGTTTGGACAGGTGCACTAGTTCAAAAAAAAAAATTGATACTAATGGCGCACCCTTTGCCTGGTGCGCCATTAGTAGTTTCAACTCTAATGGCGTATCAGCAGCTGGTGCGCCATTAGTATATACTAATGACGCACCAACTGTCTGATGCGCCATTAGTGTCAATCCCATCTATAGCCCTTTTTCTAGTAGTGGTCAGCTGACCAAGCTAAGAAAGCTTGCCATTTACAAGCTCAATATAAGGGAGGGTGGTAAGACCTTCAAGCTCAATATAAGTTGTGTTCTGCAGACTCTTGCGATCAATGAGGCGGCTCTGATTTTACCAACTCAATGGACACCATGTCCGCTCCTCCAAGATACATCAGTGGTATGGAGCTGTCTGGCAAGATGGAAAGGCCCCTAAATTGGATGAAAGATGTCAATAACCTGTATAAGCTGACCCTTTATGTTGTCCGTACTGATAGTTTCAAGCTCGATGCATGAAAAATTATTTGACCACAAAAAGTCTGAAACTCATAAAGTTCAATTTTACCAATGAAAGTTTTCTGAATTTTTGGCTATCTACACATCCAAACTGTACTCCTTCCATTCCTAAATATAAGTTTGTTTAGATATTTTAATATGGACTACATAGGGATATATATAGACGTATTTTAGAGTGTAGATATACTCATTTTGCTTGGTATGTAGTCCATATTGGAATCTCTAAAAGAACTTATATAGGAACCGAAGGAGTAAGTTTTCAGAGAGCTCACGAGAGAGTAGATGCTAAGGATACCTAGTGATTCATCAAGGAAATGGATGTTACACTGAAGATCTAACAAGCAGGGGCGGCCAATACTAAAATAACTCATATCGAAAAGCTTTGGTGTGACTAATGCATCTTCCTAATATCTCGATCATCTCTAGGGGGTGGGGGGATCGCGCACAGCGCGGCTGACACGGCGAGCGGTTGCGCGGTTTAAGAAAAACAAGAAGAGACTTAATTTCTTTTTTAGGATGCTCGAGTTTTATCAGCCGTTTGTTTAGGGGTTCAAGTTTTATCAGTTTTTTTTTTAGGGCACGTTCAAGTTTTATCAGATGGTCGCTCGCAGTCCTATGCTGCTGGGCGGGCAACTACTGGCCCAACTTCTTAATTTTTTTTTGTTTGAGATGCTGGACGGCCCATCATGATCCATCGAAGTAAGCTTCATTCAGAGACGCTGGACGGCGCACCATGATCCATCGAAGTAAGCTTCATTCAGCCCGTCCTCTTCCGAATTCTCAAAAAAAAAAAGAAAAAAAAAGAGCCCGTCCTCTTCCGGTCACATCCCAATATCCCATCCCTCGGCAAGCTAAAGATCCCGGCGGGCGCGGACCCTCGACGGCGGGAGCCACGCGCGTGGTCGTTCCTTCGCCGGGCGAGCGCCGGCAGCTCCGGTTCTTCCTTGTCTCCAGGCCGGTGGGATCTCCACTGGGTCAGCCTACGTGCCTGCTTGCACGCCAGGTGCTTGTTTTTATTCCTGACTGAGCTTCCATTTCCATTGGTGTCTGGCTAGTCCTAGTTCACCGTTCCACTGGGTCTAGCTACATTGCTGCTTCTGAGTGCATTCAGAATCATGAACCATCTTGGTGTTTGGGTGGATGTTTGCTTCTGAATCATGAATTCCTGCCGCCCACCTAGCATGTTACAGGATAGTGATTTTCTTTCCTTTTTTGCACAGCAGAGTACATGCTTATGTGGGTGTTATATGAAGAACCCTTTGTTATTCTCTTTCCTTTAATCCTGCAAATAAAAATGTCCCTTTATATGTAGCCCTCGCCTTGGCGACAGCCCTCTCTCGATCTCTCGCTTCCACTGTTTCCAGGCTTCGCAAAGAGCAGAGAGACAAACATAGAAAACAGAGTAGAGAGACACCAGATATGTGTCCGGGCAACACCTGCCCTTTCTTTCCATACTTGGCAACATCTGCTTACGAGAAATGAGTGCTTCATTCCTTGTTCTTACATACTTGCTTTCTTACTAGGAACAAATGCCATTTTTGTGTCATAACAAGATTGCTACCAACAGATGTATGTTGCTAACTCCATTCTTGTTTTTATCATTGACTTGACAGGACGGAGGTTTCGGTCTCGGTGGGTTCATCAATTCCAGTCGTGTTGGTGGTGTTGTGATGCCTAACCACAAGAGGGTGGAGTACGCATTGCAGTCCATCCATGGAATTGGACGGGCACGCGCCTGTCACATCCTTTCAGAACTTAATTTGGAAAACAAGGTCACCAAGGAGGAGCATCACCCTCCGTGAGGGGATCGTAAAGTACATGACTGAAGGAGACCTAGTAAGCCATTCCCCTTGTCCTTTTGCTCACTGCATCTGTCATTTTTGTTTGATCAAAAGAAATGGAGTTACTGAGTAGTGCTCTTTGGTGTGCTTTACAGAGACGGTTTAAGAGTGCGGCCATCGAAAGATTAGAGGGGACTAGATGCTACAGGGGCATCCGGCATGAGGATGCGAGAACAAAGACCAATGGTAGGACTCGCAAGGAAAAGAGGGCTCGAGTTACCAAGAAGTTGTCCGTGACCCTCCTAGGAATAATTAGTCATGCTGCCATTATTTAGCTCCGTTTTTTTTTTGTTTTCTTTATAATGCATTACCGTGCTACTGTTTGTTGACAGTTAATCAAATAATAAATGCTAGGTACCTCCCAATTGGCCTCTACTGGACTTTCCTGAACTTTCAAATTCAACTAGTTTAGTTTGTTTAAATTCAGTTTAATGTTTTATGTGCTTCTGTATCTGTGGTGATTCTGCAGCATAGCTTATTTCCTTGATGTAGGTCTGCAGCCACATCTTATTCAGCTCTTTCCTGCACCTATAAGTCATACATGTTCATTATATTGCCGAAAAAGTTAAAATAAAGGCATGATAATGCTGATATCAGATATTTGTGAATCTGTATCCTAGCCTTGTTATATTCCCTTCGGTTCTTTAAGGATGGTTCAACTTTGTGTTATTTTTTTATTTGTGGTTTATCTAACATTTCATGTCTTAGTTTCAACAGTCATATTCTTACATTAATAAGATCAGCTCTGGTCCCAACTATGTTTTTGTATCATTGGACTGCTCCTGGGCATTGTAACAGTGTTGTGGTTTTTCAGTGCATGGTCAGATAAAAGCATATCTGCATCTCAACAGAAGGTGTAACTAAAGGGAAAGACCATAATCACAGAAGAGCTGTGCTACCACCAATAGACTTTACAAGTGAACAGTCATCAGGTGTGCAATTCAAGTCAATATAGCATCACTAGAAGATGAAGTGTGAAATGGACAGTCGGTAAGCATGCTGCAGTTTAATGTGTTGTATATGTTTCAATTCCAGCAAATCATATTGACACGCTATGCAAGCAGTGGTAGTGTAACAATCTCTGTTTTTTTGGTAACAGATCATATTGACACTTCTTATCAATCTTTTGCTCAGAGCCGAGATGAGGTACCCTATTCTCTCCCCCCTTCCCCTGGTTTTTTCTTCAGTTTAACACTAACTTTCGTCTCTGTGCTAAATGGTTGGGAGTAGGATCTACTCTCCTGAACTCTCTGAAACCTTACATTTTGGATGTATAAGCAGCCCAAATTTCTAAAACTTTCACCGGTAATATTTTACTTTATGTCTAGGGAGACAAACTTTCTATGATACAGTAAAATGATTTTGCTGTCAATGTCCAGAGTTGTACAAAAAATCGGCCCTTTCCAAAAACAAAACTTGTCGTACTTGGCTACAGTATGGTCACTAAGAAGAAATCTTTGAGCATTGATATATATTTGGGGTTTGTTCCCAAAGAAGATGTTCCTTTTCTTTGGGAACAAACAAGCTTGAATGTTTTTTCCAGGAAATCATATCGACACGCTATGCAATATGCATGCAGTGGAAGTTTTTTTTTTGACGGTGCTACGGCGGGCTTACGCCGGCCTGAACCTTTTCATTGATAACCAGATAATATTTACAGCAGAGGAACGGAGGGGGAGGAGGAGCAGGAGTATCCGGCTTTAGTTTACAATCTCATAGATAGGTGAAACAACATGGTACCCCAGTCGCGCAGCAAACCTTGCGCTTGCTCATTATTACATCTGCTAGACCAAAGCAGAACATCATCAGCGGCAGGACGAGCGATGAGGTGAACCGGTCGAGTGTCGTCCCTGAAGACTTTTGCATTCCTTCTTTTCCAAATGTTCGAAAGGATGGCGATGATTATTGTAGAGCGAACTTTATTCTGCATGTCGTTGGCCCAAAGATCCGAAAGATCTGCGGGCATATCTGGAGTGAGAGAGGAGAGTTCTCCCCACAGAGTAGTGAGCTCCGGGCAGTGCAGAAGCAGGTGGTTTATGGACTCTGTCCGGGCCCCGGACAGAGAGGGCAAGCCGGAGAAGTAGCTATGCCTCGACGAAAACGCCGTTCGTTGGTGAAGAGACGATTCTTGTTTGCCAGCCAGAGGAAAATTCTACATTTGTTTGGAGCGAAATTCTTCCAGATGGCCATTGCCAAGGGATCGACAGGCTCTCCCTCCCACATAGCCTTGTATGCCGCATTGCAAGTCAGCGGCTTGCCATCAAATCGACCTGTTCGGCGGTCTGGTTCCTGCAAATTCAAGGAAACAGAAGCCAGCAAGTTGCGTAGGTGGCCCAGTTCAAGTTCAGCAGCATTAGTTAGGCGTGGAGCGAGATCGAGGCACAGATCCGGTGAGCTTAGAACCCTGGCAACAGAAGCCGAGGGTCGGAGAACATGAGAGAACAGAGCAGGGTACCGTGAAGCAAGAATATCTGTAGAGCGCGGAACCCAGAGATCAAGCCAGAAGGCGGTGGAAGTGCCGTTGCCGACGTCCACTTGCGTTAAGCTCCGAAAGAGGGGGATCCCCTTGGCGATATCACGCCACACATGGGAATCATGAGCATGAGTAGTACCTAGGTCCTGGTCTTCGGACCACCCATATCTAGCAGCCAACGGAGAAACCCCGCGAGCCGTAGATCGTGAGTGAATCTTGGTTAAATGAGAGAGAAGGAGGCAGGAGTTGAGGTGTTGGAGAGAAGAGAAACCTAGTCCCCCACGAGTGAAAGGAGCACACACAAAATCCCAAGCAACTTTGCATTGGCCTCCCGAAACTTTGTCTTGACCCGCCCAAAAAAAGGCTCTGCAGCGTTTATCTAATTCAGCGACAACACCCATTGGCAGCAGCAGAGAAGTCATGGCATATATAGGTAGGGCTCTAAGAACAGCTCTAACCAGGATAGCTCGCCCAGCAATAGAAAGAAGGATCCCACGCCATCCAGCAAGGCGGCGGTCAATCTTGTCGATAATGAAAAAGAAATCGGCGATGCGAAGTTTGTGGGTAGATAGAGGAAGGCCGAGGTAGGACTGGGGGAAAGAAGCAACCGGGCAACCAAAAATGTCGGCTAAATCGTTGGCTAACTCAGGAGGCACGTGGATGGGGGCAAACGTGCTCTTATGGAAGTTGATATGCAACCCCGTGGCTTGAGAGAATTGAAGCAGGATAGCTTTTAAGGTCTGAAGTTGAGCAGCCTTCGCCGGCAAGATGATCAACGTATCGTCAGCGTACTGAAGAACTGGGCAAGGAAGCTCCTGATTAATTGGGTGAGCTAACCTACCATCATTGGAGGCCTGGTAGATCAGACGCTGAAGGACATCAGCAACAATAATAAAAAGATAGGGAGAAAGCGAGTCGCCCTGTCGTAGCCCCTGTTTGCAGCTGATCCAAGGGCCAGGCTTGCCATTCAGAACAACAGCCGACTGACTGGAACGGTTCAGGCTGTCAACCCAATTGCACCAAATCTCGGAGAAGCCCTTGGCAAGCATGATAGCTCCCAGAGCGGTCCAGGAGACCGAGTCAAACGCTTTTTTGAAATCAAGTTTAAGCACAATAGCTGCTTTTTTGCGCTTAAAGCACGTTTGAACAATATCAGCGGCATACGTAAAGTTATCCGCAATGCTTCTACCTTTGATAAATCCAGATTGATCCTGGTGGATGATAGAGAAGATAAATGGTTGGACTCTAGAGGTAAGGCATTTGGAGCTAAGCTTGATGGTGCAATTTTGAAGGGAGACCGGACGGAAGTTGTCCGGAGAGGTAGCACCTACTGTTTTGGGAAGAAGCACGATGAAGGCTTTGTTAATACGATTTAGTTGGGCAGTACCCTTATGAAACTCTTCCATAAGGGCCAGAAGATCAGATTTCACGAGGTCCCAATTGGCCTTGAAGAAAGCCGGGCCAAAACCGTCTGGACCCGGGCTTGCATTCGAGTTCATGGCCAGAACCGCCGCACGAAGCTCATCCATAGAGAAAGGCCGAGACAGGGAAAGCGCCTGAGAGTGAGTTAGCTGGGAGTCGTGGAAGAGATTCGGAAGATCGAAGTTGAAGGAGGATTGGGCGGAAGTGCCAAGCAAGTCGGTGAAGTAGCTATGAAGAACGCGTTCTTTGCCTAGTGAGAGGAGATGTCTTGGCCATCAACATGAAGAGTCTTGATTTGATTTTTGCGAAAACGAACGGAGGCACAGGCATGCATGTAGGCCGAGTTCTCATCTCCAACAGTGCACTCTCGCAACTTGGCCCGTTGCCGCCAGTAATCCGCCAGGCTTTTATTGTAACGATGAAGCGCTACCTTAACCGCCATTCGGAGACTAAGCTAAAGAGTTGATAGGGGTCTAAACTCCTCCAGCTTGTCGAGGAAATCGATGGTTGTAGTGCAGTTTGTAGCCAGACGCTTTGGGGTTTTTGCATTAACTGCCCACTTTTTCGCAACATTTCTAGACCGTTTTAATTTAAGGCAAAGCTTGCCCGCGCTGCCCAAATGGGAGTGGCGAGGACCCACGCTAGACCAGGTGGTTGTGATTTGCTGCAGAAACGAGTGGTTAGACAGGAGACAGTTATTAAGCCTGAAGATTGAGGGTTTTGGTATGTCCGAGGATGCATGTAACAAAATCGGGACGTGATCCGAGGTAGTCCTTGTCAAAGAAGAGAGCGTGGAGTCCGGGAACACCGATGACCAAGCCATGTTAACGAAAGCCCTATCTAGCCGGACTAGAGTAGGGTTGTCTTGTTGCCGGACTAGAGTAGGGTTGTCTTGTTGATTAGACCACGTGTAGAGACGGTCTAGGAGCGGGATTTCTTGGAGCTGCATGGAGTTAATGGCCAAAGCAAATAGCCTAGCTCCGTTAGAGTTAAAGTGGTTGGAAGATTTGTCTCTGGGGCGAAGAATAAGGTTGAAATCCCCGAAGACCAGCCAGGGGCAAGTAATCGTAGACGACGCAAGGATTAGGGAGTCCAAGAATTCTTGTTTAAGGGAAAGATCGCACGGCCCATATACGTTGGTAATAGCGAAGGAAACGTCAGTTGCCCGGAAGGAGAACCAACACGTGATGAAGAACCGGTCTAGATGAACGTTAGTGCACTCTAGATTAGCGTCGTCCCAAGCGATTAGCAGCCCCCCGGATGCCCCAACCGACGGGAGGTAATGGAAGTTTCTAAGGCCGATCGGCAGGAAAGAGACAGCCTTAAAAGGTGGAATATCTTGCAGCTTAGTTTCTTGAAGGCAAAGGATCGAACCTTGGGCAGATTGTAAGGCTTTTTTTACATCAACGCATTTGTTCGGGCGTCCAAGACCCCGAACATTCCACGAGGCGATGTTAAGGCTTTTAGTCATTGGATAACAGATTAGGCGACGAGGGACAGATATGATAGCAATAGTGGTAGATAACGATGCCCGTGAGGGGCCAGGTTACAGCGGATAGCAGAAACGAACCGGGATCGAAGCTATCTAGGGAGAACCCTAGAACTACAGAAAGAGATACCCCGATGGCAGCACTAGCACAGCTGCGAGATACGAATACATAGGGGGGAGAGAGACAAGGCGGCATGCTACAACGGTAAAAGACAAGGTTGCTACAACTAAAATTGCCCACGGAGTTGCAGCTGCAGGGAACGAAGGACCGGTAACAGCGCCGTTGCCGACCGAAGAAGATGAGGCTGTCACACATCGGAGAACTCGGGTGCCACCTTGTTCAGGTCGATCTCGGAGACACCGCAAGCTTCCGCCAGCTCCAGCACGTCCGAGCGAGGCAGAGGGGACGGCTCCTTCGCCGCCAGCTCCATGAGCTCGGCCGCCGGCAGGAGCCCAGGGGAAGAATCTTTCTGCCTGAGCCCCTCCAGCTTGGACTTCTTGAGCAGCGTGGCCTTCTCGAGCATTGACATGCGCCTGGGTTCTTCCCTCTCCTTGAGACGAGCGCTGCGGCGAGTGAAGACGATGGAAGTTTTGCCCTTGGGAGGCAGCACCGGGACGAAGGTGGAGGAAGAAGGCGGCGGCGTAGTAGGCGAGGCCGGCGGGGCCTCGAGCAGCAGAGGCGCTGGAGAGGGGGCGAGGGGGGCGCCCGAGTCAAAGCGCTCGAGGGCTTCCATGACCTGGGCCTCCCCGGAGATGATGTTGCCGAAACTGCGCCCGCGCCAGTCCATGCGGAAGATGTCGGCGTCGGTGATGGGCTTGCGCCTCTCCCCCACCGTGCCAACCTTGTTTAGGTATCCAATGGAGCAGGAAGCAAGATTGGCAACGATGAGGCCCGGGGAGCCTGCTGGGCGCATGGGGATGCGGTAGAAGCACCTCTCGCCGCATGACTTGCCTAGGTACCTAGTAATAATTGATGACATATGGCATCGTGAAGAATGGGACATCATCAGCAACTCTTTCCCTAAAAATAATCTCGGCAGTAGAATTGTCATCACAACTCGTATTGCTTCTGTACCAGGCGATCATTTTGGTACTAACAAGCTCTGCATCAGAATGAATCCTAAATGTGGTCCTCTGTCAAGATTAAATCCTGATTGGAGTAAGCCAAGATGGCTATACGGACCTGATGGGGTGGATGTAGCCACTAGGATGAAGCCTGACATGGTTGGAGAAGGTTTTGACAGTGACCATCCTATTGTGCTCATGTGTGGAGGTGTGCCGTTAGCACTACTCTGCATGTTTTCAGCAATGGCAATGGTCCTCAGAGAGCAACAAGAACAACTAGGGGTACATGTAAAGGCACGTGATGTGCAAGATATCATTGAGAAGCAAGTTAAGCAAAGTGGAATTCAGAACACTCCAAGGTTTGAACCGTTGGTAGAGAGTTTGCAGCTTTGCTACACCGATCTTCCTCACCATATGTTGAAGACCTGCTTGTTGTACTGCAGTGTATACCCTGAGAATTACCCTTTTCACATGAATGATTTGGTCATGCGATGGGTTGCTGAAGGATTTACTTATAAAGAGGATATAGCAAAAGGTTATCTTGAAGAGCTTTGCAACAGAGGGTTGATGCTGCGTCTAGAGGGTTTATCGGACATGCCCTACTACCAAATGAACCCGATGATGCGAATTTTCCTTAGATGGAAATCGCGTGAAGATAATTTCATTACTTGCAGTTCCGACATCAGATTGGCATATGCATGTCGAGTCCATCGGCTATGCATCGACGATTATCAAGTTGATGATGGTGAGGTGCAGGTGGTGGACCTGAGCTATAGCAACAGGATCACGGAGTTACCACATGAGATCGGGAACCTCCAGAATTTGGAGAATCTGAACCTGCAGTGCACCAAGCTCAAAGAGCTGCCTCCGGAGATTGGGAAGTTGCAGCATTTGAAAGCACTGGTGGTGTGTGCAGCAGGCATCACAAGGCTAGGCAATGAAATTGGGGACCTGCAGCCTTTAGAGACCTTGGACCTGAGTTTCAATGGAGGGCTCACACAGCTGCCTCGTGAGATGGGGAAACTGCAGAATTTGAAGTGGTTTCTCTTGAATGGTACAAGGGTGGCGAAGATTCCAAGGGAAATAGGGGAGCTGAAGAAGCTGGAGATTTTGCAGTTAGACTATACCATCGGTGCACTGCCTTGGGAAGCTAGTCAGCTCTCGAAATTGGAGGGAGTGCCAGCGTGCGTCCGCCAAGCCTGGAAGAAGAGTGATCTTGTGTCTGAGTTAGCCCGGGAGATGTTGTCCATTCGACTGGTCAATTGGACCATTGATAGCGGGGGCCTGATCGTTGGCAGAAAACACATGGGAATTCCACGGTGGATCAAGGATCACTTCAAGGACCTTGGGTTCTTGGACATCAGGATGTGCAAACTGGAGGAGCGGGACCTCAAGATTCTGCGGGAGATGCCCAACCTGCAGGAACTCATCCTAAGGTTGGAAGTCGTCCTAAGAAAGCCCATAGCCATCAGCGGTGAAGGTTTTCCAAGCCTCTGGATACTCGTTGTTGACAGCCGGTGCATGCCACAGTTTACCTTCCACGAAGGAGCCATGCCTAGGTTGTGTTGGCTTGAGTTCGTGTTCCAGTTCTACGGTGGCCCACCTCCAGCTGCAAATAAAGGAGACCCTCGGCTCGGTATCAAGCACCTCCGGCATCTCTCAAGTGTCGAGTTTAGCTGCAGCAAGGAATAGTATGGAGGAGGAGCAAAGAGCAGCCCGTGCATCAGCGCCATGATTGAAGTTGTGAGGAAAGAAGCCCAGGAGCATCCCAATGAGACCAGCTTTCGTGTCTCTGGCCGCGAGGGTGAGGAATTTCCGGCGAACAAGAGCACGCAGGTTCCAGAAGCTTCCAGCGGCGGGACGGGCGAGATCGAGGAGGAAGCGTGATTGATATCCATTCCTGCCGAGTTCCAGAAGCACGACCGAGCTAGGTAATCCGTACGTATGTATGGATTTTTTTTTTTACCAACAGACCGACCACTGACGCACCGTCGTCTTAATTTGCAGGTTATTCCGGCCATCGTTACTAGCTGATGAATCTGCAAGCATTTTCAACCATGACTATTATATTCTTCTTCAGGGCAGGCTCCCTTCCTTCAGATCTCGTATCCCGGCCCAAACGCCGGCCCATTACTCCATTTTCATTTCATTCAAAATAAGCGTGTCCACCTGCACTGTACAAGTACAACATGTAGTATTGTCATGTACTGATACAATCCAATGGGAGGGACCGAAACAATCTACTATATGCTTTAAAAGTGCAGCACTTGCTACCAAAACTCTCCTGTGTAATCCAACTTCAGCTCATTGTGTGTATCTCTTGTCACATATTATATGCTATCCGATCATTAGCAGGTTCTCCGAATGTACAAACATTTTATGTTTTCAACTCAGCATCTGATTAATAATGGTAACGGATGTGCAGGAAGTACCTATTAATCAGCAACCGCAAGGACTATAGCAACCTCTGTTTTTGGAAACACGTCACCAGAGAACCTGTTCTGCAAGTGTTGTCGCAAACAGTGCTTCCGCAATCTGTTCTGTAAGGCCGTCCCTCAAAGCATAATCCCAGCGAGTCAAGTAATTTCCGTAACGATTAAAGTGGCCAATGCAGCTGCGTCTTTGATGACTCGGAATGGATCATCCCCTCATTTATTCCGAAAACAAGGGCCAGCTTTGCAACAACATTTTCCACACGCGCTGCAGAATCCAAATAGTAAACATGTTCTCAAGAAGCACGCGCAGCCTGCCAAACAAAAGGCTCAGATTGGCGAACCAAATCTGAAGAAACATCACCCAAAAGGAATCCTTGAGCAGAAAATTCAAACTTCCAGAGGAGGCACAGGCAGAAAGTAATGTTGTTGTTTCTGAATTTATGTATTCAGGATCTGTACAATCCTCAACAGGAATGTCGACCATGAGTCCATGACCTTCGGAAGATCCATTGATGATGATGCTGTTAATTGTGTCTGTCTTTCGAGCCAAGGTCCTGGATTGGGAACTCTGTTGAGCCAAGGTCACAGGCATAAGTTGAATTTCCTCTGCTTTCCTCTGTTTTTCTGAACTCTGAATATTTACATGAGTTTAGCTTCCTCTGTTTTTGCTCTGCTTTCTGAAATCTGAATACTTCCCTGTAGCTTGAGGTTCAGGCGTCAGGTCGACCCGACTTGAGGCCTGACAGACAATACTTCCACCGATCAAGTCGGGACCACAACACTCCAGCTCTCCGACGGGATGCCGACGGCAGCGGGCAGAACTATCCGCTCGCCTTTTCTCCGGCATCTCTCTCTCTCTCTCTCTCTCTCTCTCTCTCTCTCTCTCTACTCTGCTTCGGTGAGATGACCGCGTGGCGTGTATATCAGCTCGCAGGATCAGTTTATATCTTAGAGCATCTCCAATAGCACGTGTATATTTGGATGTCTATATATTCACTAGTACAAATGCCCGTGCGTTGCACCGGGCAAAAAAAAGGAGCACAACCTGCTTTATGCGCCATTTTTTATATTCAATTTTAATAAACATTAATAATAAGGTTACACTGATTATTGCTTTTTGTAGAATGAAGTTTGGACATGAAGAAGCAACTTAGCATTTTTTGTCCGATGGAAGAGTAGTTTTGGATGGAATGGTTGTCCATAAGTTTTATTTTTTACTTTTTGAGAAACTGCGAAAATTTCCTTATTTTTAATAAAATTCACAAAAATTGGGACACTTTTAAGTAAATGTGCCCCATGTGTTGCAACGGGAAAATCAAAATGATTTTGCAATGAAAGGAAAAATCACTTGATTTTACAGTTTAATATATTCTTTGTTTAGTACTTCAGTTACCCCTCTTTCGTGTACCGACCCCAATGCCAGGGTAGGAGGCCGAAGATGCTTGCCGCAAGCCCATACCTGACACGACGAAACCTATTGCCAGCAATTCCGATCCACCACAGCCGCTCACCCTGCAACGCCAAGATGCTGCCTTGTGGTGCAACGGTGGACTGGTATCTGCTTGTCACTTCAATTAGTAAAAAAAAAAAAGAACCAAGTATGCAATGTTGTCAACTTGTTGACGACTTTGTCCTAGGTGAACATGTCGACCTATTTGTCAAGAACCAAGATAGAATTGTCACGGTGTACCGTGTACGCCAAAAGCCAGAGCTGGTTCGTGAAGAAAACCAGCAGGCAGCTATGATCAATGTCACTAAATTAAATAGTCCAAATCTTTGTTTTTTATGTCGAAGTGGTGATCCAGTTCCTAGTAGTTGTTTGTTTTGGTAAGATCTCCATAATCCGGCTTTAACCACCAATATTTTACTTGAATATATTTACTGAAATGTCATAAAACTATATATTGTGAAATCATGTTGAAGACAAAAGTTCGTATAGGATTTTTAAGTATCCAATCTTAATATCTTTATAGGTATACTGGTAGGTCAAATTTCATCCATACTGTACAAACAGGAGGTCTACTAAAATCAATTGGCCAAAGTACATTTGCACTTTATAAAATGGACAGTATGACTATATTAGGAGAATACAGATGTAGACACTGAACTATGGAGAAAAACAATCTTAAGTAAATATCAAGAACTATTTGTATGGACAAATACGGTGGAATTCTGTACAGCAAACCAAGTTTGACTCAAATCAAGTGCTTGGATGTATCACTCTTGCATCTTTTCACTCTCCTGCTCAAACATTAGCCTTACTTATTCTCTTCAACCTAAATAAACAAAATTAGGAAATAATTAGTCACTAACAATATACAGAAAATTGACAGTAAAACAATCAACAAGTGTATTCTGAAATTCCGATCCTACAAAAATAGAGAGCAAACACGTAGCACTACATCTCAAATATCAAACCTCTCTCAACGCCGGAGCTCCTCCCGAGGAGAGCCGCCGCCGCCGTGCACCACGTCTCCTGTGGTCCTGCCCGAGCCGTTCGCCTGCATCCTTTAGTGCGCGCATGTACCCACGACCCCGCCGCCCTATCCTTTTCCTTCTTCTCGGCTCTCTCCCTTTTTGAATTCTTCTCTCTTGCTGGGGAGCAACTCCCATGACACTCGAGCTCCGTGGAATTGTACAGGCAAGTAGCTTAACAACACCGATGAGACTGAATGTGCACACTATAGGAGCACCAATATACAAGGATATTACTGTGAGAGGCGACTGTCCACAAATTCAACTCTAGTGTTAATAATTGTCACCCATAGGAAATAAAGCATCCTCTTTAACAGTTTGTTGCGTCATTTGTAGAAGTCAAAGTCTGTCTAGAGCTTCTGGAAGTTGGTTCGGTAACCCTTCTCGAATTCCTTGGGGGATAACATACCGATTTTTGCAGACAACATGCATGCCAACTTCCTGGCAAATAGCAGCAATTTGAAAAAGATTGACACTGAATAACACAAAGGAGGCAGAAAGGGTGCCTAATTTACACAAGCAGTTACATAACATGTCATAATCAGGCATTGCTACTGCTATTATAGCTGTCAATATATATGAAACAAATGTATGGTGAGCAGAAGGTACATTTACTATGATAAACTTTTAAGAGTAAAGGATTTAAAGAATCATTATCATTTTCTAATTCAACTGACGCAATGAAATTTCTTCTGAAGACATAATCTTCCAAATCGACTAACATCGTAAACCTCCGTTTATCAAAAAACTCAAATCAGATCGGCAACGCTAATTTTATCTGGTCAGGAGACATAATTTTCCAAATCATCCTCGTCACTCAAGTTCAGCCTAATTAACAGGCCACAACTGAAGGACAGGACGGCGTCCTGAGTATCAGATGCGAACAAAACATAATCTCAAAGAAAATGAAGAAACTAAGATTTCAATAGACCGCAGCCACCACGATGCTCCTGCTCGTTGGAGAGAGAGAGGAGGGGGTGAACTGCTCGCAGGCGCAGATTGAACACCCCATGGCCATGACGACCGGGCGAAGGGGCTCCATCCTATGGGCCGAGCTACGTGTGGGGGCGAGGTAGGAGCAGGGGAGGACTCACCGAAGCCGCGCCGACGACACGGGGAGGGCTTGGGGTGAGCGGTGGTGGCCCGTAGCGGCGACTCCCGCCGGCGGAGGGGAGGCAGCGGAGCCAGGCGGCGATAGCAGAGAAGAGAAGCAGGGGCGGGGGGGGGGGGCGCGCGGGGGGGGGGGGGGGCGCCAACCCCACCGGCGCGTCGGGGGCGCGCGGGTCGGGGGGGGGGGGGGGGCCCCCAACGCCCCCGCCGGTCCGGCGGGCCCGGGCGGCCGGGGGGGGGGGGGGGCGCCAACCCCACCGGCGCGTCGGGGGCGCGCGGGTCGGGGGGGGGGGGGGGGCCCCCAACGCCCCCGCCGGTCCGGCGGGCCCGGGCGGCCGGGGGGGGGGGGGGGCGCCAACCCCACCGGCGCGTCGGGGGCGCGCGGGTCGGGGGGGGGGGGGGGGCCCCCAACGCCCCCGCCGGTCCGGCGGGCCCGGGCGGCCGGGGGGGGGGGGGGGCGCCAACCCCACCGGCGCGTCGGGGGCGCGCGGGTCGGGGGGGGGGGGGGGGCCCCCAACGCCCCCGCCGGTCCGGCGGGCCCGGGCGGCCGGGGGGGGGGGGGGGCGCCAACCCCACCGGCGCGTCGGGGGCGCGCGGGTCGGGGGGGGGGGGGGGGCCCCCAACGCCCCCGCCGGTCCGGCGGGCCCGGGCGGCCGGGGGGGGGGGGGGGCGCCAACCCCACCGGCGCGTCGGGGGCGCGCGGGTCGGGGGGGGGGGGGGGGCCCCCAACGCCCCCGCCGGTCCGGCGGGCCCGGGCGGCCGGGGGGGGGGGGGGGCGCCAACCCCACCGGCGCGTCGGGGGCGCGCGGGTCGGGGGGGGGGGGGGGGCCCCCAACGCCCCCGCCGGTCCGGCGGGCCCGGGCGGCCGGGGGGGGGGGGGGGCGGCCAACAGCCGCGGCGTTCGTGGCGGCGCGCGATGCCGGGGAGGGGGGAGGTCGGCAGGAGGTGGCGGCGCGCTGGAGCTTGGAGATCGAGATGGGATCGGGAGGCAGATTTTTTTTTTCATTTTATATCTCGACATACCGGTTCGGTTGACCTATTGTATGTACTGCGGGTTGAATACACTGAAACATAGGGACCTTTGTGTAAAACTGCCGCGACGACGGACGACCAGAAGCACTCCGTGCTTTATTATTAGGGGAGATATAGACAATGGTCTAAAAAAATTCTCTTATATACACGTCCAGTTTTGCATCAGAATGTCTATATACAGGGACCATGACAGGTGGGCCATTGCTGGGAGAGGAAGAAATCATGACTGCAGCTGAGTTTAGACGACGCCTTCACAATGTCCAGGCGTGGACATTGTCGAGGTCGATTTAGAGGATGTGTATATTTGGACGACCATATAGACAAGCTGTTGGACGCCTGTTTTGGGCTCACGTCGTGGAAAACGAGTATAGACATCCATATAGACAAGCTGTTGGACGCCTGTTTTGGGCTCACGTCGTGGAAAACGAGTATAGACATCCATATAGACAAGCTGTTGGACGCCTGTTTAGGGCTCACGTCGTGGAAAACGAGTATAGACATCCATATAGACAAGCTGTTGGACGCCTGTTTTGGGCTCACGTCGTGGAAAACGAGTATAGACATCCATATAGACAAGCTATTGGAGATGCTCTTATGTAGGCAGGGAACAAAGTTACCGATCCAAATGACGGCTGCTGGATTTCTCAAACTCTTCAGTACAGTACTTGATGGCAGCACCTCAGGATTATATATCGTCTTTGGCGCAATCACAAATTACCATATAATTAACAAAGCTCTCCTCATAGTAATAACAATATTTCTTGTTTCATCCATCAAACACATAGCTCAGTTAATATGTGATTCAACAACCACACGCAGCACACACCACGCAAGGCTGGGCCCAGCCTTTTTATTTCTCCCACAAACGAGTTACCTATCCAAACGACGGCTACTAGATTTCTCAAACTCTTTGGTACTGTACTTAATGGCAACATCACATGATTATATATCATTTCGGCGCAATCACAAATTACCATATAATTGAACAAAGCACTCGTGATATAGTAATAATAATATTTCTTGTTTCATCAATCAAACACATAGCTCAGTTTATATATGATTCAACAACCACACGCAGCACACATCACGCAAGGCTGGGCCTAGCCCTTTTACATATCTCCCACAAACCAATGCAAACCATCCGGCGTTTCTCTCCAAGAACCATCCAGCTTGACCGTGAACCTATATATAGAAACCAAGCAAGCAATCCAGTGCTGCTTGCTTGACAGTAACACACCAATCCAATCCAACTAAGGATGTCCAGATCAGGTATATGTAGATTGTTGAAGAAACCACACCACTTATTTATCCTTCATGCACAAAGTTTGTGGCAACCCCATCACCACAACGCACATGGATCTGGTAACAAACACACTTGATTGCGAAGCAACGCTGCCTGTCCGCTCTATTCCATTTGGTCTTTTTTTTATGGTGTGTACTGGGTTTTGACACTCAGCAAAATGGGTCCACCAAGTCACGAAACTCTAAGGCGGTAGGGGGCGATTGCCAGGCGACCGCGTTCCTACGCTAGGGTTAGGGTTTCGCTGTACCTGGGTGGTTGGATTCCGACGGGGGACAGGGCGGCGACGGCGCCTACCTGGACCTACGTCAGCGAGGCTGCGATCTCCGCTTTGGGGTGATGCTCATGGCGGGGGATGCAGGTGAAAAGGTTGCAGCAGCGGCGAAGAAATCTCCAGTCATCCCATCTGCGTCAATGGCTACACCTTTGTCACGGAAGGGGGATGGATCAGCTGACCGGGG
>LR880972.1:8915247-8932650 GCA_904067115.1 Aegilops sharonensis | reverse complement strand
GGGGGGGTGCAAGTCCCCTGCGCACACTGGCGGAGCCTCTTGGAGGCCAAACGGGGCCACGCCCCCCCTTCCAAAACTGGAAATCAAAATTTAGTACTAGTAATCATTCAGGTCAGCCCAGTGTACAAAACGTCCCAGCCCAAAGCACCGATCAGCCTCCCATCGTCCAATGTTACGCTCGTCCCTCCTCCTTACCGTTGAATATAATCTACCAAAACATCTTCTTCCGACTCGCCTTGATTTAGTTCTAGGTCTTTGACAGCCAATAGAAGGGGCTGAAGATCTTTTATAGATTATTGAAAAGGCGGTCATAGATGATATGAATGTGTCGCTTATTGCTCCTTTTTCAGACAAACAAATAGAAACAACTCTATTTCAAATGGGCCCGGCCAAAGCACCTGGACCGGATGGCCTTCATGCACTCATCTACCAGAGACACTGGTCGCTGTTACGTGGAGATGTTTGCCGCCCTGTATGGGATTTTCTAAGTGGAGCAGCCACACCCGAGGGTTTTAATGCAACTGTTATTGTCATGATCCCGAAGATTAACTCACTGGAGTTGCTTTTTCAGTTTCGGCCTATTAGTCTCTTTAACGTTTTGTATAAAATTGCTACAAAGGTTCTAGCTAATCGTCTAAAGATCATCCTTCCTATCCTCATTTCAGAAGAGCAGAGCGCTTTCGTACCCGGTCGTCTCATCACGGACAATGTACTGGTCGCATATGAATGTGTTCATGCTATTCGCAACAGAAAGAGGAAGAAACCTTTGTATGCTGTGAAGCTAGATATGATGAAGGCCTATGACAGGGTTGAACGGGGTTTCATGCAGATGATGATGGAAAGGATTGGCTTCGCATCAGAATGGATCGAGATGGTAATGAGATGCGTAACAACAACAAGTTTTTCGGTGAAGCTGAATGGAGGATGCTCGAGGTGTTTCTTCCCGTCTCTTGGCCTCAGACGGGGGGATCCCCTCTCACCATATCTTTTTTATTTTGTGTTGACGGTTTCTCTGCATTATTGAGGAAATCACAACAAGAGAACAAGATCAAGGGGGTAGGATTTGGGAGCACTGTCCCCCATGTCACTCATCTCCTTTTTGCAAACGACGATATTATCTTCCTGGAAGGATCACAAGAGAACTTGGAGACACTTAAAAACATTCTAGTAGTTTATGAAGAGGCCTCGGGACAGAAAGTTAATATGCAGAAATCTTCTATTTTCTTTGGCAAGGGATGTCAGGAGACAACTAAAGAAGAACCAAAATCTGCTTTGGGGGTATTCTCGGAAGCACTTAGTGAGAGGTACCTTGGTCATCCAACACTGGTTGGAAGGTCCAAAGACGGCACTTTTGGTTATGTGACAGAGAGTTCCAAGGGCAAATATAGTGGATGGAATGTCCATGATCTCATCGTCATGTCCGTGATCTTATCCGGGACTCCGAACAACATTCGTTCACCAAATCATATAACTCATATAACACTATATTGTCAACGAACGGTAAGCGTGCGGACCCTATGAGTTCGAGAACTATGTAGACATGACCGAGACACCTCTCTCCGGTCAGTAACCAATAGCGGAATCTGGATGGCCATATTGGCTCCTACATATTCTACAAGATCTTTATCGGTCAAACCGTTATGACAACATACACAATTCCCTTTGTCCGTCGGTATGTTACTTGCCCGAGATTCGATCGTCGGCATCTCTATACCTAGTTCAATCTCGTTACCGACAAGTCTCTGTACTCATTCCGTAATACATCATCTCATAACTAACTCATTAGTTATTTGCTTGCTAGGCTTCTTATGATGTGTATTACCGAGAGGGCTGAGATATACATCTCCGATACTCGGAGTGACAAATCCCAATCTCGATCCATGCTAACTCAACAAACATCTTCGGAGATACCTGTAGAATATGGACTGACTCGAGCACGAAGGCACATAACACGTAAGGAGAAAAAAATTGGACAGAGGGAGACGACAGCAGGGAGACGATATACCTTGCGCCCGACCGGCGTTGTCGACTACAGCCTCCCCAACCGACAGGTGCATGCTGATGGCGAACACGATGTGAGAGGTCCGCCGATCTCCTCTCCAGCCCGACCTACATACAGCCATCCCAATGAAGCGCGCCGCCCGCCTATAAGCGCTGCTAGCGGGAGGCTCGCCGTGCGCCACCTCCGCCCCGCCGAACCTGCCACTAATCACCAACAAGGAGCCCCCTGCCCTCCGCCGTCTCCTCCAGCCTCGGCCAACCCCATCCAATCCCTCCTCAGCTAGACAGAGGCAGCCGCCCACCGACTGAATAAAAAATTCAAGAAAAAAACATGACACGGGTCGAAAAGAGACCCAATGAAAACCCGCGACAAATGATGACCCGTTATGCATGGCCGAGTTCTGAGGACACGCGACGCGCAGAGATTCGTGACGGATCAGACGGACGGAAAAATGACCAGAAGCGAATTTAAAAACAGATGTCTGAAAAATAGTAAAAAGTGAAGAAGAAATCAAGTACGCACCGCATAGAAATCAGAGTCGATGGACGAAAGGTCCTAGTCAATGGTGATGTTTCCTGCCGGATCAAGCGGGTCGTAGGCAGCTGCAAGAGACACGGTGAAGTGAAATTAGCAATCGCGAAATCAAATCGGCAAGAAACAGAGCACACATCAAGAGAAGTCCAAAGAAGCTCTGTAGCAGCGAAGCCGAAGCGGCAAGGAACAGAGCGCATGCATGCATCAGGAGAAAACTTGAAGTACAGGCGAAATCAAAGCGGCAAGGTAGAGAGCGAATTCATCAGGAGAAAACAAATGGAGTAGTAGTACTTGGATCATAACAAATCCTAAAACCCTAAACCCCTAAACCTCTAGTCCTCGTTGGTGTCACCAACAAAACTAAAGCCCCCCTAGTCCCTGACGCAGGCTCGTACCACGTGCTGAGCCTTCGGTCCAGGGCCGTGATAAACCGGACTGGGGGGGGGGGGGGGGCTTAGTCCTCACCCTTAAGTCCCGGTTTCTGAACCGGCACTAAAAGCCTTTACGAACCGGGACTAAAGCCTGTTTCTGCATTAGTGAAGGTTAACCCATCTTAACTTTGTTTGTCCGTGGTAAGAACCTTAGGATCCTCTGATCTCTATTTTTGGCTTTACCGTGGTGCATGTGTGCCAAGTACTAACCAATGAGTGCATGCATCTCAAGATGATCACACTCGTCCTCCATATGTAAGGAATCCTTTTTTGTATAATTGCTTGCAACTTGAAGATACTCACGTTTCACTAAGTTACAAATTTGAAGGCTTGTGCAGACCAATGTTCGAATTAGGACATCTTGGGCTAGCTGTAAGAAAAATCAACCATCTGAATTCCGAAACTATAGTAGATAGAAAAAAGAAAAGAAAATGATGTGACAGGAGTCACATAGACGTTCGTAAGCACCGGTCTATGGTCCACACTACGCACGGCTGGAACACAGAGCCACCCCCCACATGGATGGAACTAGATTTTTTTTTTTTTGCCTACCTACATCTAGTTATTTTGGTGCGCGGTCAGGTTAAAGGTGGAACAAAAGGAGAATGCATTTGAACATTTTTTGTAGACTAGAAGAGCGATTTTCGCACAGCCTGGACAATTGAAAATTGGCCCGGCCGGGCGTCCGTCGCTGGTCCTATCTATCGGATGTTTGGAATCTACGTATGTTGTCACCAACCAAGTGGGATACTGGAACTGGAACATGCAACACATCCAACCGCAGATCGGTATGCACATTGCTGCAACACGCATATACGACTACTTGACCGTACGTAACTCTCACGCATACCCTATATCAAGCCAGGGCCGGTCCTGAGATTTTAGGGGCCCGGGGCGAAACTACAATCCGGGGCCCTTAATATGCAAACAAGGAACGAGTGAAGAAATATAAGGTCCAAGGGTGATATCTACGGTTCTGAGGTGTTTCTTATGAATGATAACCGTAGTAGTCCTCTTATCATTGAAGAAAGTGGCAAGCCCTCATGAATTTATTGGTAGAGCATTTCCAAATAATATATTACCTTCGTGCCAAAAGGCTTGCCTTAGATTTATCTTGATACAGATGTATATAACATCAAAACGTGTCTAGATACATCTGTACCTAGATATACCAGTTTTTAAATAAATCTAAGGCAAGTTTTTTGTGACGGAGGGAGTATGAGGTACTGATCCCACAAACGTTGCAAAATGACAGCAATGAACCGAATCACACAGGGATCTAAGATGAAGGAAAAAATTGTCAACATATAAGCTAGCGATATAAATTCATGTATAGAGAAGAACAATGGTGCTATCTTTTCGTGTTTGTAGAAAAAAACAAGCCTGCAGCCAATCAGCTGAGAAGAATACCCTACATCAAACAGATAAACATGGAACATAAGTAATACCTAGTCGTCGAAGAACCCTAGTTTGCTCTGCCCTCGATTCTGAATGTTGTCGCTGGCTTGCCGTTGCTTATGCCGCACTACCTCTCAGTAGTGTGCGCGCCGCCGTCTACTCACAGGTTGGGAAAATATTCAGGCGAGGGCGCAACACGAGGAGTAGAACAAAGAGATGAAAGGTGCCTAATGCGATGCAAATCAACTAATCGCTCCTACCTGGCCGCCTTACTCATACCAAACGATCGCTACCTTTTTTTAGGAAACAAATCAACCCTTCATTATGAGACAAAGGAAACAAATCAACTAATCTAGCGCGGAGTCTCTGTCAAGAATCAATCGCTGCTCTTTTTTTGGGCAATTTATTGCTGCTTTTGTGCCTACTTGGACAGGGCCCAGCGGCATCATTTTATTACGCCGGAGCACTATGTAAGGCTGGAGGCGGAGCATGCGGTACATATGGGGGGCCCTTGGTAATCGGGGGCCCGGGGCGGCCGCCCCCTCTGCCCCCCCTCAAGGCCGGCCCTGTATCAAGCACGCACGCATGGCAGCTTCCGTAGACTTCCATGACCACGGCTGTTCTCTTCTTTGCCATGTACTCTGTCGACATGGTTAATATCCTTTTTCGAGGGAAAAAAAATACACCGAGGTGGAAACTAGCTTGTTTTATATGTAGCCAAGCTGAATGTGCTGGTTTCCGAAGTATTCCTTCCGCAGAATCGCAAATAAATTTAACAAAGCACTCATGACAGTATAATATTTCTTGTTCCATCACACACACACAAATCAAGCTCAGTTTATATCTGGCTCATCAATCACACACACGCCACACCACGCAAGGTTTTCAAATCTTGATTGATGTGCAGCCCAGAACAAACAACAATTCTATTACAGACCACACAACTTTAAATTTTAGTGCAGGAACATTAAGTAAATCAAATTTTAAGCTTAATTTGTGTTTGGCTGATGAGACACGAAATGATATACTGTCATGGGTGCTTTGGTAATTATATGATACTCGAAGCTTATGATTGTACTCAAGAGTTTGAGTTTATATATAAAGATGTGGTGTTGTTGTCTAGTACTGCATCGATATATTCTGCATGCTCCCTGTTATTTTGGACCGGTAGCTTCTTTGAACTGATTTCAGTCTGTCGGATCCGTGTCGCAATTCGTGCGAACACACTGCCGCTGGCACGCCGGCGTCTCTCCGGACTTTGGTGCAGAGGAATTGTGTAAGACCCTGATCGATCGTTGTTCGAATTATGGCTTGTCCTCGAGGCGAAAAAGTTTATGCCCTGGAAAGGTCTTGTTGAGAAATGCTGCATCTTCCCATGTTGCCTCATCCGGGGCCTCCCACTGCACCAAACACTGTCCCACTGGAGTCTTGTTGCGTTGAATCACCCGACAATCCAGAACTGCCACTGGGATTGTCTTGACATATCCATCCGGAGTAACCAAAGGGACGTGAGGCAATGGCACTGCCCTATGGCCGATGTGCTTCTTCAACTGGCTGATGTGGAAAACTGGGTGTATATTTGTGCCCTCTGGTAATTGAAGTTTGTAAGAGACTGCCCTAACTCGTTCCAAAATCTTGTATGGTCCATAGAATTTTGACCGCAGTTTGAGAGATCCTCTTAGTCCAAAAGCATTTTGTCTATAAGGCTGGATCTTCAAGTATACCAAATCTCCCACTTCCAGTTGCCTCTCTGTTCTTTTCTGATCTGCAAAATACTTGATTCTACCTTGAGCATGCTCCAGGTTGGCCTTTAGTCTCCGTACCATGTGTTCTCTAGAAGTGACTGTTACTGCTGCCTCTGAAGATAGTGCTGGATCTATTGCAAATTCTGCTACTTGAGGGGGTTTGTATCCATACAAGGCTTGAAATGGTGTGCATTTCAATGAAGTGTGATAACTGGTATTGTACCATAATTCAGCCAGTGGTAACCCCTTCATCCATTTCTTTGGTTCTTGAAAGACCATTCCTCTTAGGTATGCTTCTAGACACTGGTTCACTCGTTCAGACTGGCCATCTGTTTGAGGATGAGATGCAGTACTGAACCTGATTTGTACCCCAAAAGCCTTAAACAGTTCCTGATAGAGAGCACTGGTGAAAATAGGGTCCCTGTCTGACACAATGCACACAGGAAGGCCGTGTAGCTTGATGACATTGTCCATTAAAGTGTCAAAAACTGTTTGCACTGAATAAGGGTGAGCTAGTGGCAGGAAATGTGCATATTTAGTAAACCTATCCACCACCACCAGAATGACTTCCTTTCCCTGAGAATTTGGAAGGGCTGTGATGAAATCCATGGTGATATGAGCCCATGCCATGTCAGGTACAGGTAATGGTCTTAATAGCCCAGGAGGATGCAGATGTTCCACTTTGTTTAACTGACAAATTGGACACTGGCTCACAAACACTTCAATATCCTTTTTCATATTTGGCCAGTAGAACACTTTTTTAATCATGTGGTATGTTGCTTTAACTCCAGAATGACCTCCCAAAGCAGAAGAGTGAAAGGTGTGCAGTAACTGATGTCTGAAATCAGTGGTAGCTCCTACGTACAGTCTGTTCTTGTACTTCAACAGGCCTTGGTGAGTGGAGAACTTTGGTGGATCCTCATTATCTGTGGCCACCTTCTTGAGTATCTTGTCAGTGTCCTGATCTCCTTGGTAACTGTTCTTTAGATCTTCAGTCCAAGTAGGAATGACCACAGTGGCATTGTGGCATTACATGGAGTACACACTGTCTCTTCTGGACAGGGCATCTGCCACTGTATTTTCCTTTCCTTTCTTGTATTCAATTGTGTAATCATACTCCAGGAGTTTCAGTAATAGTTTGTGTTGTACTCCTTCAGTCAATCTCTGTGTTGCCATGTATTTCAGAGCTTGTTGATCTGTTTTGATTATTAGTTTGTTACCCCATACATAATGTCTCCACTTTTTTAATGCTTCTAATATGGCCATGGCTTCTTTCTCATATATAGATTCGGCAGCAGACTTGGGACCCAAACTTTTGCTCAGGAAAGCAATTGGCCTGCCCTTTTGCATTAATACTGCCCCAATCCCTTTTGCACAAGCATCTGCCTCAATTCTAAATGGCATAGTGAAGTCCGGCAGTGTTAATACTGGACAACTGGTCATTGCAGTCTTCAGAGTTTGAAATGATTTGTCTTGATCAGGACCCCACTGAAAGGCATCTTTTCTGAGCATGTCATGCAGGGGCCTGCATATTTGCCCATAATCTTTGACAAATCTTCTGTAGTAGCCAGTCAGTCCTAGGAAACCCCTGAGTTGCTTCACATTTCCTGGGGTTGGCCAATTCACCACTGCTTGTATCTTGCCTGGGTCAGTAGCTACTCCTTTCTCTGAAATGATATGTCCTAAATAAGACACCTGATTTGTTGCAAATGTGCACTTGGACAATTTGACATACAGTTCATGTTTCTTCAGAGCAGCAAAAGTTCTTTCTAAGTGTGTATAGTGTTCTTCCACTGACTTACTGAACACTAACATATCATCAAAGAAAACTAATATGATTTTCTCTGCCTCAGGTTCATTTATCTCCTCACACACTGTGTTCATCAGACCTTGGAATGTCCCAGGTCCACAGGATAACCCAAAAGGAACCACCTTGTATTCATAATGGCCCATATGTGTTCTGAAAGCAGTTTTTGGAATATCCTCTATACTCATCCTGATTTGGTGGTATCCAGACCTGAGATCTATATTTGAAAACACTCTAGCTCCATGTAGTTCATCTATGAGGTCTTCAATGATGGGCATAGGAAGCTTGTTCTTAACTGTGATTGCATTGAGCTCTCTGTAATCTACACAAAGTCTCCATCCTCCATCCTTCTTCCTGACCATAATTGCAGGTGAGGAAAATGGGCTGAAACTCCCCTGAATTTCACCTTTCTTAATCAGCTGCTTAATAATCTCCTCCATTGCAGCCTTCTGGTAGTGTGGTACTCTATAGGGCCTCAAATTAGGAGGTTGTGCTCCTTCTTGCAACACAATCTTGTGGTCACATTTTCTTTGTGGAGGAAGCTTCTCTGACTCTTGAAATATCTCTGCATATTTCTGCAATAGAGGTTTTAGAGCTGCTGGTGCTGAAGGGGTTTCTTCCTTATTTTCAGTTTGCATCTCTTGAATTTGCAGTATATATCCCATTACTCCTTTTTTCAGTAGTTTTTCCATCCTCATTGCAGACACAATAGACTTCTTTTTGGGAATGGAGTGGTCAAAGAGTGTCACTGGTTGTCCTTGTTTTGTGACAATTAGGATTCTTTCCACCAAATCCAAGCAAATAGGACTGTAGTGATATATCCAATCAACCCCCAGGATTATATCATATGCCTGTAAATCCAACACCTTGAAACTGTTGTAGAAAGTGTGGCCTTGAATGCTGAAATTCATATCTGGAACTTTGGATTTTGCTATCAGTTTTCCTCCCCCAGCAACTGTCACTTTCCTTGGTTGCATTGCTTGTTGGTGACAATTGCTATTAATAGCAAATTCAGTGCTAATGAATGTGTCTGAAGAACCACTATCAAACAAAGCTGTAGCCCTTTTTCCTGCAATTTCTATGATCAAGGAAAAAGTGTTTGCACCAGGAGTTCCTTCTACTGCATGCACTGAAATATGCATAGCCTGTGTAGTTTTTTCTACAGTCCCTTCACTGTGTTTCTCTTTGTCAGGAGTGTTTGGGGCTGTATGATAAGCTTGTTCTTGGCTAGCACTATCCTCAGTGTTGTCACTATCTTCCTCATCCTCTATTTCTTGCAAAACGTGAATTGTCTTCCCAATTTTACATTTGTGTTGCCTGGACCATGGCTCTCTGCAATACCAGCAAGCCTAGCATCTTTAGGGAATGGAACATTGTATTTTTCTTGTGGAGGAATTTGCACTTGCATAGGATTGCTAGAGTTTCTATGGGGGTTTTGGTATGGTCTGCTCTTATATACTGGTGTGTTTTGTACTTTTCTTGCTGCTGCAGCTTTCTCATAAACCTTGGCATACCAGTATGCTTCAATAATACCAGTTGGTTTTTGTCCACACACCTCATGTTTGATATCACTTCTTAACCCCCCAATGAAACAACTTAGCCATGTTTGATACCAGTATGCTTCAATAATACCAGTTGCTGCATCCTTTTTGAGTTTGAATACCCACTTCAGGCCAATTGGATGAATACCTGCAGGTAAATCTGTCAGTTCCTAGGTGTTGTTTTCCTCGATACATGCCATCTCTTCAAGCGGCTCTGCTTGACTGAATGTATTAAGCCGGCAGCGTGTGAAAAAGGCACTACAAAATTGAGTGGCTACTACTCCCTTCGTTCCTAAATATAAGTCTTTGTAGAGATTTCACTATGAACCACATACGGATGTATCTAGATAGATGTATTTTAGAGTATAGATTCACTCATTTTGCTCCGTATATGGTCCATAGTGGAATTCCTCCAAAGACTTATATTTAGGAACGAAGGGAGTACTTGTTAAAGATGCTTCTGTAATCTACTCAAGACAAGTATTAACAACACCGTGTGCAATAGAATTAATTAATGGTTCATTGATAATTACCTTGGGGAATCTCCTCCTCGCTAATTCACATGCTGCTCTCCTTGCACCGCCTTAGGGACGCTAGTAGTGGCCACGCGGTTGGAGGACCCTACTAGGAGCCTCCTGAGGTCGGCCCTCTCCTCGGAGGCGGCTGGCGCTTCGAGGACGGCCCAGCCACACGTGGAGAGCGCGGCAATGGCAATGCCTTCGGTGGCGCAGGCAAAAGGGGTCACACAGGCAGTAGTCGAAGATGGCAGTCTAGTCGCTGGTGAGCATGCTGGCGTCGAGTTACCCGGCAGCGAGGGCGTGGGCCGTGGTGGCGGTGAGGACGAGCGTGGACCATGAGGAGGAGCTTTTGCAGCAGCACCATGGAGGCGGAGGAGATTTGCCACCGCAGGAGGAGCTTGCGCAGGGGTTTGGTCCCCTGAGGGAGAGGAGAGGAGTAGCAGGAGGGGTGGATGGGGACGGGGCCATCTTGTGAAAGAAAGATAATTCTATAGGGTAGTCTAGGCTGTTTGTGATTAAATATGTTAGTGTGTTGTTACTATGCTCTAAAATTACTCTAAATTCAACAACCAAGCTATTCCTCATGGAATTGGCCCGGAAAGTTGGTTCTGGCCAAAGTACAAATTTTTGAGTTTTGCAAGATTGCCAAGGCTATTTGGGATGGGACCTGTTAGTGCATTATTTCTAAGAGACAACCACTCTAAGTTGGCCAAATAAACTAATTCTGAGGGAATGTGGCCGGAAAGTTGGTTATTGTCAAGATACAAGCCAATGATTTTTGTGAGATTGCCTAGGTTGTTTGGAATGGAGCCTCTCAATGTGTTGTAGCTAAGCCCCAAGTAGTCTAAGTTGGCTAAATAACCTACTTCTGGTGGAATTTGGCTAGAAAGTTGGTTATTATCAAGGTACAAATTTGTGAGTTTGGTCAAATTTCCTATGCTACTTGGGATGGAACCTGTTAGTGTGTTGTTGTTAATCAACAACTGCTCTAAGTTCTCAAGGCAGCCTAGTTCTCGAGGGATGTGTCCAGAAATTTGGTTGCTGTCAAGGTACAAGGTTGGGAGTTTGGTCAAATTTCCTATGCTATTTGGGATGGAACCAGTTAGGGTGTTAGCGCCAAGACCCAAATCCCATAAGTTCACAAGGCGACCTAGTTCTCGAGGGATGTGTCCAGAAATTTGGTTAATGAAAAGATTTAAGATAGCGAGTTTTGTCAAATTTCCTATGCTATTTGGGATGGAACCTATTAGTGTGTTGTTGCCAAGATTCAACTCCTCTAATTTCTCAAGGTAACCTAGTTCTCGAGAGACGTGTCCAGAAAATTGGTTGCTGTAAAGGTACAAAATTGTGAGTTTGGTCAAATTTCCTATGATATTTGGGATGGAGCCCGAGAATATGTTTTCACTAAGATCCAGGTACTCTAAGTTCGCAAGGTAATCTAATTCTTGTGGAATTAACCCAGAAAGTTGGTTGTTGTGAAGGGACAAGGTTGTGAGTTTGGTCAAATTTCCTATGCTATTTGGGATGGAACCCGAGAGTATGTTTTCACTAAGACTCAGGTACTGTAAATTTGAAAGGTAATCTAATTCTTGTGGAATTAACCCAGAAAGTTGGTTGTTGCCAAGGGACAAGGTTGTGAGTTTGGTCAAATTTCCTATGCTATTTGGGATGGAACCCGAGAGTATGTTTTCTCTAAGACTCAGGTACTGTAAATTTGAAAGGTAATCTATTTTTTGTGGAATTAACCCAGAAAGTTTGTTTCCCCGTAGTATTAACATAGTAAGCTTGGTCAAATTATGTAAATTTCGTGGGACGGAACCTGAGAGTGCGTTGATGCCAAGTTGTAGGTCCTTTAAGTTTAGAAGATAACCTAGTTCTCGTGGAATTTGTCCAGAAAGTTTGTTACTGTAAAGGTACAAGTTAGTGAGCTCGGTCAAACCACCTAGGCTGCTTGGTATTTTACCGAATAGATTATTACTGGACAAATCTAATGCAACTAAGTGCTTCACATGTCCTATTTCACAAGGGATATGACCAACCAAGTGATTGCTTGACAAGTTGAGGGTGACTAGACTACTCATGTTGCCTATTTGGCTTGGTATTTCACCGGAAAGATCATTTTCATGAAGCATTAAGGAATGCAATTTTGTGAGATTTCCTAGACCTAGTGGGATTGAGCCTCTTATCTGGTTGCCTTGCAGAAGGAGAGCATGGAGCTCGCCAAGGACCTCGATACTAGGAGGAATGCTCCCAGCAAAGAGGTTGTGTGAGAGGTCGAGGTGTGTCAAGGTCCTCAAGGCCGAGAAGTTGAGGGACTCCAGAGCCCCTCTTAGCCGCATTCTCCACAGAGAGAGATGCCGTTGATCACTGGCCGGTGCCGCTGCACACCGGTATCGCAACTAATGCCGCGCCAGCTACAAGGCGTCGACGTGTTTCCCCAGGAGCGCAGGGCCTGCTGGCTTTGGTTGTCGAGGCTATCTTTCCAGACGAGGAGTGCTCTTGCCTGTCCTTCGAGCACCGCTGCATCCGAGGCAAGTGCGACGGAGGTGGCCATCATCATCATCATCAGTATGGTGATGGTGAGAGAGGCAAGCATTTTAGGTGGTGGATCCATCTCCATGACTAGCTAGCTAGGCTGGATGAAATTGGATGTGGTTTTTATTCTTCTGAGAAGTAATGGCAGCACATTAAATAGTCGAGCACACATCTGTAGACATGTTAACAGAATACAGTACTTGTGAAAGAAGAGAACAGGCGTGGCCATGGAAGTCTGCAGAACCTGCCATGCTTGTTGGAGAGTTACGGCCAGCTCCAGCTAAGAGGTCAAGTCATCATTCTTGTCTCACACGGCACAGCTCCATGCATACTGATTTGCGGATGGCTGAGTTGCATGTCTCACACGGCACAGCAATGTTGAACAGTACTAGCTTCCAAACATTCGCTGGATACATACATAGACCAAACCAGGCAGCAGAACGAGTGCTGTCGCTCTTGTTTCTTAATCCAGAGAACGGAAAACTATAAATTGTACTACGGACTTTGAAGCATCCAAGACTAACATAATAATACTAATGTATGTAGACACAAAGCAATAATGTGCTAAAATCGTCTCACAGTATATGTTGCTCATAGTTTATTGATTTCATAGACATGCTTACCAGTTGGTAATTTTACTTTATTACGCAAAAATATAATGGAGTGTCTAGAATAACGTAACTGTGTTCATGAAGCGAGATAATACAGTGACGATATTTGTGCGCGCGCAATGAGCGTGAAGTCGTGAACACAACCACGCCATCAATAATTTCACTAAATAGTCGACCACACCTTCGTCCATGTGCGCGTCTAAGTCCAGAGAACCTTCTTTTCCTTTCTTTTTTGCCTTTTGCGAAATGAGAGTCTGCACAACCTGCCGTGCCTGACGGAGAGTACGCATGAGAGTTACGGCTAGCGGTCAAGTCGTCACTCGTGCTGGAGATAGCAATGTGCATACCGTTCTGTGGGTGGCTGTGTTGCATCTCTCACACGGCAATGCAATGCTGTACGTAGATTATTCCAACACTTTGATTTGCTGCGTAACCAAAATACTCCTATCTGACACAAGCTAAAAGCTAGATTAATTTGCTGCATGTGTACACAACACACTTACAGCTACACAGGCTGCTGCAAAGTGCTTGGCATTTACGGAGACGATTTAACGGAAAAGGGTCAAAACTGAGAAACGCCGAAAATTAGGGGTAAAACGGATTGGTGGGACTGAACTAAGGGCAGAAATGTAAAAGTTCCTAAAAACAAAATCATCACGGCAATGCCAAAATTACCCAGCAAAGAGTCCCACCCCCACCCAGATTTGTGCCTTGAGCTTTGGGTTTAACACCCAGCTAACCAATTAGTACAAAACATACTCGTGACGCTCGTCGGTGGAGGTAAATTAAAATCAACGTGAACAGTCAAGACTGCAACTTCAGGGACCGGGGAGATGTTACTGAAGATACAAGCTATCACTGACGGCATGTGATGGACGACCCAAATCATGGACCATGAAGTTGGGCGATTCAACCCTGAGAAAATATTAATATTATCCTTGTGGCTGTCAAGAATTACTGGACCGCAGAGCCTGCTCAAAAGCAATAGTTGTTGCCCTCGTTGTTCTACGCCATCTGCTGTAAAATTTTAAACAGCTATACTTTCAGCCTTTCTGTCCAGTCGTCATCGCCGATTCTCTCTTAGCTTCAGGATATATCTGTTTATAGTACTCCCCCCGATCCAAAAAAAGTGTCGTGGCTTTACACTTTTTTTTTTTGGATCGGAGGAGTAGGTAATATGAACTATGTGATGGGTTGGAACTTGCAAGCTGCATTGCGTGGTAGTGAGTTGTGTGTGTGACACGATGCAATGGTGTATACGATGGCATTCAGGTAGTAGTTTGTAGAGGTTATTTACTGACAGCTTGAGGATGAGGCTCCCCATGGCACCTGTTGCGTGGTCCATAGCTCGCTCTTAGCAGCTGGGTTTTTGGGTGTAAAAATGCTTCCTTTTCCTTTTGCGTGGATGCTGTGTAAGTGTCGACATTCCAAGACTATTCAACACGAAGTTTCTATATTTAAGAATATTCATCCGGGGAAAGTTCATGGTAGTTGCTGGAATTTGGTGTGCACGCTATTTAAGGGCCTCTTTTGCTCGAAGGGCCTATTTTAACATCTAAATCACTGCCATACAATGTGCAGCCAAGTGGAGTATTTATTTCTGAGGTATGTTCGCTCAGGGAACATCCAAACATTCAGTACAGACAACAAAGGCAGACCAAGCATTCAACGTCAACGTTCAACAACGCCAATACTCATCCACGGGACCACAAGCAGACACTGATGGCTTCTGTATAATTTACTCCTTTGCCAAGGAAATTCAGAGAAATACCCTTCTCAGTTTTTGGAAATTCAGAATTGTGCACCATTTCCTTAAAATTCTCGAGTATACACCTGGGAGAGATCAGCCAAATCAGCAGTCGCAAGGCTACTATCAGCCATTCATCAGTGGCTACTATCAACCTTCAACTGACTACGCCATTCGTTGGAGCGACAATGACGATCTCAGTGACGGTGCCAAAGACAAGGTTACCACGGGTACATGATGAGAGCACAGCGATGGGATAGTCACGGCCCCAAAGCAACGGAGGAGAACTTGACTGAACACGGATGTGCCTCCACAAGCGGGTACCGATGGCTGCTATACAATTTACCCCTTGGCTCAAGGTTTGAAATTCAGAAAGTGTATCTTTCTCTTTGTTTGGAAGTTCAGAAGAGTGCATTTTTCCTTCAACTTGCCTAGTGTACACCAAGATCAAGATCAGCAGCGGCTCCTATGAGCTATCTTTTGGAATGAAATTACCTGATTCGCAGCCACCTTTCGATTTCATTTTTGTAGAGCTGGCTCATACGCACGTAAGTTNTTTGCCAAGGAAATTCAGAGAAATACCCTTCTCAGTTTTTGGAAATTCAGAATTGTGCACCATTTCCTTAAAATTCTCGAGTATACACCTGGGAGAGATCAGCCAAATCAGCAGTCGCAAGGCTACTATCAGCCATTCATCAGTGGCTACTATCAACCTTCAACTGACTACGCCATTCGTTGGAGCGACAATGACGATCTCAGTGACGGTGCCAAAGACAAGGTTACCACGGGTACATGATGAGAGCACAGCGATGGGATAGTCACGGCCCCAAAGCAACGGAGGAGAACTTGACTGAACACGGATGTGCCTCCACAAGCGGGTACCGATGGCTGCTATACAATTTACCCCTTGGCTCAAGGTTTGAAATTCAGAAAGTGTATCTTTCTCTTTGTTTGGAAGTTCAGAAGAGTGCATTTTTCCTTCAACTTGCCTAGTGTACACCAAGATCAAGATCAGCAGCGGCTCCTATGAGCTATCTTTTGGAATGAAATTACCTGATTCGCAGCCACCTTTCGATTTCATTTTTGTAGAGCTGGCTCATACGCACGTAAGTTATACTTAATAATGCAACATATACATATATATGAACAGATGTCACCACACCTGTGTAGTTAGATAACCCAGGCATCTCAAAATGATCACACTCGTCTTCCATATGTAAGGAATCCTTTTTTGTATAGTTGCTTGCAACTTGAAGATACTGACGTTTCACTAAGTTACAAATTTGAAGGCTTGTGCAGACCAAGGTTCGAATTAGGACTTCTTTGGCCAGCTGCAAGAAAAATCAACGATCTGAATTCCAAAAGTATGCCAATCAGTAATTTCCGTAGGCCCTGAATTATTTCTTAACTGAAATTTAAAACCATGGCCCACACACGCCTGGAACGCAAGGTAGACCGAGAAAACACGGTTCATCCATAGAATGGTAGCTTCCGAGAAGCGAGCCCCCACATGGAGGACAAACGGATGCCAATCGATGTGCCTCCACAAGTGGACACCAATAGCAGGAAGAGATGTGCTTCCACATTGAAGAGTTTTACAGACCCAAAAACAGCGGTGTCTCCATAATCCCGCAGCCGGAGTTGCGCACCAAAGGCAATGACCAAGAGCAAATCCTATGTGCCCGCAATTATGATCGCTGAGCGACGAGCAAACCAGTAAGCAGGCCGGCCCATTTAGCGCAAGGAGGAGGGTTCATTTTTGTAAATTTTTTTTACTTATTGAGGTTTTCTTTTGTATCTACTTTTTCAGAAATTTCAAAATTGTATTTTTTTAAAAATTATCCAATTTTTCAAAATATTTATATTTCATACATTGTTAAAATGTACACAATTTTTAGAAAATGTTCGAATATTTTAAAAAATGTTCGGAGTTTCAAAAAGTGTCCAGTCTTTTAAAAAAGACCGGGAATTCAAATTTCATTCGTAGCCTTTTAAGAAAATGTTCCAAAATTTCCAAAAAAACAGAATTATAAAAGTAGTTTATAATTTTAAAAAAATTGTCATATTTTTTAAAATTGTTTGCACTGTTGCATCACCTCGGCGGCCGCCTTAGTACTGCCACACCACAACCCCCTCCAGTCCTGCTGGGGTGCTCAGGTGCTCCCCGGCCACCGTGGTTCCGGCCCCTGCCTCCTCTGCGCTGCCAAGATGAGGAACATCGTAATTTCTCAATTTGTGCATTCAAGGTACACTTAATTTAAACAGAGTTTGCGTACTTGTGCATGTATTGTATTGAACTTTGACTTGAGACATTTTGTTATCACATTTTTTCTAGAATACACACGAATATGTGTACTATATATGCATTAAAGAGAGAAAGGGTAGGAGCACCCAAGGTAACGTTTATGTTACAACCATGCCCAAGGCATCCCGACTATCCACCACCCAAATTCAAAAAAGCGATTAATCACTATTGACCCACCTAGCAAGCGCTCCCTACACGGCATTGTACTCGTCTCTGAGGAGACCAGTCC
>LR880972.1:8895471-8908701 GCA_904067115.1 Aegilops sharonensis | reverse complement strand
TTTATATTTATGAAGGCATGGAGTATTTAAAACACAAGCCACCACCACAAATCTACTAAATGTTTTATCCAAGCGACTTGTTCATCCGGAAGGCGGCTGGTTGGGTCGTATCCTAGGCATTTTGTTAATTATTGGTTTGACATTTTTTAAAAGGTAGATCAACCCCTGCCCTCTAGACCGGTTGATGTGCACAACCATGTATGATTGATTACTCAGTGATGACAAGCAAAGTTAAGCATTGATGCTCAACAAATTGGCCTACATAAAGAGGGGGGAAATATAGGAGAAAATGCCGGAAGCATGTTGAGGGCTGCCTCCTCGTCGCTTCTAGCCACTACCTCATCACCATCTGGGAGTTTCCTACCGTATTTGTCAATCTAGCCTAGCTGGATGAGGGGGCCAACGACACCATTGCACCATGCCACCTGGAGTTTGGTACTGTTATCTATCTGTAGGACATGCATCACAGACGACACACTTGTATACATGAAGCCCTAGCCGAACTGCACGTGCTCCACCTGCCAGATTGACATGGAACTGTCAACTGCATAGCTCCACTGACAATCGTCGTTGATGGATGTCGCAGATGCATCAGACATTGGCTACCAAAGCCGACACCGTGTTGACATGAGTCCACACACACTACCATGGGAAAATACGGTCGAAGTAGCGTGGATGCCGGCACAAAAACGTCGGCTGATGTTGCTGCTACTGGAATGGAAGACAATGGAGTAGGGTGAGCTAGCATTTGTTGCTACGGTGCACTAGTCAGAAGCCCACCGAGGGCCACTGCCCTCTTCAGCTCCGGCTTGCCTGGCCCTCATGATGCTATATAGCCATCCACGCCCCTCGTCAAAGGCAAGCCCCNCCTGGTATCTGTTATACCGTCGAACCACCTCCTGGGCATAAATCCTAAATTCTGATACCTTTTCAACGATCTGCTGGTACCACTTGAGCCTCCTGGAAGCACAAATTACATCAACACGGATGGTTTTGGAGATAGCATGTCCTGGCACATCAGGAGCTGCATATTCAATCTGTTTCTGCCACTTGAGCCTCTTGGGAATCTTAACATGAGTCATCTTGTGGTCAGATTTGTAGCCAAGAGACTCAAGGGGCACAAAGTTGTCAATACAATCTAGGATATCATAAGATAACTCCCGTGCCTCTTTCATCCAGCACTTGGCCGCCTGGGGAGGGTCCTCCACCTCTAACAGATCTTCGAGGTATGCGCCAATTTCTTCAAGATCATCTTTGAGGAGCTGCGACCTATCATTGACCCCCTTGGTCAGCTTGCATCCATGAGGACCTAGCATGATGTCAAGCCTCTTAATAAGGGGTCTCATGGCACCCAGAGAAACACTGATACTGGCATCCATCTCTCTGCCTCTACCTCCTATTGAAACATCTGAAAAAACATAGACGAGAAAGAACGATTTAATTTACACAACGGATGTTGCATGTGATACATAACTACCAGTACATGTCACACTCCCATCTATTTCTATTCACATAACTGACATTCAGAAAAGCCAAATTATATCGATTTTGTACTTTGTACTTCACTCATCATATCCACCAACACATTAAGTTGCGGAACAAACAAATTGCTTATAGACATTTTTTGATAAAGAGTGGACTTTATTGACTCAAAATGAAGCATCAAATATACCAATACTAACACATACACAAACAAACACAGGCAAAGAGGAAGTTCATAAAAGACAGAAACCTCAACCTTGTTTGTTCAACAAGTTTGGCCGATGATCCACTCGTAGAACATGTGGATGAGTATGTAATCTTGTGTCTGACCGGTTGGCCATGTTTTAGTTTTAGTTTTAGTTTTGTTTGGTACTCGATAAGTTGAATGTGTTTGATGTTTAATAAAATTGGTTGCCTGCATCTTATGCTGCAGAGGCCGGGGTACTCCCCTTTTCGGATACAACAATTACTCTGTAATATAAGGGTAGCAGATTTGGGATTACCTAATTAGCTTGCGCATATTGCTATGTCATTGTGATGTGCAGTCGGGTCTCATCTAGTGTTATCATGGTTTTGCTAACCTATGCTTGCACTAGTGAAAAATTGCGTTGTTAAGCCTCCCCCCAACCCAATCGCACATTCTAGTGATGAACAATGCACCGCGACACACACATTATAAAAATCGTGGGGTGTGATGGTGTGCACATCATGCACGGTCACTAGTAAACAATTGTGTGCAATGTCTTGCCGATAGGTTACATAGATGAATCTGTGTGATGTTGGCGGGCTCCTCACAACGTTTGATAAATAAACCATGTGTGAGATATATTGAACATGATTTAATGAGCTCAACCGTGCGCAATATGTTTTACATTTCACACACAGAAATTACTGTTGTAACTTTGTCGAACAAAGTTCACATGATTTTGCACAGTTGAACGTGTGTACTATACTCGCATATATGACATTGTATGCCTAACCACGCGGAAGCTACCCGACAACACTGCCTAATACGTGACTTGGTCGCCCCAGCTCCGCGCCCTCACTGTTAGGCAAGATTGGGATCCCCGCCACGAGACCCGCCCTGCTCAGTCTTGGAAGAGAACACAGGGTGGTTGGCGATGGAGTGCGCCATCAACAAGGTGCGCGAATGTGCAAGCATAGACGCCGAGTTGGTTGTCTGAACGGCTTGAGAGTTTGTTCTAGTCATTCAGAATGGGAGGCCGACACATGTGCTGCCTTGTAGGACACCAAGGTATGGATCCTCACCGACAAGTATGGCGCAGACACCTCCCACAACAACTAGTGTATCTATATCACCTAGTATGCAGAGGCCGGTGGTAATCCTACTTTTTGAACAAATCTATAACATCTAGTTAGTTGAATGCAATGTTGACAGGCGACAAATCTATGTACAATGTTTATAACTGGCTACTTTCCCCTCTTATGTTACAGATATAGATCATTTGTACTTGAGTGTTTGCTGTCTTCAAAGGCACAATTTGATGTGCACTCTTAGCTTGGGAGACAATGTGTTTGATCATGGCGGGAGTTACAACCATTTACATATACTGCAGGTAGGGTAATTACAAGCGTTTATACACTACATTCATTCAAATTACAACNGCACAGTTGAACGTGTGTACTATACTCGCATATATGACATTGTATGCCTAACCACGCGGAAGCTACCCGACAACACTGCCTAATACGTGACTTGGTCGCCCCAGCTCCGCGCCCTCACTGTTAGGCAAGATTGGGATCCCCGCCACGAGACCCGCCCTGCTCAGTCTTGGAAGAGAACACAGGGTGGTTGGCGATGGAGTGCGCCATCAACAAGGTGCGCGAATGTGCAAGCATAGACGCCGAGTTGGTTGTCTGAACGGCTTGAGAGTTTGTTCTAGTCATTCAGAATGGGAGGCCGACACATGTGCTGCCTTGTAGGACACCAAGGTATGGATCCTCACCGACAAGTATGGCGCAGACACCTCCCACAACAACTAGTGTATCTATATCACCTAGTATGCAGAGGCCGGTGGTAATCCTACTTTTTGAACAAATCTATAACATCTAGTTAGTTGAATGCAATGTTGACAGGCGACAAATCTATGTACAATGTTTATAACTGGCTACTTTCCCCTCTTATGTTACAGATATAGATCATTTGTACTTGAGTGTTTGCTGTCTTCAAAGGCACAATTTGATGTGCACTCTTAGCTTGGGAGACAATGTGTTTGATCATGGCGGGAGTTACAACCATTTACATATACTGCAGGTAGGGTAATTACAAGCGTTTATACACTACATTCATTCAAATTACAACATCAAAGCTAGAAATTTAAATGCAGTTCAAATCATAGAAGCTATTTCTTCATTTAATATGTTATTACTATTGGATTTCCTTTTTCCTTGTGTGGCCTCTGTTTTGGGTCAGTAGAGCTACTTTGGTTTTCATGTCACCACCTTCTTAACGCGGCTATGCATTTCTACTCCCTTCATTCACAAATATAAACATTCTAACTTTCTTCTAAATCGGATATACATAGACACGATTTAGTGTGTTTGTTGACTCTTTTCAGTCTGTATGTAGTCTATATTAAAAATATCAAACACATTTTATATTTATGAAGGCATGGAGTATTTAAAACACAAGCCACCACCACAAATCTACTAAATGTTTTATCCAAGCGACTTGTTCATCCGGAAGGCGGCTGGTTGGGTCGTATCCTAGGCATTTTGTTAATTATTGGTTTGACATTTTTTAAAAGGTAGATCAACCCCTGCCCTCTAGACCGGTTGATGTGCACAACCATGTATGATTGATTACTCAGTGATGACAAGCAAAGTTAAGCATTGATGCTCAACAAATTGGCCTACATAAAGAGGGGGGAAATATAGGAGAAAATGCCGGAAGCATGTTGAGGGCTGCCTCCTCGTCGCTTCTAGCCACTACCTCATCACCATCTGGGAGTTTCCTACCGTATTTGTCAATCTAGCCTAGCTGGATGAGGGGGCCAACGACACCATTGCACCATGCCACCTGGAGTTTGGTACTGTTATCTATCTGTAGGACATGCATCACAGACGACACACTTGTATACATGAAGCCCTAGCCGAACTGCACGTGCTCCACCTGCCAGATTGACATGGAACTGTCAACTGCATAGCTCCACTGACAATCGTCGTTGATGGATGTCGCAGATGCATCAGACATTGGCTACCAAAGCCGACACCGTGTTGACATGAGTCCACACACACTACCATGGGAAAATACGGTCGAAGTAGCGTGGATGCCGGCACAAAAACGTCGGCTGATGTTGCTGCTACTGGAATGGAAGACAATGGAGTAGGGTGAGCTAGCATTTGTTGCTACGGTGCACTAGTCAGAAGCCCACCGAGGGCCACTGCCCTCTTCAGCTCCGGCTTGCCTGGCCCTCATGATGCTATATAGCCATCCACGCCCCTCGTCAAAGGCAAGCCCCGGCGCCACCCACGATGGAGGTTATTTCCGGTAGCGCATTGACAATGGTGAGAGGAGAAGATACATAGAAGGAGCCTCTAGCGCTGGTGGCCTGGAGGTGTTGCCAACGCAAGGTCCTATTTTTTTTTGATGGGTATTGGTGTAAAATATATAATTAGACATAAAGTTATGGTGAGCGTAGCTAGTGGTATGCCTCGAAAAATAGCCATGATGCCGCTGGTGCACTTGACGACACGGACCTTCACTATGGTCAACTGTCCATGCACTTGCAAAATAACACACAGTACAGGTCACCAATTTTTTTAGTGGCAGCAGTCACCCGTTTGATGTAACTTATGCACATTAGCATTGAGAATTGTGTTGATGAGAGATCGACGAGGGAGGTGGAGGCCTCTGCTGTGGCCAATGTTTTGGATTTCATTTATTATTTTTATGACTAATTTCATGAATTTCAAAAAGTTTTGTTGTGAATTTTGGATGAATTGATAAACCATAAATAAAAATTCAAAAAAAAGTACATGAAAAAATATCGGTAAATTCTAGAGTCAACCCCTCAACTTCACTAAGGCATAGTATATATGTCCTTTACCACTAGTATGTAGGAGTAGATTGTAACTGAAATACTTTAGATTTCCATGTCTTTCTATACAACTATATACTCCCTCCGTCCGGAAATACTCGTCGGAGGAATGGATGTATCTAGATGTATTTTAGTTCTAGATACATTCATTTTTATGCATTTCTCCGACAAGTGTTTCCGGACGGAGGGAGTATATGCCAAAATGATTTTCTTTCAAACCCCACAAAAGCCTTGGCCCAGGGATGGTGACTATGACAATGCGGATGGCCCAAGCCTACCGCGCGCTGTGGCGGAGATGATGGTACAACAACAATTTTAGAAGGGTGAGAGAGACATGGGTTTGTGCAGTGCAAAACGTACTGATTTTCAACTTTCTTGTCTGTTATTTGTACTGTCATTACAGAAGGAAATTTCATGCCTAAGCTGATGCTACCGGTCGTGCCATCCCCCGACGCTTGATGTGAGCTAGGTGTGCGCACTTGCCGTGATGACCGCAGCGTGGCGTGCCATCCCGTGAGCAGATCAATGTTAGCACTAATCTAGACTTGCAATTGTTTTTACAGTCTTTGTTTGTTTTAGTATGAGACTGCACTAGTCATAGGCTGTCGGTCACGTTGAGGTTGTACCTGCATTGGCGTCAAAAGCCCAGTCTTTAGGATCATAGAGAGATTAGAGGAGAAGATAAGAGCATGGGTTAGTTAGTGGCCGGCTGTGGCGTGTACTAGTGCATGGATTTTTAATAAGAAGGCCGCATGCATCATCATGATGTAGAGGGGGTATGCCTTCATTTCTAAAGAAAAAGTTAGTGGCCGAGTGCAGCAGCTGGCCCATGTGTGTGCGTGTACTATTTGAGCAGTGTATGTTTCAGTTGAGCCAGAGAATACAAGAGGAGAAAACGTTTATGTGCACGGCAATCACTACTTGTGTCCCTCTGTTGGTATGTGAGTTGTGAGAGGCTGCTCGGCAGCTAGAGGAAGAAGAAGGAGCTGCTCCAACAATCAAGGCTGCTCGCCGTTTATTCACCTAACGAACTAACACAAGAAATCAGCTCGAAAAAAGTCATGTACAGGGTTTTGCTAACTGGCCGTTCATTTTGCTAACTGAAAAACGCTGACTGAAGAAATTAACAACATGCAGCAGGGTTTTCCCCTCTTTTGAAAGAACATTGAGTTATGTCAGCATCAATAATTATAACAGCAGCAGCAAGTTCAGTCTTGGGGTTTTTCTTTTCTTTTCTTTTGGTAGAAGCTATAGTAGTAGATGGATAGGAACTACTCCTAGCTAGGAAGGAGAGAAGCCATGTGTCACCTTGGGTTGGATAAAAAAGGACAACCCTCTCCTCCTCCTCCTCCTGCTCGTCGGCAATAACGCCATGATCCACCATCTTGTCGCGGGACTCGCTGCACTCTGGGCAGGGCTCGGAGCCGACCCTCTTACACGCTTGGCAGACGAAGGCGGGGGTCGGCCTTGGGGCGCCGTCGAGGAGAGGCCGCAGCCTGCAGGCCCGGTGCAGCTGCCTAACATCTTTTGGGCCGCCGACGAGCCGGCCGCCGATGAGGAGCTGCGGGAGGGAGAAGGCGCAGCCCCGAGCCGCAAGCAACGACTTGAGCTTGCAGCGGTGCGCTTTGCTCCTGGACACGTCGCGCACGTCCACGGCCAGGCCGTAGCCGCGCAGCAGGGCGCGCAAGGCGTAGCTTTCGGCGGAGGTGCGCGCTCTGCGGCGCGACGCTGAAGCTGACGCCGTGTAGAGAACAACCTCCGGCTGCAGCTCCACTTTGCCGTGCGGCCGGGACGACGAGCTGCCGCCGGGGTCATACATGTCCGGTGGCTTCCTCACCGAAGAGAGAGTGTGGCTAGTAGCGTTGTGGCGAGAGGAAAGCGGAAGCAGATGGAGACGGGGACAAGTGATGCCTCCTCATGTCATGTGGGTCCACTTTGCATTGACGCGAAACATACACTTTTACCGTCGTATGGACGGACTCATAAGTTTCACAAATTATCGTGTTCCACAGCAACCTGCCGGCCACTAGCGAAGGCTCGGGACATCTCCAATGGCAACCCCTAAATTCTCTTCCGCATCTTCATTTGAGGATGAAGGGACCAGTCCGTGAACATGAATGCAGAAGACAGTCATTCAACTATAGCCGCATATATTTTAATCCACATTTTAACCAATCAGACATATTTCATGTGAACACGATGAATTTCATTAAAATTCGGAGATAATTTATATAAAATGGTTCATATTTCAACTGTTTAACTAAAAAACTAAATCCTATACCGGACGACCACCTCATATGTGTGGCCGCCCTGCCATGCCACATCACCTCGTCTTTCGTGCTGTCATCCCTCCCTTGTCGGTACGTCGCCGGAGGTCCGCATCATCCTTGTCTGGCGGCTGCCTGCCGCTTACGGAGGAGCCTCTTCGCCTCCTGGTGCACTATGCAGAGTGCCGCCGCAGCCATTGCCAACATGGCCTTCGGAGCCCTGGAGGTGGCCTACTTAAAACAGATGGTAAATCAAGTGCGGCGTTAGATGGCAATTCCTTTCATCTCCTCGTATTAAAGCATACGATCTTGGTTCTAGTATACTTCAGATTCTTCATAGTGTAAAATCTCAAGAAAACTCAATAAATTGAGCTATGCTCCTCGGGAACAACATCAGAAAAAGGTCTTGATAAGCTACAAGTATAGGGGATCGCGACGGTCTTCGAGGGTAGTATTTCACCCAAATTTATTGATTCAACACAAGGGGAGTCAAAAAATATTTATGAGTCTTAGCAATTGAGTTGTCAATTCATCAACACTGAAAAATTATATTTCTGTAACAAAGTGTTTAGGGGCACAATAGTTTGATAGTTTTGATAATAATAGTAACAGTAGCAACAGTAACAAGACAGTAACAGTAGCAGCAGTAGTAACTTAGCAAATATCAATTTGAGAAAAGCATAGGCATTGGATCAGCGATGGATATTTGTGTTGGACGTCATTTATAACAGTCACAACCTAGAGCAATACACAATAGCCCTAATTCATCAGTGTAATGTAGGGATGTATTGCGTATATAGTCATACGTACTTACACTAGTAGAAAACAGGGCTTTGGTCCAGGCCGGGCCAGCCCATTAGTCCCGGTTCAGTCACAAACCAGGACCCACAGGGGCAACGGTCCCGGTTCGTCTGGCCAGGGGGGCGGCCGGGCCTCGTGGGATATTGGTCCCGGTTCGTCTGGACCCTTTGGTCCCGTTTTCAGACACGAACCGGGACCAATGTGCCTCGCTCCTGGCCCACAACCATTGGTCCCGGTTCGTGGCTCAAACCGGGACCAAAGGGGTTCCTTTAGTCCCAATTCTAGCCACGAACCGGGACCAATGAGATGCCTATATATACCCCCTCGCCAGCGTGCAGAGCACTCCATTGTCCTGTTTTTCTGGCGGGCGAGGGGAAAGCTTTGTGGTGCTCTAGCTCACCTCCTATGCACATGAGGTGTTCGATGAAATGCCCGAGCCATACTTAAGCTTTCTCCTCTCGAAGCTCCTTGTGCAAGCTCCATTTTCGTCGAGATTTGTCTAGGTTTGGCAGTCTGTCCTGTCCCGTCCCTGTCCGCACTGCCGCCGATCGCCCGCGCCGATCTTGTCGCTGGCACCACCGTTATTTCCTTCATGTGGTGAGTGGATAATTAATCCCACTAATAAACTATTCATATTCCGATCTCTCCCTATATACATATTGCACTCCTCAATTGGATGCTATTTTTTGTTGGTAAAATATACTGGGCGCAGAAACATGTGGCTTCTCAATCAATGATTTGAAAGTTTCAATTATTTCTCATGTATACATATTATGATTATTATTATGACTTATTGTTATTATTATTTTAAAATAGACGGGCACGGTAACGGACGTCTTTATGGTCTAGTAAACTAGATAACGTATGCAGCCCTTTGGCTTCAATACTTCCACGCAGCACAGCGTCACACGGAAGTGCCAGCTTCATGCGGCCCTGCATGATCTCTTTTAGTAACACCACCGGCTAGTATGCATCACACCCACGCACTACTACATGCAGAAACCAAAAACGAAAGTGCAGATGCAAAAAATCAAGATTAACTCTTAACAGTGGGGACATGATCCGCATACACACTGACGTACACACGGGATCGCTTTGAAAGGAGAGTAACTGCTGGGGTCCATTTCAGAGGTTACAGTGAGCGGCTGCTGCCGTTCCAGGGCCACTATTTGTCTAGGAGGACCCGGACGCTGGCCAGGCTAGTCGCCGGGGGACATGTGCACCCGTGGGTGTGAAGTCTGGACGCTGCTCACCAACAGGCGCTCGGACGACAAGTCGACATCGGCGAAGCGCTGCCAACCCGAAACCCATGACGATCAATTATCCACTCGCCCGCGCCGATGATTATCATTATTAGAGCATTGTTTCGATGAGGAAAGGATGATGGAGAGTATGATTCCCTCATAAGTCGGGATAAGACTCCGGATGAAAAAAATAAAAAATGAGGCCAAAAAAGGGCCAAAAAACAAATAAAAAACAAAAAAAAATTAGAGAAAAAGAGAGAAGGGGCAATACTACTATCCTTTTTCCACACTTGTGATTCAAAGTAGCACCATGACCTTCATGATTAAGAGTCTCCTATGTTGTCACTTTCATATACAAATGTGAATTTTTCATAATAGAACTTGGCCTGTATATTTCAATGATGAGCTTCCTCAAATTCGCCTAGGTCTTCATGGGCAAGCGAGTTGGATGTACACCTGCTTAGTTTATTTTGTTGATCTTTCATACACTTATAGCTCCAGTGCATCCGTTGCATGACAATTCCTACTCACTCACATTGATATCTATTGATGGGCATCTCCATAGCATATTGATATGCCTAGTTGATGTGAGACTATCTTCTCCTTTTTGTCTTGTCCACAGCCACCATTCTATTCCTCATATAGTGCTATGTCCATGGCTCACGCTCATGTATTGCGTGAAGATTGAAAAAGTTTGAGAATATCAAAAGTATGAAACAATTGTTTGGCTTGTCATCGGGGTTGTGCATGATTTAAATATTTTGNTTATCCACTCGCCCGCGCCGATGATTATCATTATTAGAGCATTGTTTCGATGAGGAAAGGATGATGGAGAGTATGATTCCCTCATAAGTCGGGATAAGACTCCGGATGAAAAAAATAAAAAATGAGGCCAAAAAAGGGCCAAAAAACAAATAAAAAACAAAAAAAAATTAGAGAAAAAGAGAGAAGGGGCAATACTACTATCCTTTTTCCACACTTGTGATTCAAAGTAGCACCATGACCTTCATGATTAAGAGTCTCCTATGTTGTCACTTTCATATACAAATGTGAATTTTTCATAATAGAACTTGGCCTGTATATTTCAATGATGAGCTTCCTCAAATTCGCCTAGGTCTTCATGGGCAAGCGAGTTGGATGTACACCTGCTTAGTTTATTTTGTTGATCTTTCATACACTTATAGCTCCAGTGCATCCGTTGCATGACAATTCCTACTCACTCACATTGATATCTATTGATGGGCATCTCCATAGCATATTGATATGCCTAGTTGATGTGAGACTATCTTCTCCTTTTTGTCTTGTCCACAGCCACCATTCTATTCCTCATATAGTGCTATGTCCATGGCTCACGCTCATGTATTGCGTGAAGATTGAAAAAGTTTGAGAATATCAAAAGTATGAAACAATTGTTTGGCTTGTCATCGGGGTTGTGCATGATTTAAATATTTTGTGCGATGAATATAGAGCATAGCCACTATATGATTTTGTAGGGATAGCTTTCTTTGGCCATGTTATTTTGAGAAGACAAGATTGATTGGCTAGTATGCTTGAAGTATTACTATTTTTATGTCAATATTGAACTTTTATATTTAATCTTATGGATCTGAACATTCATGTCACAATAAAGAAAATTACATTGAGAATTTTGTTAGGTATCATTCCATATCAAAAATTCTGTTTTTATCATTTTCCTACTCGGGGATGAGCAGGAATTAAGCTTGGTGATGCTTGCTATGTCTCCNGATTTTGTAGGGATAGCTTTCTTTGGCCATGTTATTTTGAGAAGACAAGATTGATTGGCTAGTATGCTTGAAGTATTACTATTTTTATGTCAATATTGAACTTTTATATTTAATCTTATGGATCTGAACATTCATGTCACAATAAAGAAAATTACATTGAGAATTTTGTTAGGTATCATTCCATATCAAAAATTCTGTTTTTATCATTTTCCTACTCGGGGATGAGCAGGAATTAAGCTTGGTGATGCTTGCTATGTCTCCAACGTATCTATAATTTTTTATTGTTCCATGCTATTATATTATCCATCTAGGATATTTTATATGCATTTATATGCTATTTTATATGATTTTTGGGACTAACCTATTAACCTAGAGTCCAGTGCCAGTTTCTGTTTTTTTTCTTGTTTTTGAGTATCGTAGAAAAGGAAAACCAAACGGAGTTCAATTGACCTGAAATTTTACGGAGATTATTTTTGGACCAGAAGAAGCCCACAGAGCATCGGAGATGGTCCAGAAGAGTCCCGAGGCACCCACGAGGGTAGGGGGCGCGCCCTACCCCCCTGGGCGCGTCCCCTACCTCGTGGCCGCCTTGAAGACCCCCCTGACTTGTCCCCGACGCTAAAACCTCTTATATATATAGAAACCTCCAGAACATAACCTAGATCGGGAGTTCCCCCGCCGCAAGCCTCTGTAGCCACCAAAAACCAATTTGGACCCGTTCCGCACCCTACCGAAGGGGGGAATCCCTCTCCGGTGGCCATATTCATCATCCCGGTGCTCTCCATGACGAGGAGGGAGTAGTTCACCCTCGGGGCTGAGGGTATGTACAAGTAGCTATGTGTTTGATCTCTCTCGCTCTCTCTCTCCCTCTCTCTCTCTCTCTCTCTCTCTCTCTCTCTCTCTCTCTCTCTCTCTCTCTCTCTCTCGTGTTCTTGAGGTGGTACGATCTTGATGTATCGCGAGCTTTGCTATTATAGTTGGATCTTATGATGTTTCTTCCCCTCTACTATATTGTAATGGATTGAGTTTTTCCTTTGAAGTTATCTTATCAGATTGAGTCTTTAAGGATTTGAGAACACTTTATGTATGTCTTGCATGTGCTTATCTGTGGGGACAATGGGATATTCACTTGATCTACTTGATGTATGTTTTGGTAACCAACTTGCGGGTTCCGTGACCTCGTGAACTTATGCATAGGGGTTGGCACACATTTTCGTCTTGACTCTCCGGTAGAAACTTTGGGGAACTCTTTGAAGTTCTTTGTGTTGGTTGAATAGATGAATCTGAGATAGTGTGATACATATCGTATAATCATACCCACGGATACTTGAGGTGACATTGGAGTATCTAGGTGACATTAGGGTTTTGGTTGATTTGTGTCTTAAGGTGTTATTCTAGTACGAACTCTATGATGGATCGAACGGAAAGAATAGCTTCATGTTATTTTACTACGGACTCTTGAATAGATCGACCAGAAAGATTAACTTTGAGGTGGTTTCGTACCCTACCATAATCTCTTCGTTTGTTCTCCACTATTAGTGACTTTGGAGTGACTCTTTATTGCACGTTGAGGGATAGTTATATGATCTAATTATGTTATTATTGTTGACAGAACTTGCACTAGTGAAAG
>LR880972.1:8814760-8830211 GCA_904067115.1 Aegilops sharonensis | reverse complement strand
CCATCAAAGCCGACGAAGGTTTTGCCCAAGATGAAGATGGCCATCCCCACCATTTCCGGGTACAGCAGAACTTGTGTTTTCTTGTTCAGCATGGACATATTTTTGGTCGACTTGTTGACTGATCAACTGATTTCTGAAATCTGCAGCGCTGCCACCTCCGAGACCTGAGCCAGGAACGAAGACCAGGAGATGGAAGACGCTGTTACCTCTAACCTTGGTATGATCGCTGTAGTTTCGCTTTTGGCCGATTGGATTTCCGTTTTTAACTTTGAATCTTCCTGTAGTCCCTCCTCATGTCATTGATCTCCCTGATGATGATGATGATGAGGCGCCGTTGAGGCGGAGGAGGACTAAAAAGGCGCCTGCTGGCAAGACTGCGCAGGTTGTATCAGTGCCTGAGGCGCTGGTTCATGAGGGTGGCAACATCACTCGGACTTCTGTGTCTTTCGCTGTGCCGCTGACGAGTATCCGGCCTTCATCGTCGACTGCTGATCCGCCCTCCCTTTTCGCCACACACCACGTCCCAGAGGATGAAGTTGGTGCTGCTAAGGAAGCTATACGCCAGGCGAGGATCTTGATGGAGCAAGTGAAGGTGGTCCGGGAGTCCAGCCAGGCGGCCTATGATGCCAGCTCAGCTCTTCAGAGCAATGTCCAGGTTAGTTGATCATCACCACTTGTTCTATTAGGATATGCTACCTGAAAACTATTCTTTCTGAAGATCTTCGTATCTGAACACCCACTGGGTGTGTCGATTGAATTTTTGGACTGGTGAGGGCACGCTGAGTGCACCCACTGTGTGTAGTCCCCGAGACTATGGTGGACTGCTTACGGTCGACCGTAGTCTTTATACTGTAAATTTCTTTGTTAACTTCTTCACTCGGTCTGGTAGGACCATGTAGAATGGAATCTTGAAACCGGTGGGGGCACGCTGAGTGCACCCACTGGGTGTAGTCCCCGAGACTATGGTGGACTGCTGGCAGTCGACCGTAGTCTGAAGAACTCTTTGTTTTTTTTATGATACGGAGGCTGACTGCTGACAGTTAGCTATGTTTTAGGATCATAACCTTTTTGTCTCTTTCGGTCGACTGATCGAACCGAGTCGGTAGAACCAGTGGGGGCACGCTGAGTGCACCCACTGGGTGTAGTCACCGAGACTACTGTCGAATATTTTGATTCGGCTGTAGTCTTAGAAATGCAACGATTTTTCTTAGTCACACGGAAGTAACCTATCTTTGCTGTCAGTCGATTGACTCTTTGCAGAAATCCTGCGAGCTTGTGGCTCGCAATACTGAATTGGAAAACAAACAGATCCAGCTCAACCTTGACTTGAAGCTTGCTCTGGAGAACTTGCAGAAGGCGAGAGACGAAGCAAAAGGTATGGCTGGTGAGAACTTGATGGCTGTCTTTGTCTTTCTGCCACTTCCTAATTCTGATCTCACTGTCATTTTGCAGACAAAATGGAGGAGGCTCTAAAGAAGAAGGATCATGACCTTGTCGAGGCGCAGAAAACGGCTTTGGACAAAACCAACCTCGCGGAAGAAAAGTTGTCTTCAGTCGGAAAACTTGAAGAAGAGAACGCCGATCTGAAATTTGCTCTCGACGCGGCCAACAAGGAGGTTAACCAACTGAAGAACGACAAGATAGCTCTGAGCGACAAGGCTGGCGAACTGGCGGGGAAGAGGAACGATCTGGAGGCTTATCTGGGAGGGCTCGCCAAGAAGTTATTCCTCATGCTTGAAGGTAATTCCTCTTGTCCGACTGACTTGTTATCACTGACTCATCATAGAACCATTAGCTTGAACTCGAGTTGTGTTTGCAGAATTCTGTCAAAACTTCGAGGAAGAGACTAGTCGAGTGGAGACAACTCAGACAAGCCTGGACCCCTTTAACTCCCCCGTGAAGGATGAAGCCGCCGTGAATGTGCTCCGANGAAGAGACTAGTCGAGTGGAGACAACTCAGACAAGCCTGGACCCCTTTAACTCCCCCGTGAAGGATGAAGCCGCCGTGAATGTGCTCCGACTGGAGTCTCGTGTCGCTGCTATGGTGGACTACCTCGCTCGACTGAAGGTAGCGGTGTCGCGGATTGACTCGACACTCTGGCCAGGCGAAACACTTCAAAATGACCTCGAGTATTTAATGACTCGACTGAATGACGTTCCGAGTCGAGTGCAGGAATGGAAAAAGTCTTCTGCCAGATGTGGTGCCGATCTTGCTCTGTCCCTGGTCCGCGTTCACTGCAAGGAGGCGCGAGAGGAAAAGCTGGCGTCGATCAAAGTTGCCAACACCAAGAAGTACGACTTCCGATCTTTCATGGAGACTTTCATTGGTGCTGCCACCCGGATCGCTGATGGGATCGACCTGGACCAGTTTGTCGCACCTTCCAGTCCTCCACCTGAGGAGTAAAAAACTTCTATGATTCGTCTTAAATTTGCCTCAGAATGCCGAGTGGTCTTGTAACCGATAAACTTTAACAGGCTCGATGCCTGGGTACTTCTGCATCCGTAGGATGTTATCCGAACTTTACTTATCGTCGAATATGCTTTCATTTGCATTCGAGCGAACTTTGTTCTTCACTCGGAATATACTTCAGTGCGAGATGCAGCTCTGAGGTGAAAAAACTAGTCGACCTACACTTCGTTGTTCTTGCAGGTAGGGATGGAGCACGGATTGTACTTGTGGCGCAGCTCCGAAGGAGAAGGCAACAGGCGACCTGCACCTCGTCGTCCTTGCGGATCGGGATGGAGCGCATGTTGTACTTGTGGCGCAGCTCCGAAGGAGAAGGTAACAGTCGACCTGCACCTCGTCGTCCTTGCGGATTGGAATGGACCTCGTACTTAGGCGAGTACTGGACTGCAGCTAAACCTCCGAGTGAGAGGGTTGCTCTCCACTCAGTAGGATTTTGAGACACTTAGGCGAGTACTGGACTGCAGCTAAGCCCCCAAGTGGGAGGTTCGCTCTCCACTCGACAGGATTTTCAGATACTTAGGCGATTACTGGACTGCAGCTAAGCCCCCGAGTGGGAGGTTTGCTCTCCACTCAGTAGGATTTTTCAAACTTAGGCGAGTACTGGACTGCAGCTAAGCCCCCGAGTGGGAGGTTTGCTCTCCACTCGGTAGGATTTTTCAAAGTTAGGCGAGTACTGGACTGCTGCTAAGCCCCCGAGTGGGAGGTTTGCTCTCCACTCGGTAGGATTTTTCAAACTTAGGTGAGTACTAGACTGCTGCTAAGCCCTTGAGTGGGAGGTTTGCTCTCCACTCGGTAGGATTTTTCAAAGTTAGGCGAGTACTGGACTGCTGCTAAGCCCCCGAGTGGGAGGTTTGCTCTCCACTCGGTAGGATTTTTCAAAGTTAGGCGAGTACTGGACTGCTGCTAAGCCCCCGAGTGGGAGGTTTGCTCTCCACTCGGTAGGATTTTTCAAAGTTAGGCGAGTACTGGACTGCTGCTAAGCCCCCGAGTGGGAGGTTTGCTCTCCACTCGGTAGGATTTTTCAAAGTTAGGCGAGTACTGGACTGCTGCTAAGCCCCCGAGTGGGAGGTTTGCTCTCCACTCGGTAGGATTTTTCAAAGTTAGGCGAGTACTGGACTGCTGCTAAGCCCCCGAGTGGGAGGTTTGCTCTCCACTCGGTAGGATTTTTCAAAGTTAGGCGAGTACTGGACTGCTGCTAAGCCCCCGAGTGGGAGGTTTGCTCTCCACTCGGTAGGATTTTTCAAAGTTAGGCGAGTACTGGACTGCTGCTAAGCCCCCGAGTGGGAGGTTTGCTCTCCACTCGGTAGGATTTTTCAAAGTTAGGCGAGTACTGGACTGCTGCTAAGCCCCCGAGTGGGAGGTTTGCTCTCCACTCGGTAGGATTTTTCAAAGTTAGGCGAGTACTGGACTGCTGCTAAGCCCCCGAGTGGGAGGTTTGCTCTCCACTCGGTAGGATTTTTCAAAGTTAGGCGAGTACTGGACTGCTGCTAAGCCCCCGAGTGGGAGGTTTGCTCTCCACTCGGTAGGATTTTTCAAAGTTAGGCGAGTACTGGACTGCTGCTAAGCCCCCGAGTGGGAGGTTTGCTCTCCACTCGGTAGGATTTTTCAAAGTTAGGCGAGTACTGGACTGCTGCTAAGCCCCCGAGTGGGAGGTTTGCTCTCCACTCGGTAGGATTTTTCAAAGTTAGGCGAGTACTGGACTGCTGCTAAGCCCCCGAGTGGGAGGTTTGCTCTCCACTCGGTAGGATTTTTCAAAGTTAGGCGAGTACTGGACTGCTGCTAAGCCCCCGAGTGGGAGGTTTGCTCTCCACTCGGTAGGATTTTTCAAAGTTAGGCGAGTACTGGACTGCTGCTAAGCCCCCGAGTGGGAGGTTTGCTCTCCACTCAGTAGGATTTTTCAAGCTTAGGCGAGTACTGGACTGCAGCTAAGCCCCCGAGTGAGAGGCTGGCTCTCCATTCGGCAGGTATTTTTTTTACAAACTTAGGCGAAACGGGTTCACAGCTAAGCCGCCCACTGGGGGAAATTTGTCATGTAAACAAAAAGTAGTAACAACCACTGGGAAATTTATAACATTCTTGTCTTCGATAAGCAAACTACAGAGGTACTTTTATTACATCTCACCCGAGTGAGTACTTAAGTATAAAAGGGGCGGAGCAACTCCGCATTCCAAGCTCGAGGCTCATCAATCTGGCGATCGATGTTGTAAAGATGGTATGCTCCATTGTGGAGAAATCTGGTGACGATGAAGGGACCTTCCCAAGTGGGAGCGAGCTTGTGTGGTTTCTGTTGATCCACTCGGAGGACCAAGTCTCCTTCTTGGAAGGTTCCGCTCTTCACATTTCTAGCATGGAATCGACGCAAGTCCTGCTAATAGATGGTCGAGCGGATCAGAGCCATCTCTCTCTCCTCTTCCAGGAGGTCAACTGCATCTTGCCGGGCTTGCTCCGCTTCATCTTTAGAGTAGAGTTCGACTCGGGGTGCATTGTGAAGCAAGTCACTCGGCATAACCGCTTCAGCTCCATAGACCAGAAAGAATGGAGTTCTCCCAGTCGACCGATTAGGAGTGGTCCTCAATCCCCAAAGAACTGATGGAAGTTCGTCGACCCATGCTCCTACTGCATGCTTGAGATCGCGCATCAGCCGGTGAGGGAGTTCTAGACTAGGGGGTGTCCGGATAGCCGAACTATCATCATCGGCCGGACTCCAAGGCTATGAAGATACAAGATTGAAGACTTCGTCCCGTGTCCGGATGGGACTTTCCTTGTCGTGGAAGGCAAGCTCGGCGATACGGATATGTAGAACTCCTACCGTTGTAACCGACTCCGTGTAACCCTAGCCCTCTCCGCTGTCTATATAAACCGGATGGCTTTAGTCCATAGGACGAAGAACAACAATCATACCATAGGCTAGCTTCTAGGGTTTAGCCTCTTTGATCTCGTGGTAGATCCACTCTTGTAACACACATCATCAATATTAATCAAGCAGGACGTAGGGTTTTACCTCCATCAAGAGGGCCCGAACCTGGGTAAAACATCGTGTCCCTTGTCTCCTGTTACCATCCGCCTAGACGCACAGTTCGGGACCCCCTACCCGATATCCGCCGGTTTTGACACCGACATTGGTGCTTTCATTGAGAGTTCCTCTGTGTCGTCACCGATAGGCTCGATGGCTTCTTCGACCATCATCAACGACGCAGTCCAGGGTGAGACTTTTCTCCCCGGACAGATCTTCGTATTCGGCGGCTTCGCACTGTGGGCCGATTCGCTTGGCCATCTGGAGCAGATCGAAAGCTACGCCCCTGGCCGTCAGGTCAGATTTGGAAGTTTGAACTTCACGGCTGACATCCGCGGGGACTTGATCCTCGATGGAGTCGAGCCACATCCGAGCGTGCCGCACTGTCACGACGAGCATGATTTAGCTCTGCAGCCGGACAGTACCTTGGAGGCCGCACTCGAACCCACTCCGATCTTCAATTCAGAGCCGGCTGCGCAGATCTGGGACGGATGGCTAGACACCGCCTCGGGGGCTGCAACCTCTACGGCTATAGAGCCGAACACTGATCTTGTCCCTCATAAAGCTCGCGACTCCGAGGTCCCAGACTCCTTGCCGGACTTCGAACCTCCCGCGCCCCCTCCGATCGAATCCGATTGGGCGCCGGTCATGGAGTTCACCGCAGCGGACATCTTTCAACTCTCACCTTTTGGCGACATCTTGAGTTCGCTAAAGTACCTCTCGTTATCAGGAGAGCCCTGGCCGGACTGCGGTCAGGACGGTTGGGATGCGGACGACGAAGAAATTCAAAGCCCACCCACCACCCACTTGGTAGCCGCTGTCGACGATCTAACCGACATGCTAGACTACGACTCCGAAGACATCAACGGTATGGACGACGATGCCGGAGACGAACAAGAACCAGCGCCTACCGGGCACTGGAAAGCCACCACATCATATGACATATACATGGTGGATATCCCAAAGGATGGGAATGGCGAAGGAACAGAGGAGGATGACCCCTCCAAGAAACAGCCCAAGCGCCAGCGTCAGCGGCGCCGCTCTAAATCCCGCCACAGCAAGAATGAAGATTCCGGCACCGGAGATAACAATACACCGGACAGTGCCGAAGACAATCCACTCCAGCAAGATCCAGCGCAGGAGAATGGAGACGCCAGCCCTCATGAGAGAGCGGCAGAAGAAGAGGTAGAGGATTATATGCCTCCCTCCGGAGACGAAGCAAGCCTCGACGACGATGAATTCGTCGTGCCTGAGGATCCCGTCGAACAAGAGCATTTTAGACGCAGGCTTATGGCCACGGCGAACAGCCTCAAGAAAAAGCAACAACAGCTTAGAGGTGATCAGGATCTGCTAGCCGACAGATGGACTGAAGTCCTCGCGGCCGAAGAGCATGAGCTCGAACGCCCCTCCAAAAGCTACCCTAAACGCAAGCTGCTCCCCCGATTAGAGGAGGAGCCTTACGAACCCGCATCACCAGGAGACAATACGGCTGACCGACCACCCCGTGGTCGCGACAGAGAGGCCTCTAGGCCCTCAACTAGAACCGTACCCCGGCATCGCTCAAAAATCACACGGCCACAGGGGAACGCTCCGGACCTGCGAGATATATTGGAGGGCAAGGCAAGACAATCAAGATTGATCTATGGATCGCGTGGGCGCCCCACGGTACGTGACGACAACCGTCGCGCCGGACACAGTAAGTCCGGCCGGGCCGAACAAAACAGACAAAGCTCTTTTGAGCTCCGTCGTGATATCGCCCAGTACAGAGGCGCCGCACACCCACTGTGCTTCACAGACGAAGTAATGGATCATCAAATCCCCGAAGGGTTTAAACCCGTCAATACTGAATCCTATGATGGCACAACAGACCCCGCGGTTTGGATCGAAGACTATCTCCTTCACATCCACATGGCCCGCGGTGACGATCTTCACGCCATCAAATACCTCCCCCTCAAGCTTAAAGGACCAGCCCGACATTGGCTCAACAGCTTGCTAGCAGAGTCAATTGGGAGCTGGGAGGACCTGGAAACCGCATTCCTCGATAACTTTCAGGGCACTTATGTGCGACCACCAGACGCTGATGACCTAAGCCACATAATTCAGCAGCCAGACGAATCGGCCAGACAATTCTGGACACGGTTCTTAACCAAGAAAAACCAAATCGTCGACTGTCCGGATGCGGAGGCCCTCGCGGCCTTCAAGCATAACATCCGCGACGATTGGCTTGCCTGGCACCTAGGACAGGAAAAGCCGAAATCCATGGCAGCCCTCACATCACTCATGACCCGCTTCTGCGCGGGTGAGGATAGCTGGCTAGCACGCAGCAACAACCTCAGCAAAAATTCTGGCAGTCCGGACTTCAAGGACCGAAATGGCAGGCCGCGTCGTAACAAAAACAAACGCCGCATTAACGGCGACAATATTGAGGATACGGCAATCAATGCCGGATTCAGAGGCTCTAAACCTGGTGAGCAGAAAAAGCCATTCAAAAGAACTACTCCGGGTCCGCCCAATTTGGACCGAATACTCGACCGCTTGTGCCAGATACACGGCACCCCCGAAAAGCAAGCTAACCACACCAACAGGGACTATTGGGTATTCTAGCAGGCAGGCAAGTTAATTGCCGAAAACAATGACAAGGGGCTGCATAGCGATGACGAGGACGAGACCCAACCGCCGAACAATAGAGGACAGAACGGTTTCCCCCCACAGGTGCGGACGGTGAACATGATATACGCAATGCACATACCCAAAAGGGAGCGGAAGCGTGCACTCAGGGATGTCTACCTGATGGAGCCAGTTGCCCCGAAGTTCAATCCATGGTCCTCCTGCCCGATCACTTTTGACCGAAGGGACCACCCCACCAGCATCCGCCACGGCGGATTCGCCGCACTGGTCTTAGACCCAATCGTCGATGGATTTCACCTAACCAGAGTCCTGATGGATGGCGGCAGCAGCCTGAACCTGCTTTACCAGGATACAGTGCGCAAAATGGGCATAGACCCCTCAAGGATTAAACCTACCAAAACGGCCTTTAAAGGCGTCATACCAGGTGTAGAAGCCAATTGTACAGGCTCAATTACACTGGAAGTGGTCTTCGGATCCCCGGATAACTTCCGAAGCGAGGAGTTAATCTTCGACATAGTCCCGTTCCGCAGCGGCTATCATGCCTTGCTCGGACGTACCGCGTTTGCACAGTTCAACGCGGTGCCGCACTACGCATACCTCAACCTCAAGATGCCAGGCCCTCGAGGAGTCATCACGGTCAACGGAAACACTGAACGTTCTCTCCGCACGGAGGAACATACAGTGGCTCTCGCGGCAGAAGCGCAATGCAGCCTCTTAAGGCAATTCTCGAGTCCGGCCGTTAAGCGGCCGGACACAGCTAAGCGCGCCCGGAGTAACTTACAACAAGACCACCTAGCACGTGCCGAGCACGCGTAGCAGTGCGGCCCCAACCCCAGCTCCTGCGAAACGTCAAAGCAGGTCCTTCGCGTACACCATTTCGCTCTGAAGATACCATGGGCATGGGGAGAGGGGCACGACCACGATAAACCCAGACTGCGGCTCAACCACACCAGGGGCTCTCAAGTGTGTCGTTCCTTTTTCTTTTCTTTTTACCTTTTACTTTTTACCCACAGGACTCCGTTTGTCAGAGGCCCTGTCCGGCAGCAGACCTGTCGAACTCACGATGCAACAGCCAGGGAAGGATAAATGCTACAACGAATATACAGGTGGTCTCCATTACGAGCATTTTTATAGACCAATCTGCAGCCTACCCCTGGAGGGGGACATGTTTAACAGTCCCATACCTTGCTTATCGCACTATTTGTATCGTTCTGCATTCGTAGCAGCACTTATTGAATAAAACAATGCAACAACTTTTTGCTTATAATTGCATTTCTTTTTCATACATATGTTCATTCACGGCATGTTGCATCCGTACACTTTGGTACGACTAATATACACCAGGGGCTTATGTTTCCCGCATTATGGTATGATGAGTACGAACACTTTCACAAGTGCGGCACCCCGAACTTATAGCACTATATGCGTCGGCTCCGAATCATGTCTTGGGTCAATAGTTGGGTTTGCCCGGCTCCCATGTTTTGGTACCTTACGTTCCGTTATATCTGCTAAGGTAGCACTGGGAGAACCACTGCGATTCTGCCCCAGTTGAGCTGGGTTAACGCCTCAGTGGAGAAAGCTAAAACTGACCGTCATGATGAGGCGAGAGTCGGTCGCTGTTCGAGAGGTTTTTTGCGAGTCCTTAAAGACTTATGCCACTTAGAGCGAGGAGCCGGATACTGTCCGGCCAAGGCGTGGATAGCGCCTCAAATTCGGCCTTCCGAAGACTAGGGGCTTCGCTGAAATTTAAAACTATAGAATTCTATGGCTAAGTGAGAGTGTTCAAGCATTATAAGTCCGGTTGCCTTGTTCACTGTGTTGAGCGCCTCCCTAGATGGACCCAAAAATAGGAACAAGAGCGCTCAAGTTTATCCCGAACACCCCAGCACTCGTGGCATGGGGGCTGAAGCCGACGACTTGCCATCTCTCAGATTTGATAAACAGCCGCACAGAAGGTAATATTTTAAATTAACAAGTGTTGCTTAGCGCATATGAACTAAGTTTTCAGCACACGGGATAACAAAATGCGAGTCTACTCAAATATTACATCTTTGGAGCACTCACCCGCAATAGTGCGGGCGCCCTTCAGCACACTCTTATAATACATCTCGGGCGTGCGATGCTCCTTGCCCTCTGGTGGCGGGTCCGTCACGAGCTTCTGGGCATCCATCTTGCCCCAGTGCACCTTTGCGCGGGCAAGGGCCCGACGGGCACTCTCAATACAAGCGGAATGCTTGATGACTTCTACCCACGGGCACGCATCCATCGGCCGCTGCACCAGGCCGAAGTAGCTCCCAGGCACGGCCTCCTTAGGCCACAGCCGAACTATGAGGCCCTTCATGGCCTGTTCGGCCGCCTTGTGGAGCTCGACCAGCTGCTTCAGCTGGTCGCTAAGGGGCACCGGATGTCCGGCGTCAGCATACTGAGACCAGAAGACCTTCTCCGTCGAGCTCCCCTCCTCGGCCTGGTAGAATGCGGCAGCATCGGACACGCTGCGAGGAAGATCTGCGAACGCTCCTGGAGAGCTCCGAATTCGGGTAAGCAACAGGTAATTAACACTCACATGCTTACTTTGCATGAAAAATGCCTTACCCGCTGCTATTTTCTTCACCGCCTCAAACTCTTGGAGGGCCTTGTAGGCTTCGGCCTTAGCGGCTTTGGCACTCTCAAGAGCCGTTGCAAGCTCAGACTCTCGAGTCTTCGAGTCACTCTACAAGCTCTCATGTTTTTTCACGAGATCCTGGAGCTCTTGCTGTACCTCCGCCACCCGCGCCTCCTGCTTCTCTCGCTCGGTGCGCTCCGCGGCCGCATTACGTTCGGCCGCGGCCACCGCCTCCTTCAGGGTCGCCACCTCGTTAGTGGCCCCTACAGTACCCACGTTATCCTTGTCATTTTTCTTGCAATCAAATCCTTTTCTGTAAGGTACAATTTTCATAAGGTATTACTCACCTTCTTTTTCCTCGAGCTGCTTCTTGGCATGCCCGAGCTCGTTCTCGGACCGCTCGAGGTTTTCCTTCAAAGTATTGACCTCCGCAGTCAGTGCGGGGGAGGTCAGCAGCACAGCCTGCAATCCCATATTGACATATTTTTTATGACTCCTACGTTTATCTTTCTAAAGATCCTCAGTCCGGCTTTTCTTTCCGAACACCGAACCGAGCATTAGGGGCTACTGTCTATGCGGTACCATTTTACATATATTAAAATTCTTACCTCAAAGCCTGTTAGAAGGCTGCTGCAGGCTTCGGTCAGCCCGCTCTTGGCGAGCTGGACCTTCTGAATCACCACACTCATAACAGTGCGGTGTTCCTCTTTGACGGAGGCGCCGTTGAGCGCCTCCAGCAAATTATCCGGCACCTCCGGTTGGACGGAGGCAGCCGGCGTCTCGGTCTTGCCCTTCTTATGAAGGGGTCGCCCGCCGAACTCCGGAGCAACTGTGGCCTCCGGGGCTGAGTCCGGTACAAAGTCCGGGAGGGTGTCCTGTGACACCTCCGGGGCCTCCTCCTCCTGGTAGGTCCCTTCCTGGGATCCCACCTCGGCGTCGTCCGCGGCACGGAGGGTGGAGGCAGTCGGAAGGGAATCCATATCGGACGCACCCAAGGACCCGCTCGACGAAACGGGAAGATCATCCTTGGGCGGACTGCAGGGTTGTATGCGACATTAGAAAGACATTATGTGGCGAAAAGAAAAAACCTTGAAGTTATTCGGGAGTCTGGATACTTACGATCTCGCCAGGGGCTTGGCCCTTGGAGGCCAGTCCTCGTCGTCGTCACTGGCGTTGGCGGAGCAGTCCGGGGGAAGAGTTTTTCCCTTCTTGGACCCTTCGGCCTCCCTTGTTGGGGAGGCCTTCCTTTTCTTCCCTTCCCCCGCTGGGGGAGAGGCTTTCTTCTTCTCCTCCTCGCCTTGGTGGGAGGAGTCGGCCTCGGATTAATCATCCGATAGCACCTGGAAACGGGAACTCTTCCGAGTCCCCATGGCCGCCTTCTTGGCCTTCTTCTCCGGCACCACGTGGGGTGCCGGAGCCAGCATCCCCGTTAGGCGGGCGTCCGCTGGGTCCTCTGGCAATGGGGCCAGACAGATAATCCGTTCGGCCTTCGCTAGCCATTCCTGTCAAAGGTAAAGGGAGTTTAGATCCCGCATAGAGCCAAACTATGGAAAACAAGTGGTGAAATCACTTACCTCGTCAGCTGGACGCTGCGAGCGGAATCCGCGATCTTCGGTAGCGGATGCGGGAGCTTCGGCGCCCTTGAACAACACCTTCCAGACATCTTTGTACGTAGTGTCGAAGAGCCCGCTCAGGGTCTGGTGTTGCGCCGGATCAAACTCCCACATGTTGAAGCCCCGTCGCTGGCACGGGAGAATCCGGCGGATGAGCATGACCTGGACTACGTTGACAAGCTTGAGCTTCTTGTCCACCAGCTTCTGGATACAGGCTTGGAGTCCGGTCAGCTCCTCCGAATCCCCCCAAATCCGGCCACTCTCTTTCCAGGAGGTGAGCCGTGTAGGGATGCCAGATCTGAATTCGGGGGCCGCTGCCCAATCAGGGTCACGCGGCTCGGTGATGTAGAACCACCCCGATTGCCACCCCTTGATGTTTTCCACGAAAGTGCCCTCCAGCCACGTAACGTGGGACATCCTGCCCACCATGGCGCCTCCGCACTCCGCTTGGCTGCCCTTCACAACCTTCNGAGGTGAGCCGTGTAGGGATGCCAGATCTGAATTCGGGGGCCGCTGCCCAATCAGGGTCACGCGGCTCGGTGATGTAGAACCACCCCGATTGCCACCCCTTGATGTTTTCCACGAAAGTGCCCTCCAGCCACGTAACGTGGGACATCCTGCCCACCATGGCGCCTCCGCACTCCGCTTGGCTGCCCTTCACAACCTTCGGCTTGACACTGAAGGTCTTGAGCCACAAGCCGAAGTGGGGCTGGATGCAAAGGAAGGCCTCGCACACGACGATGAACGCCGAGATGTTGAGGATGAAATTCGGGGCCAGATCATGGAAATCTAGGCCGTAGTAGGACATGAGCCCGCGGACAAAGGGATGAAGCGGGAAGCCCAGTCCGCAGAGGAAATGGGGAAGAAATACTACCCTCTCATGGGGCCTGGGGTTAGGGACGAGCTCTCCCTCGTCGGGGAGCCGATGCGCGATGTTGCTGGACAAATATCCGGCGGCGCGCAGCTTCTGGATCTGCCCCTCCGTGACGGAGGAGGCCATCCACTTGCCTCCCGCTCCGGACATAGTTGGAGAAGGTTGAGGTGAGAAGTGCGGACTTGGGCGCTGGAGCTCGAGTTCGCGGAGATGGATAAGCCAAGGAGGAAGAAGGCGCAGGTAAAAGGGTTGGATCTTTATCCCCTTATATGGGCGGACAAAAACATGTGTCCCCACCGACCTGGTAAAACTCGCTTATCTCCCAAGCGTCACAATCAATGGCGCGGTTGGGTTACTCACGTCCGTATTGATGGGAATCCCGGAATAAGGGGAACACGATCTCTGCTTCGACAAGACGTGCCAAGGAAACCGCTTCGCTAAACGCGCTGAGGCGGAACAATAAAAACAATTTGAGTAAAGGCTTGGTAGTGGTGCGACGTCACGCCACAGAATACGTCAACAGATTGATCTTTTGTAATATTATTCTCTCTACGGTGGTATGCGGAATTTATTTTTGCAGAGCCGGACACTATCCTGGTGTTCACGATCTCCTATAAATTATTCGGAGGAAGAACCCGCCTTGCAATGCCGAAGACAACATGCGCGCCGGACTCGTCGTCATTGAAGCCTGGTTCAGGGGCTACTGAGGGAGTTCCGGACTAGGGGGTGTCCGGATAGCCGAACTATCATCATCGGCCGGACTCCAAGACTATGAAGATACAAGATTGAAGACTTCGTCCCGTGTCCTGATGGTACTTTCCTTGGCATGGAAGGCAAACTTGGCGATACGGATATGTAGATCTCCTACCATTGTAACCGACTCTGTGTAACCCTAGCCCTCTCTGGTGTCTATATAAACTGGATGGCTTTAGTCCATAGGACGAAGAACAACAATCATACCATAGGCTAGCTTCTAGGGTTTAGCCTCTTTGATCTCGTGGTAGATCCACTCTTGTAACACACATCATCAATATTAATCAAGCAGGACGTAGGGTTTTACCTCCATCAAGAGGGCCCGAACCTGGGTAAAACATCGTGTCCCTTGTCTCCTGTTACCATCCGCCTAGACGCACAGTTCGGGACCCCCTACCCGAGATCCGCCGGTTTTGACACCGACAGCCGGGGTTTCAGTTCTTTGAGGATTAGACCGTTTGCTCGTTCTGCTTGTCCATTCGACTGGGGGTGAGCAACTGAAGCATAGTCGACTCGCGAGCCCTGAGAAGCACAAAAGGCTTTGAACTTGTCGGAATCGAAGTTTGACCCATTGTCAGTGATGATGCTATGCGGAACTCCATATCTGAATATCAACTCTCTGATGAAACTGATGGCAGTGCACGCATCGAGTTTCTTGATAGGTTTAGCTTCGATCCACTCCGTAAACTTGTCGACTGCCACTAGCAAGTGAGTGAAGCCACTTCTACCAGTTCTCAGTGGTCTAATCATATCCAACCCCCAAACGGCGAAGGGCCAGACGAGTGGAATGGTCTTCAAGGCTGAGGCGGGTTTGTGTGACATATTGGAATAGAACTGAAATCCTTCACACTTGTCGACTATTTCCTTTGCCATTTCATTTGCTTTTGGCTAATAAAATACCGCTCGGTATGCTTTAGCCACAATGGTCCGAGAGGACGCATGATGACCACAGGTCCCCGAGTGGATATCATAAAGAATTATCTGACCTTCTTCTGGTGTTATGCATTTCTGGCTGGCTCCAGTCGCGCTTTGTCTGTACAACTGTCCCTTGATCACAGTAAAGGCCTTGGATCGGCGGACGATCTGCAGTTTTCTGGTACTCTTGCAGCTCTACCACTGCCATCAGAGCATTGGCGATCTTAGAGCCTTTCTGAAAACACTCTTCCGCTTTCTTCCGATTGCCAGTGACAGTGATCACACCTTTGGGGCCTGGCATCTTCAGTTTGAGGTATACATAACATGGTCGAGCCAGGAAACGTGCATATGCCGGCCTTCCTAGAATAGCGTGATAAGCGCTCTGGAAATCCACGACCTCAAAGGTCAACTTTTCCTTACGAAAATTCTTGCAGTCACCAAAAACCACATCGAGAGCAATTTGGCCGAGTGACTCAGCCTTCTTTCCAGGAATGACTCCATGGAAGCTCATGTTGCTGGTGCTGAGTCTGGACATCGGAATGCCCATCCCTTTCAACGTCTCTGCATACAGTATGTTCAGGCCACT
>LR880972.1:8777181-8789322 GCA_904067115.1 Aegilops sharonensis | reverse complement strand
AGCATTAAGCATAGCAAAGTCATAGCAACATCAATCTCAGAACATAGTGGATACTAGGGATCAAACCCTAACAAAACTAACTTGATTACATGGTAAATCTCATCCAACCCATCACCGTCCAGCAAGCCTACGATGGAATTACTCACGCACGGCGGTGAGCATCATGAAATTGGTGATGGAGGACGGTTGATGATGATGACGGTGACGAATCCCCCTCTCCGGAGCCCCGAACGGACTCCAGATCAGCCCTCCCGAGAGAGATTAGGGCTTGGCGGCGGCTCCGTGTCGTAAAACGTGATGAAACTTTTTCCTTGATTTTTTTCTCCCCGACCGTTAATATATGGAGTTGGAGTTGAGGTCGGTGGAGGTCCAGGGGGCCCAATAATTCTTATAAATTCCAAAAAGTGCCTCCGTGGATTTTCAGGACATTCCGAGAACTTTTATTTTCTACACATAAAACAACATCGTGGCAGTTCTGCTGAAAACAGAGTCAGTCCGGGTTAGTTTCATTCAAATCATGCAAGTTAGAGTCCAAAACAAGGGCAAAAGTGTTTGGAAAAGTAGATACGTTGGAGACGTATCAGCCGCACCGGGAAGGAGTCAATGTTCCTACATGTCATTATTCATTTTATTAGGTATAGAATTAATTACTAGATTTAATCGTAGGAAACATGGCTAGCAACGATGAAGGACAGGGTTCTGGTGACTGCGACAACGTCTACCGGGTGGCAGAAGAATTTTTGAGAGACGCCGACACTAGTAGAAAAAGGGCCATTTGTCCCGGTTCGTGGCATGAACCGGGACTAAACCCCCCCTTCTACACAAGTTCAAGGCATGAACCGGTACCAATGGCTATGAGCCAGGAGCGCGGCCCAATGGTCCCGGTTCGTGTCTAGAACCGGGACAAATGGATCCAGACGAACCGGGACCAATGCCCACGAGGACCCGGCCGGCCCCCTGGGCTCATGAACCGGGTCTAATCCCCCCCATGGGTCCCGGTTCATGAAGAACCGGGACTAATGGGCTGGCCAGGCCCAAACGAAAGCCCTGTTTTCTTCTAGCACGATGATCAAGAGTTGATGTTTGTGGGTCCACCTGTCACATCGGAGAATGATACTGACATTGAGACCGGCGCTGAGACTGAGACCGGCACTGAGACTGAGACCGACATCGAGACCGGCGCTGAGACTGAGACCGGTGCCGAGACTAGCAGAGCCGGTATAGAACCGAAAGCAAAGAGGCAATGGCTTCCTAACAAGCTCATGGCTACTAGACTGGTGGTCACGGAGGTGGACGACAATAATTTTGAGCCAATCGGGCCCGAGGAAGCGCGCGCGTGCTACGGAAATCAAGTAGGCTGCATCATACGGACAACCGCCACCATCAATGATGCGAAACTAAAGAAGATAGATAATATGAGGCCCTCCCTCCTAAAGAAGCTGCACCAGAAATTCTTGTTCCCGGCCAGAATGAAAAGGGTTATAAAGATCCAGATAAGGACCCGACAATGAAGAAGATAATTAAACACGCGATGACCAAGTTTAGCGACGCGTTCGCCGCCTGGAAATCAAGGGTGAAATATCGGATCGTCACAAGGAACCCTACTCCGAGATTGGAAAGGATAATCCGACAATCACGGCAGAGCACTTTCAAATATTCAAGGCGGCTTGCGAGGCCGAAGCTGCCAAAAAAAGTCGAAGTACATGAAGGGGCTTCAACAGAGGAACATTGGGAGCCACCACCTCGGAAGCCCTGGTTACGGAGGGAAGAGGTCCATATGGGCCAAGGAGGACACGGAAGCCGCGAGTCTGGGCATCCCAGGCCCCTTGGCGGAGTTCACCGTCCCGCAGGAGCGTGACGTCCTCAGGGCCCGGCATCGTTGGGACCCAGTGAAGAAGGTTTTCAAGACGAACGGGCTCACGACGGAGTTCATGAGACTGCTAGTGATTTTAGTTTCTAATCAATTCGACTACATGTTAGTCATATTTGTAAACGATCCTTATGCATTTTGCAGAGAGAGCAACACAGGATTGCGGCCGAAAGTGACTCGCCGTCTGAGGCGTTGGCGAGGCCCAAGTGAGACACTCCATTCAAGCGGGCGTTAAACATATTGAAAGGACTCTCGGTGGAGACTTGACCGTCGTATGGACGCGTGCACGGTGTCGGAGACGGCGCCACGTGGAAGAAGTACTACCGTGAGACCACGGAGGAGAGAAAGGGAAGACGGAGGTTAACTGAAGAAAACATCGACAAGAAGGTTGAGACTGTGATTGAGAAGAAATGATCTCAAGCAGTCGCAACAACGGTAGCTGCCGCAAAACAGGTGGTTGTAGATATGTCTACTACCTTGGTTCTGGCCGTTTTCAATTGGACCATGCAAAATCCAGGAAAACGTGCAGCGGACTTTCCCCTTGCTGACTTCTTGGCAAGCAGATCAACTAGCGTTGCACCAGCACCTACAGCTGCACCTGCTCCCGCACCGGATCCCGCACCGGCTCCTGCACCTGCTCCCGCACTGGCTCCTGCACCTACTCCGGCACCGGCTCCGGCACCGGACGTGCTCGGCGGTGCTTCGTCTTTGGCTGAGCTCAACGCCCTCACGATATTTGTCACATCGGCCCTCCTCAATAAATGTGTAATCTCCCGTTTTCGTTGCCTTTCAGATGTCTCACGTCGCAAACTTCTCTTTGCAGGCCGACGAAACCCCTTGCACCTTATTGTACACCATCGGCGACGATAATGGAGCCGAAAGAACCATTGTTCCATAGCTGGCCGATCCCCCCAGACGTCTTCAAGGTTTCCGTGGCCAGTGTCAAACCGGGCCACGAGAATTTGACTCCTCTAGTACTAGTGGGGGATGACGACGAGACCCCGCGACAGCTTGGTGATTGTTGCAATGTGCGGGTCCTGTTGTGGCCAAAGAGTCTGCTTCGTCTGGAGGCGGCCGGGAGCACACCCACGAGCACGCAGTTAGGTATGAACATCAACACCTCACCTACTCAATTAGCGTCGGCTGTCGTGCTGGGTGATAGTGTAGGGGGTGAGGAAGAGGCTCCATTAGTCGTTGGTGATGTCGCCATAGATGAGGATGAGGATGACGATGACACTCAACAATATGTCAATACTGGCGCCTACTTAGGGTTTGAGCGTCATGAGTCAGTGCCTGAATTGTCGCCTCCGGAGTGTGAACGTATTATGGACAACCTTCCGGTACCAAAGAAGTCTAGGAAGAGACCGAGGAAAGGCAAAAAACCTGATTCTATGATCCAGCCGCCTCAGAAGCCTCGGGTTCAAGACCGTATAGATATCCCCGGTGCGGCAAAATGGCATATCGCCGGTGAACAAATCCTACCTGATGCAGCGATAGGGGCCAAATTCGGCGATGTAAGGAGACTTCATGACGATGTGTTGCGGAGAGAGAAAGGCCTCATCGCCTCGAAAAATCCAGGATACCCACTCTACGTGGTTAATGTGCCGCGGCAATTGTCGTATGTCGACACATTCCCCGCGGACAAGTTCTTCCTTCGATTCGATGACATCTTCGACATGTATCACTTGAAGAAGCTGGATTTTACGTTTGTCCGCCTTTATGCCTTGCACATGAACTACCTCATCGGGGTTGAGTAGATATGTTTTATCTGTGTCGCTGACCCGTACTTCATGCACGAGAGCTTCTTGGTAGTCTGCGCACAGCACCAAGAATTCGCGAGGGAGTACCTCGTCAATTTCATGCTCGCCAATAAGGACAAGGAGGTGATTCTCGTGCCTTATCATCCCATGTAAGTCATCCGCGCGGATATCCTTCCTTTGATTTCAATCATTCATTTGCACGATGGAGGCTAATTAATTTGAGGTGTAATTATTTTGCGCAGCGGCGGGCGCGCCGTCCTCATCATCCTCTACCCCTGATACTCTCACGCTCTTTACTTGGACTCGTCAAAGAACATTACCAAAAAGGATTACACCCACATCAATTCTGTTCTCGACAGTGCTATCTTTTACTACGGCAAAGGGGGTGGAGAGGTCAACGACAAGAAGACAAGGCCCGGCAAGCCCGCCTTCAGCCATAAGACCGACTTCTGCTGCATCCAGCAACCGAGTGATTCTCGTAATGATGGATTCCATGTCCTACACCACATGCTGGAGTACAGACGGGATCACCAGAAACTTCACATGTCACCTAAATCCGGCGATGCCCATATTCTGCAATGGGCAAAGCACATAGGAGATATCGAGGATCATCAACTTGAAGTTGAGTTCTATCACATCTAGCGTGAACTTGCCCAAATCATCATGAAGAAGGTCCTCGAAAAAATAGGGATGTTCTACGAAGAAGGAGAAATGTCGCGGGAAGACGTCCGAACACGCGTAGCCTCTTAGCGTCTCGACATGAAGCCTTTCACTAAGCTCGGGGACTTTCTCCCTGACATGGATGGATGGCACGACATGTTGGAGTGATTGTCGATATATGACAATGTGTGTCCGTTTAGTCCATATTTTCTGTATGACAAAACTTTGAGTTATGCACGGTGAAACTTTATTTCCGATGTAATTAAACCGTCCTCCTCCTCGACTAGCGAAGATCACTCTAGTTAGGGCATTTTGGGTACGATGAACTTTGTTATTTATGCTTATGATATGTTGTTTCTATTTTTGCCAAGTCTGTGTCTTTCTTTTGCTCAACTATATATGTTGGACATCATCGACTCATGTGACGATGCAGGTGCATAGATCATCGATGGCAAAGAAGTGCTACGCCAGGAGTATACGATGAGTGGCTGGAGTGCCAGGCCCAGGTGTACCGGTTTTCGGTTTCCGAGTGATAGCCAGTTGTTAGTTTAGGTTCACACTAATGCGAGAGAGGGATACGAACTCATGTACTTCATAGTTCCGCTCTCACTCATAGTGTAGCTCTTCTCGTTTATATCATTGTTTATATGGATGACGATGTAGTTGCAAGTAATCGAGACTTGTATCACTATTTTTGAGATGATGACGAGAGACCACTTTGTGTTGGATGATGATTATGATGATGACATGATTTGATGAGACTATTTGTATGTATATGCTATGATTACATTTGTATGTGTATGATATGCTAAAGATTATTGTATAAATCCTATTCAAATACAAAACAAATATGCATAAAAAACAGAAACTAATAACACTAGCAGTAGCGAGGGGAACAAAGTTAGCAGCAGCGCTCCCTTACCAGTAGCGCTTACATCTAACAAGTGATGCAGATATTAGCAGCAACGCTCTTAGCTAAAGCGCGCTACTGCTAGCCATGTATAGCAGTAGCGTGGGACTATAGGCGCTACTGTTACACGTTAGCTGTAGCGCCTTATTAGTAGCGCGACCACCCGCGCTACTGATAGGCAAAATACCCGCGCTACTGATAGGGTTTTTCCTAGTAGTGTTTATTTTGGTGCTGTCCTATTGTGCCCTCTGTGCCGCGCAAGTGTGAGGGATTCCCGCTGTAGGGTGTTGCAATACGTTCATGATTGGCTTATAGTGGGTTGGTTGAGTGACAGAAGCATAAACCCGAGTAAGGGGGTTGTGGCGTATGTGATAAAGGGGGCTTGATGCTTTAATGCTATGGTTGGGTTTTACCTTACTGATCTTTAGTAGTTGCGGATGCTTGCTAGAGTTCCAATCGTAAGTGCATATGATCCAAGAAGAGAAAGTATGTTAGCTTTTGCCTCTCCCTCATATGAAATTACAGTGACGACTACCGGTCTTGTTAAAAATTGCCTAGGATAATTCCGCACACCGATCCATCATTATTCCACACTCGCTATTTATAATATGTAGTAATATATTCTAACTTTATGATAACAACACCTACTTTTATATTCTAGTTGGAAGCAAACATTCGGTGTACGTAGAGTCGTATCCGTGGCAAATAGAACTTGAGAGAATATTGATCTTACCTTTAGCTACTTGTGGGTTCGACACTCCATACTTATCACTTCCACCTTTGAAAATTGCTACGATGATTCCCTGCACTTGGGGATTATCAACATCGTAGTATTGTCAGGAAAACAACAGGTGCAGACTTGGAAACTAGGGGGAATAGAACTCGAAAGTTAAGCATGCTCAGGCTGGAGTAGTGATAGGATGCGTGACCTGCCGGAAAGTTAAACGATTTGGAATGAGTGGTTCATAATTGAGCAGTGAGCAGTTATGAGGGGTGATTAGAGTGGGTGATTAGAGATTAAATTGTCAAATAATTGAGAAATTTGAAAATAAGAAAAAATTCAAAAAAAATCAGGAAAACAAAATTTCAAAAAAATTCCTTGTTACCAACCGGGACTAAAGGTGGAGCTCCAGACAGCGGCCACGTGGAGGGCCTTTAGTCCCAGTTCGTAATAGAACCGGGACTAAAGAGGGGGGGGCTTTAGTGCCGACCCTTTAGTCCTAAAGGCCCTCTGGAACCGGGAAAAATGGCCCTTTGTCTACTAGTGCTTGGATGTCATGTAAATATAAGTTTTTCGAAAAGCAGGACCACTGTATCGAGCAATGCATACAATCATCTTTATTTTTTAACACGGTACAAACGAAAACGCTCATATATACGCGCATACACTCACCCCTATTAACGCGCACGCACACGCTTTACCCCTATAAGCACCTTCGAGAGACTGAGCCGGCATATCAATTTGAGATTTACGAAGTTATCGTAAGCGTCTCGTTGTCGACAGGAACGTCTCCTCCTACTAAAAGCGCATCGGCGAAAATCCAGAAATAAATCCAGGAATAATGCGAGCACCATGATTTGAACCCTGATGGGTTGGGGCTACCATCGCCTGTCTAACCATCCAACCACAGGTTGGTTCGAACACTCATGTTTATTATGTTATTCAACAAAGGCTTATGAAATAAATACATAAATCGACCGTAAAACACATTTCTGACATAAACAGACGCCCTACCTACAAGGTTGATGATGTGTCCTGACCTCTCGCCAACACAGACCATGAAAACCGATGGCCTCGACAAACCGCTCACTGGCTAGCCGCGAGCACCAACCGGTGTAGCAGACTCTCATCATGCACCGCATGCACACTCTAAATCTATCGCCTCTACCACAACCCTAGATAGCGATACCTCCGTGCACACGTCCATCATCACGGTTCCGTCATCGAGAATCCGCTGTACCACGCCGCCAAGACCCGACGCCATAGATGTGGTATATGCCACACCGCTCCACCTTCTGACCCTCCAGCGCCTACTCCAAGACAATGCCCCATGAGGGACAACAGCGTTGTGTATCGCCATCTCAACATGGCAATGAGTACCTGATACTCGCAAACCCGACGGGTAAAAATCCTATTAGGGTAAGGGTTTCGGAAATTTAAATAATACCCATGGGTTCATAAGTAGGAAAAAATTATACCCATCGGGTAAGCCGGGTACGGGTACGGGAAGGCAATACCCAAACCCGCAAACCCGCATACCCGCATCTTAATACAACTTACATGTAGGCCCCATATGTCATTCACTAAAGAAAGAAAACCCTAGGCTAATCAGGCCCAGCCAGCAGCCCCCGCACTCAAATCTTGCGGAATAGAATCAGGTAAATAGTTAAATCATTTTCTAATACAAAAGAGTGCTATATATAGTGAATCATTTTGTAACTCAAAAGAGTACTATTTCTGTAAGAAATTTCTGTGACTATTTTATATAGCGAAATTTGATGTGAACTTTATTGTGCAGTGATACAAGCAATGGCCGAAGCCATGTAGATGAGCCCATGGACGCAGCAACACCAATGGATGAAGATGGACATCATGTTAGCATTTCAGACGATGAAGAAGTTGAGGTGCAAGAGGTGCATCTGCATCAATCGTCTAAGCGCAAGCTCACGTCTAATGTTTGGTTCGACACGAAGAAGATTATGATAAATGGAGAATGGAAGGAAATGTGTGTTGGAATGTTGTTTATATGTGCTGGAAACGTTGTGTGTATGAGTTTAAAATGGTATATGTGTGGCTGAAATGTTGAAATGTTATATATATGTGATGAAATGGTATATATGTTGCTGAAATGATGAAATATATGTGTGGATTAATGAAATGTTGTGCATATGTGAAAAATTGGGTGAGGTGGACGTGTTGGCTATTTTTACCCGCGGGCATATCCGGCCAGGTACGGGTATGGAAACAATTTCATACCCGAGGTACGGGTAAGGGTATGGGACAAAAATATTGGTACGGGTAAGGGTTTGGGCGTGTATTACCCACACCCGAACCCGGCTAGTGCCTTGTTGAGACGCCATCGTCTGATCTGAAAGATCCGGATCTTGGGTTTCTCCAAAAGGAGCCCGAGAGAGGATATGAGAACTGCAAGACGATGCCTTCATCAGAATAACTAAACATGTAGTGCCAGCTAGTTAAACAAATGACAGTTCATCCTAACTACTATCAAATGACAGAACAAATTATTAAAATCCATTAGCTAAATAGGGAATAGTTCATCGATATTGCTGTTACCAGATCTTCCTCTTCATCTTCCTCTTCTTCTGCTTCTGATTCTGCTGCTGCCGCTGCTTCTTCCTCTTCTTCAAATCCTGCACTGACCTCTGTTAAGCCACATGATACGTCTCCAACGTATCTATAATTTTTGATTGTTCCATGCTATTATATTACCCCTTTTGGATGTTTATGGGCTTTACTTTACATGCTGTTTTTTTGCCTATTTCAGTATTTCGAAGAAAAGGAATATCAAACAGAGTCCAAACGGAATGAAACCTTCGGGAGCGTGAATTTTGGAACAAATCTGATCCGGAGAGCTTGGAGTGCAAGTCAAGAAGCCTCTAAGGGCCCCATGAGATAGGAGGGTGCCCCCCTGTAGGGCGCGCCCCCCTGTCTCGTGGGCCCCTCGGGCGGCCACCGACGTACTTCTTCCTCCTTTATATACCTACAGACCCCGAAAACATCCAGGAGCACCATGAAACACAATTTCCACCGCCGTAACCTTCTGTATCCGCGAGATCTCATCTTGGAGCCTTCGCCGGCACTCTGCCAGAGGGGGAATCGACCATGGAGGGCTTCTACATCAACATCCTTGTCCCTCCGATGAGTTGTGCGTAGTTTACCACAGACCTACGGGTCCATAGTTATTAGCTAGATGGCTTCTTCTCTCTTTTAGGATCTCAATACAATGTTCTCCCCCTCTGTTGTGGAGATCTATTCAATGTAATCTCTTTTTGCGGTGTGTTTGTCGAGATCCGATGAATTGTGGGTTTATGATCAAGTTTATCTATGAAGAATATTTGAATCTTCTCTGAATTCTTTTATGTATGATTGAGTTATCTTTGCAAGTCTCTTCGAACTATCAGTTTGGTTTGGCCTACTAGATTGATCTTTCTTGCCATGGGAGAAGTGCTTAGCTTTGGGTTCAATCTTGCGGTGTTCTTACCCAGTGACAGAAAGGGTTGCAAGACACGTATTGTATTGTTGCCATCGAGGATAACAAGATGGGGTTTATATCATATTGCATGTGTTTATCCCTCTACATCATGTCATCTTGCTTAAAGCGTTACTCTGTTCTTATGAACTTAGTACTCTAGATGCGGGCAGGAGTCGTTCGATGTGTGGAGTAATAGTAGTAGATGCAGGCAGGAGTCGGTCTACTTGTTATGGACGTGATGCCTATATACATGATCATGCCTAGATAATCTCATAACTATGTGCTTTTCTATCAATTGCTCGACAGTAATTTGTTCACCCACCGTAATACTTATGCTATCTCGAGAGAAGCCTCTAGTGAAACCTATAGCCCCAGGTCTATCTCTTATCATATTTGCTTTCAATCTATCTTTATTTGCATCTTTACTTTTTGCATCTATATTACAAAATACCAAAAATATACTATTATCTCTATCAGATCTCACTTTCGTAAGTGGCCGTGAAGGGATTGACAACCCCTGTATTGCGTTGGTTGCGAGTTCTCAGTTTGTTTGTGTAGGTGTGTGGGACTTTTGAGGAGCCTCCTACTGGATTGATACCTTGGTTCTCAAAACTGAGGGAAATACGTACGCTACACTTTGCTGCATCACCCTCTCCTCTTCGGGAAAACCAACGCAAGCTCAAGACGTAGCAAGAAGGATTTCTGGCGCCGTTGCCGGGGAGATCTTCGCTCAAGTCAAGACATACCAAGTACCCATCACAAACCCATCTCCCTCTCATTTACATTATTTGCCTCTCGTTTTCCTCTCCCCCACTTCACCCTTGCCGTTTTATTCGCCCTCTCTTTCCCAATCTCCTCCTCTCTTTCGCTTGCCTTTTCCCATTGCCCGTGTGTTTGCTCGTGTGCTCCGTTATTATGGCCAGTCTTCCTATCCTTGTTATTACTCCCGAACATGAAATCCTCAATTTTAAACAAAGGGAGGGAGAAAATTTAAAAGATGCTTGGCATAGAATTTGCAATGCTCAAAATAGATCTACTAGGAAGCTTTCCACTTCCATTCTTCTCCGCAATTTTTTTGTAGGCATCACTCCTTGGAATAGATGTGTTCTTGATACTGTCGCCGGAGGTGATTTCTTGAGTAGCCATACGTTTGATGCTTATAATGCTATGTTAGATTTGTTTGGCCCACCACCTCTTTTGGTCAATGGAACTGTTTTAAGCTTAGAACACGTTATGCAACGGCTTGATATTACTGAAAATAAAATTGCCACTATTGAGTTGATTGAAAATTAAAAGATTCATAATCATATCACCCAATATGGATCTAGGGTTGGAGTTACTTCGAAAAATCTTAAAGAGAAAGAACCTATAGTTAATGAAAAAATAGATATTGATTCTGCTAGAATTGGTAAACTTGAGGATATAATTACCAACTTAGGTTTCGCGTTTTCTTCCTTGAAAAACACTCGAAAACCCCCTACAAAAACCGCCAAGTTTATTTATGTTCCTAAAAATAAGGGTGAATCTTCTAGTAAGGGAGACGCGGATCTCAAATCCATAAGTGTTCATCCCAATTGTCTTTCTATCGTTAAGGAACCTTTTGCTACAAACGAATTTCTTGAATTTTTGCCTAATGTTTTAATAATTGATGAAAAGGGAGAACCTTCTAAAGATTATAAGTGCTCTATTGAGGAATCTAGTGCCAAAGATGGCACTAGTTAGATCTATCTTCGCTTTTATGCCTAGCTAGGGGCCTTAAACGATAGCGCTAGTTGGGAGGCAACCCAATTTTTCTTTATGTTTTTTGTTTTTGCTCCTGTTTAGGAATAAATCTTGAATCTACTCTCTTTTTAGATGTGTTTTTATCTTTTAATTAGTGTTTGTGCCAAGTAGAACCTATAGGATAACCTACGATGATAGTTGATTTGATTCTGCTGAAAAACAGAAACTTTGCGCGCACGAATATAATTTTTTTAAATCACAGGAACGTGATTTTGCATTGATTCTTTTTGCTGCTGTTCAATAGACACATGTTCCAGGACTTCCTATTTTGGTAGGATTTTTAAAGTTCCAGAAGTTTTCTTTAGTTACATATTGCTACAGACTGTTCTGTTTTTTGACAGATTCTGTTTTTCGTGTGTTGTTTGCTTATTTCAATGCATCTATGGCTAGTAATTCAGTTTATGAACCATAAAGAAGTTGGAATACAGTAGGTTTAACACCAAAATAAATAAATAATGATTTCATTGCAGTACCTTATGTGGTGGTTTTGTTTTCCTTCACTAACGGAGCTTATAAGATTTCCTGTTGAGTTTTGTGTTGTGAAGATTTCAAGTTTTGGGTAAAGCTTTTATGGACTATGGAATAAAGGGTGGAAAGAGCCTAAACTTGGGGATGCCCATGGCACCCGAAGATATTCAAGAATAGCCAAAAGCCTAAGCTTGGGGATGCCTCGGGAAGGCATCCCCTCTTTCGTCTTCGTTCATTGGTAACTTTACTTGGAGCTATATTTTTATTCGCCACATGATATGTGTTTTGCTTGGAGCGTCGTGTCTTATATTAGTCTTTGCTTTTTAGTTTACCACAATCATCCTTACTGTACACACCTTTTGGGAGAAGCCTATTTGATTAGAATTTTGTTAGAATACTCTATGTGCTTCACTTATATCTTTTGAGCTTGATAGTTTTTGCTCTAATGCTTCACTTATATCTTTTAGAGCACAGTGA
>LR880972.1:8766641-8777081 GCA_904067115.1 Aegilops sharonensis | reverse complement strand
ATGAACATGACCCATGCCTGATCCAGTATGCAGCAAGCAGGGGGTGGCCAATATTTTTCATGCTAGATGTGTTATTCTCAAGATGAGTGTTTATTCACTTGTCACTGCACAAGAGTGTGACGATAATAGGGATGCCCAGTCCCGAAATGAAAAAGAAATTTACTTTATGTTGTCAAATAATAAATTCCTTCGAAAGTGTTAGTATGGACGGCACCCGTGGATACGGCTAGCCGTAGATTGTGAAAGAATGGTGGAAGTGTGAATAAACTTTGTTTTATATTTGGGAACCGCCTATACTGTATGTAGTATGGAAAGTATTGGGAATTAATCGTTTTTGTTGATAGGAAAAGCATGTCACCCAAAATAATTGTTTCTCTCAATTTAATCTTTGAGCTCTGGCGCCTCTGCAAATCTCTGCTTCCCTCTGCGAAGGGCCTATCCTTTACTTTTCAGTATTTACTTTATGCAAGAATCAATAGTATGCATTCTCATTTCAAACTCAATTCTACTCTAGTTGGTAAGCATCATGTGATGGGGAAAGATCTAGGCACATATATCCAGTCAAATATAATTGATCATGACTTATTATTCTGGAGGCGAAACATTAAGCCCCTATCTTTCTATGTGTTCGATGGATGCCATTTGTTCTAAAAGTATGCTTTTAGTACTAGCAATCATAGAAGCCTATATGATTATTGAGTATGTGGAGCTCTAACTTAGACTTTGTTGAATAAGTCATGTTTATTTGTGTTTGCATGATGTTAGTCGTAGTAGTCGACGAAATTCTAGCTAGTTGCATGAACTAAGTCGTGGCAGAGCAGGCGGACCGGCAGAGATTGCAGCACAAAGAGATATAGAGTGTGCGGTGCAGCGAGCGGATTGGCTGCCATTAGTTTTAAGTATATACATGCATGTCATAGGAAAGGCTACATGGGCTTTTTATGCAACCCCCGCATGGCCAACCCTAGGCGACACGAGTGGAAGCGCGACGCCCGCCCTCAACACCTCAGCGTGAAGCCCGGGCTGTGGACTATGACGACGGCAACGGGGTCTTCTTCCCTCGCGCGTGGTAGCGTCCTCCCATGGCGTCCATGACATGGACTTCGGTGACACGGAGGCGCGGTGCCGCGGGATCCCGACGGCAGACATGGCGGCAGCGACAACGACGGCCCAGCATTCCGACGGGGGAGGCGCCCCTATGGCAGCGGTCAGAATCTCAGATCTCGCCGAGCCTAGATGAGCTATTGCGGGCCGATGGGTCTGGTATGCGGATGGGTTAGGTATGCGGTGGCAGACTGGCGTGGTGGGCCTAGCAAAGCTGGCCGCTTTGGCACCGTGGTGGTGCCGCGGCCGGTCAGGCGGCGGCGGCTGGATCCTNCGTCCTCCCATGGCGTCCATGACATGGACTTCGGTGACACGGAGGCGCGGTGCCGCGGGATCCCGACGGCAGACATGGCGGCAGCGACAACGACGGCCCAGCATTCCGACGGGGGAGGCGCCCCTATGGCAGCGGTCAGAATCTCAGATCTCGCCGAGCCTAGATGAGCTATTGCGGGCCGATGGGTCTGGTATGCGGATGGGTTAGGTATGCGGTGGCAGACTGGCGTGGTGGGCCTAGCAAAGCTGGCCGCTTTGGCACCGTGGTGGTGCCGCGGCCGGTCAGGCGGCGGCGGCTGGATCCTTTTGGTCTAGTCTCCAGCAGAGAAGGCGGCGATCCGTGCACAAGAAGTTGGATGGAGTTCTTCGAACAGATCTGGGTGAAAACCTGCTCCTGGCTAGATTCCAAGGCCGGCTATGGCGACGCTCTACGGTGTCGTTCCCTCCTTGAAGGCGTCGTCGTGGAGAAGTTCTAGACCACTATCTGCTACCTCCGGGGGAAACCCTAGATCGATAGATCAGAAGACGGCGGCGCGCTTGTGTCGTTTCCCCCTTGGGGGCGTCATTCTTGGATGTGTAGACGGGCTCGAGGGACCAGTCGACGACATCTTCGGTGGACCGGTGCTTCATCATACACATTGATGGCGACGGATCTTGATGGCATGGCGTCTTGGAGATTAGGCGTCNAACAGATCTGGGTGAAAACCTGCTCCTGGCTAGATTCCAAGGCCGGCTATGGCGACGCTCTACGGTGTCGTTCCCTCCTTGAAGGCGTCGTCGTGGAGAAGTTCTAGACCACTATCTGCTACCTCCGGGGGAAACCCTAGATCGATAGATCAGAAGACGGCGGCGCGCTTGTGTCGTTTCCCCCTTGGGGGCGTCATTCTTGGATGTGTAGACGGGCTCGAGGGACCAGTCGACGACATCTTCGGTGGACCGGTGCTTCATCATACACATTGATGGCGACGGATCTTGATGGCATGGCGTCTTGGAGATTAGGCGTCTAATGTGCGATGATGGACTCGCGCAGGAGGGTGACGCTGTCTGGCGTCATGGTGGCGTCGACGGCAGGTAGACCGGGTAAGGTAGATACATCAGTAAAGCTCTGAAGATGGATTGGTGGTAGGTGGCAGCGGCGGCATCTAAGTGTGCGCTGGACCGGTGTGTGCCCCATATACCCAGCAGGTGGCTTGGATGGGGCCTCAGGTCTTATATGTTAGGTTTGGCTGTGATATTTGTTTGATATTAGGCCCAGACTATCAGCATCTCTTCATCAACTGGATAGGAGTAGCGATAAATGTTGTCTACACAGTGGCTCCAGTCTTACTGTTGTATTACTTTGTAAGGTCTTTTGTGAATAATTAATAAGCGGATGGGTCTTCCTCCTTTTCTAAAAAAAACATGCATGCGCTTGTTAGGATGAGTCAAGTATAAGCAAACCAGGAACTAGCCCCGTGCACTCCGGCCGTGCAGATGTGGCCTAACGTGCAAGTGCTGATGTGGCTGTGTTAGTAACGTGGTGTTGCATAGAGTTTGTTACAGTTAGTTGGCTGCATGCATGCTAGTTTGGCTTGGTCGTGTGGCTGTTGAGTACATGCTGGACGAGAGGAGAACGTGTGCGTGCATGTAGCTGCTAGGTAGTGAGGAGTGAGTTTAGGACCAGCCGGTTTGTATCCAGTTCATCGGACTGAGAGAAGAAACACGAGAGAAAGGCATAAGTGTGCGTGCGTGCCAAACTTGTGTGTGCTCTTCTTTTACGCTGTGTGCGTGAGTGTTTCTTCTTCCTCTGGGCACAACCAAACAGTTTTTGAATCTTACCAATCAAATGGCCCTAAGAGTGAACGCGCGAGAGAGGGATGGTCAGTCATGTTGGCTGGATATATACTACTCCCTCCGTCTGAAAATAATTTTAGTTCTAGATGCATCTCTTTTTATCCATTTTGATGACAAGTATTTGGTGACGAAGGGAGTAGAAGATAAGTTTTGTGAATAGTCTGGTCTGGTCATACGAGCAGGGCAGTGATAAATGTGGTGTCAGCGTGTGAACGATCAAGACGAGCCATGCATTAATTCATGACCCCGAAATTTGGTTGTACAAGCTGGGCTCCGGCCGGTCATGCATGCATGCATCTGAGTGACTGCGGTAACATAGTAACATTTACTCTGGCCAGCCGACGCAACACGGAGGTAGTAAAATAACATCCGATGGGCAGCCAAACAGTTTCTATGTACTTCAATAAGACATTTTTTTGGCACTGCCGTAGTGTAAAACATGGGTAATATTAAATTACAGAGGGAGTAATAAGCATCCTACATTTTTGAATATTACAGATCAAATAGCCCCAAAGAGTGAACGCGAGGAAGGGATGGAGAGTCATGTTGGATTGGGTTGGGATGCAAGATAAGTTTTGCCCATCGAGCTGGATCTGAGCAGGCTGTTCAACACGTACGTACGGCGTGCAGTCATACCATTAGGCCTTCTGCTCTCGTAGGTCAGACGACTGATAAAGGTACTATACCGGGCAGCAAAATGATAAATACCGTGTCAGTGTGTGAACGATCAAGACGAGCCATGCATTAATTCATGACCTCGAAATCTGGTTGTCCAACATGTACGTGTTCCTGTATACAGACTGGGCTCCAGCGAGTGACTGCGGCAGTAACATAACATTTACTCTGGCCAACCGATGCATAGATATGCACTTATCCGTGTGTGAATGATCGGAACGACATGCATTCATATTCATCTGTCTGCGGCAGTACTCTAAAAGGATCTCCCAAGGAGTATTACAACTATGTATTCGGTTGCATGCGAAGCCTCTGTACTGCTCTCTTCATCTCATAATATATGTACTCAGTTGCATGCGAACTCTTTATATTGCTCTCCTCGTCCCATAATATAAGATTGTTTTTATACTAATATAGTGTCTGTTCCGTAATATAAATGTATTTTTGACTCAAAACATTCTTATATTATGGGACATAAGGTGTAGTATTCAAGCTAGGGTAGGTGCTTGCCATAGAAAAAGCTAGGATAGGATATTTATTATTTCCCTGTCTATCTTAGCTAAATGGATTGCTAACTTCTAGCTATATACGTACTTCTAAACAAATGCAAAATAAATATGAACAAAGGTAGAAAAAATACGAATTCAATAGTCAACCTTATAGCAAACCCTATTGCATGAGTGAATGGATTGCTAACGTCTGATGGCACGGCATTCTTATATAGCCATCTGCTGGTTATATTATTACCCTTGCTCTTAAGTTGCCATGTATACATAATGAGTGAAATGCGTCCTTAGTCCGTTACTCGAACTGGTTGCACATATTTGGCCAATGATTTGAGAAATGACCAGATTTAGACCATGAACTTGTAATTTGATCAAATAGGGCTAAAATCGATTCAGAAGAGAAGACACCAGCCATGTGGCTGCCGCCGGCTCCACCTTCAGTTCTCGGCTGTGTTCTAGAGAGAGAGAGAGAGAAATATCATGAACTAGTGGGGTCCACTTGTCAAGTTGGGTATTGGGACATGCAAAAGCAGCCACAGAAAAATTATTAGGAGATCCCCACAACCACTAGTTGGGGAGTTTGATTTGGGGAGCTGCTAGATATGCTCTAGGAAACGTCGGAAATAGTTCCTGTAGCAGCGGCCACTGGCGGCATCTGACTGGCAGAAACAGCATGAGCAGTGATATGCGGACGACAATGTTTGGACGAGATGCAGACGAGGATTAAATCCAGCGTAGGAATCTGCTCCACAACGGAGCAACAGCCGTTGGATTGCTTTGTCGTGCACAGATCGTCCAGACAACATCGTGTGTGGAGCAGTTTCGAAACAGCATATCCGATGGTTATAGAGATTGGACGAGTAGGGAAGCGAATCACTGAGTGGAGTCAACATAGCAAAAGTTCGTCTCCTTGATGCTGCTATTTTTTACTTTTCCAAGTGTAAGATTTAAGCCATCTAATCGACTTTTTTTTAGTGGTGCCATCTAATCTACTGATTGGTGTGAGCAGTGCAAACACACTAATATATTGTAGTACTTTTAAGTATCATACTACTACTAGTGACAATAACAGTGCTAAAGAGGTGAGGGGTGGGGGGTGGTAGAACAGTGTAAAACATGTAGAAAGATGCTCGTTGCCTCCTTGCCGACATCTCCCCGCCGACCCGACCACTGTTACCCCGACCCCTAGGCCACGCCGTGATGGTGGGAGTCGGCATGCATGCTCCATCATGGACACAGTGCTACTGCTACTTCTACTGTTACACCACGGAAGGGCGCGCTTGTTTGTTTGATTGATGATGCGAAGTCCAAGTGGAGAAAGGACAAAGATGTTTTTGCCTCGTCTGCGCGGTGATGATGCTCGGCAGTCGGCACTCAAAGAAGAAAAGAAAGGAACAAGACAAACCTCCGTGACACATGACATCCAATTAGACCCGACCCATGGGACGTATACGGACACCGGACCAGATGCGGTCGTGCGTTGTCTACGCATAAAAAGAAGGCAGACGCTGCTCCAATTCCATCTTAAACGGATGAGATCCGGATCAAACGGACGATNATGCTCCATCATGGACACAGTGCTACTGCTACTTCTACTGTTACACCACGGAAGGGCGCGCTTGTTTGTTTGATTGATGATGCGAAGTCCAAGTGGAGAAAGGACAAAGATGTTTTTGCCTCGTCTGCGCGGTGATGATGCTCGGCAGTCGGCACTCAAAGAAGAAAAGAAAGGAACAAGACAAACCTCCGTGACACATGACATCCAATTAGACCCGACCCATGGGACGTATACGGACACCGGACCAGATGCGGTCGTGCGTTGTCTACGCATAAAAAGAAGGCAGACGCTGCTCCAATTCCATCTTAAACGGATGAGATCCGGATCAAACGGACGATTGTTTGGAGTCGTGCGTTAGAGTTGCCCTGACATATGACACCCAATTGGACCCATGGAACCCGAGCCAAGCGTGTAGGGTAAGGCCAACTCCTACCCATGATACAAATCGTCCCGCCACGTTCATTTGGAACAAAAAGTACACACATCATGGCCCAACGCGTGGATGTAAACGGACAAACGTTTGTTTTTTTGTCCGTTGCCGACTCATTTTTGGTCTAAATTTGGACCGTGTTTGCGTCGAAACTAACAACGCGTGGACGGACAAAACTCACGCCCTTGTCCTCCCTGGCCTGCCCCCCCCCCCCCCCCCCCCCCCCAAAAAAAAACCATAGCCACCGCCGACTGTTTTTTGACGGTCTCCTCGCTATCCAGCCCGACCATCCCAAACCATCGCCACATGTACCCCTAAACATCGCTGCCCTATGCCCATGTTTTGGAGGAGTTGTTGGCCATGTTTGTGGTGTTTTGTTGCCGCACCCGGTGGCAGGGAAGCTACAGGCGCGGCCGGCGCCCATCGACCCCAACACTTTCCGGCAGGCGCTGCCAAAGCCGCCAGTCGTAGGCAACGCCAACATTGCCCGATGCTTGTGCGGTTCTTTTCCTGGCCGCGTCTCACAACGACCGCAAGGTGTTTGAGACTTTGCTCACAAGGTATCATGAATAGTGGGGACAATTTTTTTTTCACAACTTCATTTGTTCGACAGATGGTTCATCCTCGGATGACGAAGAGCTTCTGGTTGCTCCCATGGTTGTCAATGACCATATTGCTAGGCAGCGGCCCTGGTACACGAGATCAATCTCGTGACATGCTCCGGCCTTGAACTGCAATAGGGAGTGCGGTCACGCCCTGCTCTATGTTGATTACTTTGAGAATTCACCGCTCTTCAAACCACATCAATTCCACCGCCATTTCCGGATGGCTAGACATGTGTTCAATCGTATTCGGGAGAAAGTGGTAGCATATGACCCGTACTTTGAGTGCAAAGAGGATTACCTTGGTAAGCTTGGCTTCTCCTCTTACCACAAATGCACTGCGGCTATTCGAATGCTTCCATATGGAATTCCGGGTGATCTTGTGGATGAATACGTACGTACGAGTGAGACCACATGTCTCAAATCCATGTATAGTTTCTGCAGGACCGTGGTGGCAGTATTTGGCCCTGAGTGGCTGAGAGAGACAACTGCCGTTGATACAGCCCCGCACCCCCTAGGAGAAATGCGAGCACGAAAAGGACGATGTCCGATCCTCTACACCAAAGATCGGCCCCAAACCCCTCTGCCATCACTATTTAGGTTATTGTAATTTTTATTCTAAGAAAGTACCAAACGTCCAGAGACTTGCATGAAAGGAAACAAAGGAGTCTCGGACACCATATGGCTGAGATCGAGGCACCAACATGGTGGTTATTGGCATTTTAATTCAGAAAATTTCGAACGACGTCTGAAATTATGAAACTTGGCATGGTGTCATCATATGACCCATGGAGGTTGTGGTAAAAAACTGTGAATGTTTCGCAAAAGTTGTCGCGTAGACTACTTATAAACTAGATCATCTCCAAGGAAGAAGCTAGGTTTCGAGAGGGAACATGGCCAACTTTGCATGTAATTGAGCGCTGCTTTGTAGGTTGAGCTTGAATTTTTTTTCCACACTAAATACACACCATTAAAAATATGATGTCAAAATTTACCATTTTTGGGGGATCCATTTGCTATATTTAAGCAATTAAATGCATTTTTAGATACTTAATGGATATAATACTAATTTAAACTGCGGATAAATGAAACAATCGTTAGAAATAGGTTCAAAATACTTAGTCCATGTTTAGGCCTCATGTGAGTGAAAATAGATAGTCTCATAGACAAGGTGATCAAGATCGGGGCACCAACATGGTGGTAATTATGATTTTAATTCTGAAAAATTTAAATGATGCCCAAAAATGGAGAACATTTCACGGAAGTTGTCATGTACACTGCTTACAAATCGAATTTGTCATTTTTAGTAGGTTCGCTATTTTACAGGCATTAACAGATTTTCCAGCCACTAAAAAGAGGAGAATACTCTTCGATTGAAAAGCGCATGCAAACAAGCTTCGAATGTGATTAAACTTGGCATGATGTCTTTATTGGACCCCTTTATAGGGTGTGGTAAAAATCTGAGGTCGTTATGGCAAAATCATGACACACCTCGTGTACAAAATCAAACACTCTCCCCATAAGTGTTAAGAGTTTTAAACGTAAACCGCCACCTTATACACACAACTACATTTTTCTAAATCATTTGGACTTCAAACATTTTCCAAAACGCCATACTCGAATTTGGCCTATTTTTTAGTAGGTTTGTTATTTTTAGGCATTAACTATTTTTTCAACTACTAAAAAGATTAGAATGCTCTTCAGTGAAAAGCGCGTGCAAATGAGCTTTAAATGTGATGAAACTTGGCACCGTGTCTTCATTGGACCCCTGTATGGTGTGGTGAAAATATGAGATCGTTACAGCAAATTAAACTTGATGAACCTTGTGTGCAAAATCAAACACTCTCCCCATAAGTGTACAAAATCTTGTTATACGCACTATGTGACAATCGTGGGAAAGCCGCAGAGTAAGTAATTTCTTGTGTTATGTAAAAATTGATAACAATGGCAAAGTCATAGAGTAAGTAATTTTTGGCTTATGTGATAAAGTGGTAATAATGATAATAGTCACACACTAGTAAAAAACTGGGCTTCGGTTCAGGCCTGGCCAGCCCATTAGTCCCGGATCAGCCACGAACCGGGACCCATGGGGGCATACGTCCCGGTTAGTGCGCCTAGGCGGCCGGCCGGGCCTCGGGGGGCATTGGTCCCGGTTCGTCTGGACCCTTTTGTCCCGGTTCCAGACACGAACCGGGACCAATGGGCCTCACTCCTGGCCCACATCCATTGGTCCCAGTTCGTGTCTGAAACCGGGACCAAAGGGTTGCCTTTAGTACCAGTTCCAGCCATGAACCGGAACCAATGAGGTGGCTATATATACCCCTCGGCCGCAAGAGAGCACCCCACAGCTCTGTTTTTCTCTGGCCGGTGAGGGGAGGGCTTTGTGGTGCTCTAGCTCACCTTCTATGCACATGAGGTGTTCAATGAAATGCCCGAGCCACACTACTTAAGCTTTCTCCTCTCCAAACTCGACCTCCAAGCTCCATTTTCCTAAAGATTAGTCTAGGTTTAGCGGTCCGTCACGTCCCGTCTCCGTTTTCACTGTCGTTGATCGCCCGCGCCGATCTCGTCGCCGGCACCACCGTGGTGAGCCTCTTTTTCTTATCTTCTTTCCGAAAGGAAAAAAATCTTACTTGTATGATTAGATAAATACTTGTCTAATTTTCTTATTTTTACTATTGCTTGTTATTATATAGTGCGATGGTTTTGGTATCCGCCCCCGTCGGCCCTTGTCCTGTCTAGAATTCGGATGTGGTATATATTATCTTCTATAACTATTTGGTTCATTTATTGTTTATGACAATTATGCCGACCAACTGATACGTCTCCGTCATATCTATAATTTTTTATTGTTCCATGCCAATATTCTACAACTTTTACATACTTTTGGCAATTTTTTATAGTATTTTTGGGACTAACATATTGATCCTGTGCCCAGTGCCAGTTCCTGTTTGTTGCATGTTTTTTGTTTCACAAAAAATCCATATCAACGGAGTCCAAATGGGATAAAAACTTACGGAGATTTTTTTTTAGAATATATGTGATTTTTAGAGATTGACAGAAGCTTCAACCTAGCACAGAAATTGATGCATACGGGACTGAAGGGGGACCAATATATCTTAATGCTATGGTTGGGTTTTACCTTAATGAACGTTAGTAGTTACGGATGCTTGCTAATAGTTCCAATTATAAGTGCATACAATTCCAAGTCAGGGATGACATGCTAGCAGTGGCCTCTCCCACATAAAACTTGCTATCGGTCTAGTAAAGTAGTCAATTGCTTAGGGATAATTTCGCAACTCCTACCAGCACTTTTCCACACTCGCTATACTAACTTTATTGCTTCTTTACCTAAACAGCCCCTAGTTTTTATTTACATGCTCTTTATATTCTTGCAAACCTATCCCACAACACCTACAAAGTACTTCTAGTTTCATACTTGTTCTAGGTAAAGCGAAC
>LR880972.1:8737266-8765699 GCA_904067115.1 Aegilops sharonensis | reverse complement strand
ACCTACTACACCAATGGTTGAAGAGCCACTCAAAATCTATCACACTCCTGAAGCTTTTTACTTGGATCATCTTTGATCCCTATGTGCTCGTGCTGAAACCCCAACTAGCTAGTTGAGGGCAAATATTTAGATGAGCATGCTTGTTATGTGCGACACCGCTTATCTCAAAAAGGGAAACTTTTACTGGATCAAATTCATCGCTTGCAATGCTATGCTTGGAATTTATGTGAAATATATGATTTTACTTGTTGTTCTGAAGACCCTAACAAACACCTTCCCTACCAATGTGAGTTCAGTGATAATGGAATCGTATCTTCGTATGCTAAGGGTGCTTATAATTACTATGATGTTCAACAAATTAAAGAATTTATTGCTTTTAAGGGTGGTTATGAAATTGCTTCTTTGATTGGAAACTATGATACTACTCTCTACAAATCTGAAATTTGGCCATACTTAAATATTGCTATGATAATTATGCTTCTAATCCTTATATTAAACCATATATTCAGGACTCCTCCGCTGTCCAAGAAGAGACTAATATTTTGCAGGAGTCTATCGAAGAAGAAATTAATGACACTGTGAGCTCATTGGATGAAAAAGATGAGGAGGAGAGCAGAGAACAAAAGGAGGAAGAGTGGATTGATCACCCGTTCCCACCATCTAACAAGAGTGACTCTTTATCCTATACATTGTTTAATTTCCCTTTGAATTTACCGAAGGATGAATGCTATGATGATTATTATGATCCCGTTGATTCTTTTGAAATATCCCTTTTTGATGATGCTTGCTATGCTTGTGGCCGAGATGCCAATATGAATTATGCTTATAGAGATGAACTTGCTATAGTTCCTTATGTTAAACATGAAATTGTTTCTATTGCACCCACGCATGATAGTCCTATTATCTTTTTGAATTCTCTCGACTACACTATATCGCAAAAGTTTGCCCTTATTAAGGATTGTATTGATGGGTTGCGTTTTACTACTACACGTGATGATTTTGATAGATATAATATGCATGTGCTTGCTGCTCCTATTTGCAATTATTATGAGAGAGGAACTACATCTCCGTCTCTCCATGTTTCCAATATGATAAAATTGGAAGAAACTGTTTATACTATGCATTGGCCTTTACTAGTTGTGCATGAATTGTTCTTTTATGACATGCCGATGCATAGGAAGAGAGTTATACTTTGTTGTTGCATGATATATGTTACTTTTTGCTCATTACTAAATCACAAATCATTGTTAATTAAAATTGGCTTTGATATACCTTGGGATCCGGATGGATCCATTATTTAATGAACGTTAGTAGTTGCAGATGCTTGCTAATAGTTCCAATCATAAGTGCATAGAATTCCAAGTCGGGGATGACCTGCTAGCAGGGGCCTCTCCCACATAAAACTTGATATCGGTCTAGTAAAGTAGTCAATTGCTTAGGAACAATTTCGCAACTCCTACGACCACTTTTCCACACTCTCTATACTAACTTTATTGCTTCTTTATCTAAACAACCCCTAGTTTTTATTTACGTGCTCTTTATATTCTTGCAAACCTATCCCACAACACCTACAAAGTACTTCTAGTTTCATACTTGTTCTAGGTAAAGCGAACATCAAGCGTGCGTAGAGTTGTATCGGTGGTCGATAGAACTTGAGGGAATATTTGTTCTACCTTTAGCTCCTTGTTGGGTTCGACACTCTTACTTACCAAAAGAGGCTACAATTGATCCCCTATACTTGTGAGTTATCACCAACGTGACATAGATGTTTTTATCTAGGAGGTATGTGAACCGGAAATTCCAACCGACCCTATTGTCGAGAGGTTAAATTTAGTTGAAGAAGAAAACAATTACTTGAAAGAAAAATTGAAAAGAGTTGAGGAGGAGAAGATGAGATTGGAGTTGCATGTTGTGGATGTCGTCGATGATCACAAGATCAAGATGGATGCAATGCGCTTGAAGATTAGAAAGATTAGAAAATATGCCATTCATACCGAGGCTTGGTATCATTATGCCGTTGGATCAATTGCTACCTTAGTTGCGGTTATGATCACATTTGTTGTTGCATTGAAATGTTTTACATAGTTCCAATGTATGGTTTAATTAGATGCTCTAGAGAGCTATATATATGTTTTTCAATGAGAACTATGTATGTACTTTGGTTTTAATGTGATGATGAACTTCTATTAATTTGGTCACTTATCTATTCATGATATTCTGTAATGGTTTTTGACACACTTAATTATATATAATGCACGCAGATGAACCGGCAATGGATGTACTGTAACAGACGCACGAACAAGTACATTGAGGGCCTGCGTAATTTTCTCGTAGTGGCTGAGGCAAACAAGCAGGATGGTTTTGTGTTGTCCATGTCCTAACTGTGGGAATACGAGGTCTTACTCTGACTCGAAAACCCTTCACACCCACGTGCTTTATAAGGGTTTCATGCCACACTATAATGTTTGGACCAAGCACGGAGAAAGAGGGGTTGTGATGGAAGACAGCGAAGAAGAAGAGGATGATGACAACAATGTGCCCCCTGAATACAGAAAAAGTCTGGAGTTCAAATAAGTTCAAAAAAATGAAATCCCTTTGTAACAGATGAGTTTTCATCAGAAACCATGATACTTCGAAAGAGATTGTCCATTTTGTACACGACGTGCATCCAGTTTTTGCCATAACCCTCTCAACTTTTATGAAACTCTAATAGCAAAAATAATANGCTATATATACCCCTCGGCCGCAAGAGAGCACCCCACAGCTCTGTTTTTCTCTGGCCGGTGAGGGGAGGGCTTTGTGGTGCTCTAGCTCACCTTCTATGCACATGAGGTGTTCAATGAAATGCCCGAGCCACACTACTTAAGCTTTCTCCTCTCCAAACTCGACCTCCAAGCTCCATTTTCCTAAAGATTAGTCTAGGTTTAGCGGTCCGTCACGTCCCGTCTCCGTTTTCACTGTCGTTGATCGCCCGCGCCGATCTCGTCGCCGGCACCACCGTGGTGAGCCTCTTTTTCTTATCTTCTTTCCGAAAGGAAAAAAATCTTACTTGTATGATTAGATAAATACTTGTCTAATTTTCTTATTTTTACTATTGCTTGTTATTATATAGTGCGATGGTTTTGGTATCCGCCCCCGTCGGCCCTTGTCCTGTCTAGAATTCGGATGTGGTATATATTATCTTCTATAACTATTTGGTTCATTTATTGTTTATGACAATTATGCCGACCAACTGATACGTCTCCGTCATATCTATAATTTTTTATTGTTCCATGCCAATATTCTACAACTTTTACATACTTTTGGCAATTTTTTATAGTATTTTTGGGACTAACATATTGATCCTGTGCCCAGTGCCAGTTCCTGTTTGTTGCATGTTTTTTGTTTCACAAAAAATCCATATCAACGGAGTCCAAATGGGATAAAAACTTACGGAGATTTTTTTTTAGAATATATGTGATTTTTAGAGATTGACAGAAGCTTCAACCTAGCACAGAAATTGATGCATACGGGACTGAAGGGGGACCAATATATCTTAATGCTATGGTTGGGTTTTACCTTAATGAACGTTAGTAGTTACGGATGCTTGCTAATAGTTCCAATTATAAGTGCATACAATTCCAAGTCAGGGATGACATGCTAGCAGTGGCCTCTCCCACATAAAACTTGCTATCGGTCTAGTAAAGTAGTCAATTGCTTAGGGATAATTTCGCAACTCCTACCAGCACTTTTCCACACTCGCTATACTAACTTTATTGCTTCTTTACCTAAACAGCCCCTAGTTNTATGTATGTACTTTGGTTTTAATGTGATGATGAACTTCTATTAATTTGGTCACTTATCTATTCATGATATTCTGTAATGGTTTTTGACACACTTAATTATATATAATGCACGCAGATGAACCGGCAATGGATGTACTGTAACAGACGCACGAACAAGTACATTGAGGGCCTGCGTAATTTTCTCGTAGTGGCTGAGGCAAACAAGCAGGATGGTTTTGTGTTGTCCATGTCCTAACTGTGGGAATACGAGGTCTTACTCTGACTCGAAAACCCTTCACACCCACGTGCTTTATAAGGGTTTCATGCCACACTATAATGTTTGGACCAAGCACGGAGAAAGAGGGGTTGTGATGGAAGACAGCGAAGAAGAAGAGGATGATGACAACAATGTGCCCCCTGAATACAGAAAAAGTCTGGAGTTCAAATAAGTTCAAAAAAATGAAATCCCTTTGTAACAGATGAGTTTTCATCAGAAACCATGATACTTCGAAAGAGATTGTCCATTTTGTACACGACGTGCATCCAGTTTTTGCCATAACCCTCTCAACTTTTATGAAACTCTAATAGCAAAAATAATAAACTAAAAGAATGAACTAGAAACTTTAATGAAACTCTAATAGAAAAAAGAATGAACTAGAAAACTTTAATGAAACTCTAATAGCTAAAGGAATCAACTAAAAAGCTTTTATAAACCTCTAGTATTATTGAAACTAAAATTATATAAAATTTATGCAAATAAAGTTATCAAAGTATTTTCTATTCAAAACATTAAAAGAAAAAATAAAATAAAATGAATAAGTAGAAACAAAATAAACTTTAATAAATAAGTAGAAACAAAATAAAATAAAATAAAATTTTATAAAATAAATAAGTAGAAACAAAATAAAATAAAATAAAATAAACTTTAATAAAATAAATAAGTAGAAACAAAATAAAATTTAATAAAATAAATAAAAATAGCAACAGTAAGTATTTTGTTGTAAGTAGAAACAAAATAAAATAAATAAAGCAACAAAGAAAACAAAAGTGCCACCTAATGGGCCACCACGGCCTGAATAAGACTAGAAACCCAACCATGGGCCAGGATCCAGGCCCGCAACAGGCCCAGAAGGCCCACAGGCACATAGTGACAGATTAGGCCCGAAAGCTTGCAGTTGAGAGGAGCTCGAGAGGGTGGGCGCATCAGCGTTTATAAACCACTCTCGAGCTCTCTCAACTAGCAGGTGGAACTAAACTTTTGGCCGCGACGCGGGCAGCACAAGGCCTTTTGTCCCGGTTGGTGGCACCAACCGGGACTAAAGGGGTGCATTGGTACCGGTTCATGGTACCAACCGGGACCAATGCCCCCCTTTAGTCCCGGTTGGTGGCACCAACCGGGACTAAAGGGGTGCATTGGTACCGGTTCATGGTACCAACCGGGACCAATGCCCCCCTTTAGTCCCGGTTGGTGGCACCAACCGGGACTAAAGGGGTGCATTGGTACCGGTTCATGGTACCAACCGGGACCAATGCCCCCCTTTAGTCCCGGTTGGTGGCACCAACCGGGACTAAAGGGGTGCATTGGTACCGGTTCATGGTACCAACCGGGACCAATGCCCCCCTTTAGTCCCGGTTGGTGGCACCAACCGGGACTAAAGGGGGGCATTGGTCCCGGTTGGTGCCACGAACCGGGACCAATGGTTCGTGTATATAAGCAAGACTTGTGAAAAATTTCAGTTTTAACGCGCAATTCCCCTCCGACGGCCCCGACATCCTCGACGCCGCCAGGCTGCCTGACGCCGTAGCCCGTGCCCCGCCCCCGAGCCCACGCCGACGCCGTCCGCCGCCCACACCTCGTCGCCGTCGCCAACTCCCCTGCGCCCTGACACCGCCCGCTCCTCGTCGTTGTCGCCGCACCCTGCCATGTCGCCGCCTGCTCCTCGTCACCATCGCCGTCGCCATCGCCGACCCCTCCGTGACCTCGCCGTCGCCGACAGCCTCCCCGACCTCCTCATCGCCAGCCACTGCCCTGCCCCGCGCGTGTTGCCTCTGCCTCAGCCCGGCCCCGACCTCTCGCCGTCGTCGACGCCACCCCCAGTGAGCCCCCGCGCCCCTGCCATGCCCCCCCCCTTGTCGCCGCCGCCGTGGCCCCCGCATATATGTTTTTTCTGCATATATATATGATGTTTTTATACATATATGTTGATGTATGTTGATGTAATGGTTATATATGTATGCATATATGATGATTTTTTGTTCAGCGTCATATATGATGTTTTTTTTTCTGCATATATATGATTATATGAATTTTTTTCTTCATAGATGTGATTTTTTTGTTCATATATCATATGATGTTGTTATTGTTCATAGATGATCGATCATATTTGTTCATATGTATGCAAGCAAAGTCGTTGTCGTTAGTTGTACTGTTTAGGGTTAGGGTCGTCGAGGAAGGAAAATAAGGACAAAGAAGAAAAGAGGAAGAAGGAAGAAGGAAGAAGAAGAAACATAAGAAGATGAAGAAGAATAAAAATAAGAGGTTCCTCTTTTTTTTCCTCTTCTTATTTTTTATCGGGAATGAGGGTGTCGAGGATCGCCGAGGGGTCGAGAGTCGGCAACTAGGGTAGAGGGTCGAGGGTCACCGAGGGGTTGAGGGTCGTCGAGGGGTCGAGGGTCGAGGGTTCGAGGGTTACGAGGGTCGAGGGTTCGAGGGCTCGAGGGTCTTCAAGGGGTCGAGGGGTCGAGGGTTCGAGGGTCGAGGGGTCGAGGGTCGAGGGTTCGAGGGTTTGAGGGTCGAGGGTCATCGAGGGGTCGAGGGTCGAGGGTTCGAGGGTTACGAGGGTCGAGGGTTCGAGGGCTCGAGGGTCTTCAAGGGGTCGAGGGGTCGAGGGTTCGAGGGTCGAGGGGTCGAGGGTCGAGGGTTCGAGGGTTTGAGGGTCGAGGGTCATCGAGGGTTCGAGGGTTCGAGGGTCATCGAAGGGCTGAGGGTTCGAGGGTCGAGGGTCATCGAGGGGTCGAGGTTCGAGGATCGCTGAGGGGTCGAGAGGTTGCCTAGTGTTAAAGTATTGAAGAAATCCATGGCTTCATCATTAGCCGGAAATAACCGGGGCATGATGGTACGAAGCTCTCCGAAGTTATTTTGGAACGGAGTCCTGGATAGGATAATCCGCTTTTTGCTATGAAGTTCAGCAAAGGCCTATCAAATAGCGATATTCGGAAGGCTCTTTCTGAACTTCATAACAAAAAGCGAATTATCCTATCTGGGTCTCCGTTCCGAAATAACTTTGGAGAGCTTTGTACCATCATGCGCCTGTTACTTTCGCCTAATGATAAAGCCATGGTTTTCTTGAATCCTTTGACACTAGACAAACGAGAGGCGGTCCGAACATCGGACATTCATGAGAGGACTCCGGTAACTCTTCAACATGAGGGGGGACGTCGATCAACCCCCTCCCGCCCGACAAAACCCTAGAAGCGTCGGCCACCCCAAACCCTAGAAGCGTTGTCGAGGTCACCCCAAACCATAGAAGCGTCGAGCTAGCTAGCTTGGTCTACGTTTTCCACTAATATATTCATCTGTCATGCTTGTATATTAATTGCCATGTTGTAATATTTGCAGAAACTATGGAGCAAAGAGACGAAGAACAAGAACTGTTGTTGCGGGATATAATCTACGAGGGAGGTAATGTCTTGTCGTTTCTCAACGACACCGATGGTCTGGAAGGAGAGGGTGAAGGCTCCGATGAACGAACAACGGAGGATGAAGGACATGATCATGATGTTAGCTCCGGTGACCAAACGGAGGAGGGAGGTGTTGCAAAGTCAAGCGAGGTATATATATTAATTAAGCCTGTGTTGACTAGCTAATTGATGTATTAATTGTTTTGGTATGTACATATATTAACTCTTCTTTCTTCTTTTATAGCCCCCCGGATCGAGCCAAACTTCGGTAGAGGAGGCCCGAAGAAAAGGTTGCGCCAGGATGAAAGGCTCACGATCACATCAATCGCGAACGATGGCCAACCGATTGAACCCACGCGGACCAAGGAAGCATTTTTTGCTCAGTGCGGGGCTATTGTTAGGGACATGATCCCGATCGGCATCCAGCTATGGAATCAACCTAAGAAAGTAGACCCTCAAGTTCCTTATGTCGACGATAGATAGAAAAATGATCTTTGGACAGCGCTGAAGGCAAATTTCACCCTACCGCCAGAGGAGGATCCGGATAAGCCAGTTATAGAGCCATTGATCAAGGCTCATGGTCTTAAGAAGATGGCAGATCTATTCAGGAGGTGGAAGAATGAGTTAAAATCAACATATGTCGACAAAGGGAAGACTCCAGAATTCACCGGCTGATTTGAGAAGATAAGAGATCATTGGCCCGCATTTGTGGGCTACAAGAGATCGGACATGACTAAGAAGATGGCAAAGACAAACAAGAAGAATGTTGCAAAGAAGAAGTTGCACCATCACACGGGGTCAGGTGGCTACCTCAAAGCCCGGCCGTTGTGGGACAAGGCTGAGCAAGACCTGTTTGACAGAGACATTGAACTGGCCAGAACGTTCAAGGACTTGGTTCTTCGGGGTTGGGGGAACCTTGGACCCTGAAACAGGGAAGTGCCGTTGGACGCAGGAGCAACTTGAAATACCCGTCAAGAAGCTTCAGAAGTATATCAAGGAAGCGCTGGAAGGGACGTTCGTTTCCGTCAGAGAGAATGACGAGCTCACCGTGGCCCACGGGAATCCTGAGCACCCTCGACAAACACGAGGCACGCCAGGCTCCGTTTCATGGAAGGTTGGGTTTCCCGGTGCAGGCGGTTACAAAACCAAGGAGAGAAAGAGGAAACTGGAGCAGAGTAAAGTGCAGCAGCTGAAAGCAAGGGTACAAAAGCTAGAGGAATTACAAGCTGAGAGCCAGCAAGGTGCTGGAGCTACCCCAGAAGCTATCTCGCCATGTCAGTGGAGAAGCAGCGTGGCTTCCACCGAGCTCGTTCAGCAGCCTGACTTCACGACTCCTAGCTACTCCAGGCTCAACATTGCCAGCTTATGACGCAATGGAAGCCCCTCAAAGTCAAGGCGGCTGTCGGCTTTGTTGCACCTCCTGAACCCGACGCAACGTTTCACTTCCGTCCGATTCCACAAGGCTATGCCGTTGTGATGGTGGATGAAATAACGGAGGGATTTGAGGAGCTCGAGCTTGACCACCCTACAGGTCAAGGGGATACTCAGCTGGGTCTTGCTCTGAAGACTCCATGTCTATGGCGGAAGGTGCTCATCAACCTTCCGAACTGGACGCCTCTGCCTCCGCCTCCTCCTCCTCCTCCTCCTCCGGCGAGTCAAGGCACTCTGCCTCCTCTTCCTCCTCCTCCTCCTCCGGCGAGTGATCAGGGCACTCCGCCTCCTTCTCCGCCTGCTCCGGCGCGTCCGAGCAGCCCGCTTCCTCCTCCGCCTCGTCAGCAACGGCGGAAGATAGAAGCCGCCGCTCCGCCTACTCTGCCTCCTTCTACTACTCGTCAGCAGCAACGGAAGAGAGACGCCGCCGCTCCAGCGTCTAGCAGTATAGCCAGAGGCGGGAGGCAATCCAAATTCGGTCCATCTCTCAAGCCTCTAGAGAAGTTACCATACGAGATGACCGAGGAGGAAAACACGAAGATATGTAAAGCCCAAGTGAAGGACATTTTTGCAAAGAAAATACACCTCCGAAGGAGATAATAGATCCGGTGAAAGCGAAGCCCACTTTGGATGCCCTGAAGCGACCGCCACCTTCTCCGCCGCAAACCAACTATGATCGCATTATTGAAAGGTCATATAAGGAAGCGCCCCGATCAGGAAGTACTTGCAGTGATCGGAGGTTAGAACGAAGAACTGGGAAAAAATTCCCCAGCTCGGCGAACAAGCGAACCAATCGTGCCCCCCGCTCAAGGTGTCTAGAGATAAGGTTCCAGGGATGCTGGCCGGTACCAATCTTGGAGATTACCTGCCCGACGATGCACATTTTGATACAATGGAGGTGGACGAATTCAAATACCGACACGGGAAGCCTCTCGTCAAACCTGGTCATCCTCCTCTAACAATGATGATGCAAAGATTCCATCAGTGGTACATGGACACCTGCAGCGAGCCTGGGAAGGATACTTTGACGCTGAGAGTTAAAGAGGAGCACGACCTCGTCGGAATTGAGCTGTTGTCCGTTCCATTTGAGGAGTTCTTCGAGTTTTTCAATGAAAAGGCCCTCGATAAAACAATCATCACTTGCTACTGTCTGTAAGTACTACTTCTGTAATTAAGTCTCTATATATAGCTCAGCTCTTTCATTGCATTTATAAATAATTATCCTCGCTATATTATGCAGATTGAAGATCGCCGAATGCAAGAAAAGACAAATCGGTGATATTGGGTTCATTAACACAAATCTCATAGATGAATGGAATGTTAAACATGATGCCAAAGAAATCGAGGCCAACTTGTTACGATCATTGCTTAAAAATCAAAACAAAGATAAAATACTCTTTCCTTACAACTTCAAGTGAGTGTTACTGTCTTGTGCATATTCGGTTTCCCTTATTACTCAAGGTTATAGTAATGTAATTGATGAGTTATGCATGCGTGCGTAGCTTCCACTTTATTTTGCTAGAGATTAAGCTTGAGCAGGGACTAGTAACCATCATAGACTCGGGACAAAAAGATCCCGAGGAGTATGCGGCCAAGACTAAAATGCTCGAGAAGTAAGTTCAATCGATCATTATCGCACCATATAGGCAACTTTGTTCATTTCCTGATATCAAGTAATTGTTTTCTTTGTCTGGTAGGGTTTGTAAAAAGTTCACCGCAGAAGCNTGAGGAGTTCTTCGAGTTTTTCAATGAAAAGGCCCTCGATAAAACAATCATCACTTGCTACTGTCTGTAAGTACTACTTCTGTAATTAAGTCTCTATATATAGCTCAGCTCTTTCATTGCATTTATAAATAATTATCCTCGCTATATTATGCAGATTGAAGATCGCCGAATGCAAGAAAAGACAAATCGGTGATATTGGGTTCATTAACACAAATCTCATAGATGAATGGAATGTTAAACATGATGCCAAAGAAATCGAGGCCAACTTGTTACGATCATTGCTTAAAAATCAAAACAAAGATAAAATACTCTTTCCTTACAACTTCAAGTGAGTGTTACTGTCTTGTGCATATTCGGTTTCCCTTATTACTCAAGGTTATAGTAATGTAATTGATGAGTTATGCATGCGTGCGTAGCTTCCACTTTATTTTGCTAGAGATTAAGCTTGAGCAGGGACTAGTAACCATCATAGACTCGGGACAAAAAGATCCCGAGGAGTATGCGGCCAAGACTAAAATGCTCGAGAAGTAAGTTCAATCGATCATTATCGCACCATATAGGCAACTTTGTTCATTTCCTGATATCAAGTAATTGTTTTCTTTGTCTGGTAGGGTTTGTAAAAAGTTCACCGCAGAAGCTCCGGGACTGCCGGGGGAGCTGCGATTTACACACCCGAAAGTAAGTACAACTAGCTAGTTCCGCTCATCTCCCATTGATACTAGCTAGTTTCATCAATACCATTTAGCATGCTTGCTTATCAGTTTGATTGACCTCTATTTCTTATAAAGTGGTTGTGGCAGGAACCCGGGAATAATTACTGTGGATACTACATTTGCGAGTTCATTCACCACACGACCTGTGAGCGGGGCTACTTTAAAAAATAATATGAAGTGCGTAAGCAATAATATTCAGAATTTTATTTTATTACCATCATTTGTGTTGAGTTTTATTCATATATATGTATTGACCCCCTTCTTCAAATTAGATCCGGTGGATGCGGGATGAACTCCTACCACAAGATCGCATATGAGCAATTCAAGAGGAATTGTCGGGATTCTTTCTTGACCTCGTCATCGATAAAGACGGAGAATACCATGTGGAACTTGAGTTCAGATGTTAGGGGATTGTAAGAGACCTTATATTGTATATATGTAGCCAGTAGCGTCGGATAGATATACGAAAACTTGTTGTTCGACCAATCTCTCGGAGAAGGAGACGTCGATCACTTCTCTTTGTATATGTTCATGGCGATCTTCTGTACTTAATGGTTTCCTTCATTTGCTTACTAGCTAGCTAGCGTGTCGAGTCCTCTCTATACGTATAGTACGTAGCGTCGACCAAGCACGGAGATAAGAGAGGACACTTCTCTCTATTAGCTAGCTAACATAATATATGAAACCCCTAAATTAACCCTACAAAACCCCCCACGGCCCACCCCCCCCCCCACCCCCCCCCCCCCCCGTCCCCTTTCAAAAAAAACAAAAATCCCAACCCCTGAACTGCTGACGCGTGGATGGCTTTTGGTCCCGGTTGGTGCTACCAATCGGGACAAAAGGCCCTCTTGCCTGGGCAAGCCGCGGCGGCCACGTGGAGCCCCATCTGTCCCAGTTCGTGGGTGAACCGGGACTAAAGGTTTTGGGCTTTAGTACCGACCCTTTAGTCCCGTTCCGAAACCGGGACAAATGGGCCTTATGAACCGGGACAAATAAGCCTTTTTCTACTAGTGACAGAGTATGTAAATTTTCGTGTTATGTACTAAGCGGTAGGAGTGTTTAAGCCCCATGTAAGGAAACGGTAGGAGTCATGGAGAATAAGTGGGTAAGACTCGGGCACCAACTTGATGGTTATTAGCATTTTAGCTCTAGAAAAATCAACCAAAGCCCCAAAATCATGAATTCTGGCATATGGTGTCATGCTATGAGCCATAGAGGCTGCAGTAAAAATTTGTCTGTACTGAATGTTGGATGTACAAGTCTGTACTGAATGGTGAATCTCAGGCACAAATTTAGTTGGATTCACACTTGGCGGTTTAGAGATCATCTGGTTACATTGCAAGAAAAAGTGCAGACAAGTTTTTAAAGAAAAAATATTTTTCCATGAGGTTGATGTCATTGTATTCTTTTATATGGAGTTGCATGCAAAGTACCTCATAAGAATAACTCCTACAGTTTTCATCCTACAAAAGAAATAAACTCTATAAAAAACGAAGAATGAAATTCCTTTCACCGAAAGAGACCCTTTAGTAGTATGCACACAAATTCCAGCAACTATCTTGAACTTTCGATGAATGAATATGATTAAAAAATACGTACAGGCCGTTCAGGTTAATTTACACAAAACAGATCCTGTAAATTTAACTTTTATGCACATCACATGAGTGTGAGAGGGGGGGGGGGGGCAGAGAGAGAGAGAGATGTGATGATATAGATGTCCACACAAACTCAAGTAGCGGGCACCCAATTATCGACCCACAGCCCAGCTGCTAAGAATAAACAGTGGACCGACCAGCATATTTAATTGACATAAAAGGTAGATGTTTCATACAGTATCATCCATGGAAAGTCGACCAGCATCCCGTGTCTGACTGCTAGCTGCTAGCCATAATAAAACAATGCGCCACCCCTGCTTTGCAAACAGGGAGATAAGTTTAACAACCTATGAACATGCGGGACAGCTTTCGAGATTGAGGATGCTTGCAGTGCTTTAGTAAAAGCATCTACAGCCAGACGTCTCAGGGTCTGTCACAAAAAAATGACTCAACTGGACCTATCAAATATGGACAAACCTCCGGGCTTACCGGCATCCTGTTTGGTGCTACTTAGTTAGCATTTGCCGGACGATTGAACTGTGTGAATTGCCCATTTGGTTATCTTTCGATGATGTTATGTGAATTATGCCCGTTTGCTATCGGTTTATACGTCCTTTTGCTGTTGATTTTGGCCGGTTAGTGATCTACTTAGTACGTTGCATGATTTTATATAGATATTGGCTGCCGAATATAAGATACACGTTTATGGAGGCGCAGATTTAGGGACTGCCCAGTCACTGTCCGCGGACACGTCCTTAGGCGTAAAGGTGCCGGATTTGACAAGTCCGGATGTAGATACTTTAATAGATTAGTGAACTCTAAGCCGCTCCCAATTCTTTATGTTTTCCTCACGCCCCAAGGCTGCATCTGAGCTTTGGTTGTCTATACTGGCGGTATCAAGGGTAACGTGTCTAGGTAGCTTGCCCCAACTTCATCTCTGCCATGGATGTTGTCGTCCTCGCCGGTCGGTGAAAACTCCATGGTGTGATCTTGCAACCAAACAAACACATACACACAGAGAGTGAGAGAGAAAAAGAGAGATGGAAGCTGTGGTGACGGCGGCGGCCACCTCGGTCGTGGAGTGGATGGTGCCGAAGCTCTTTGATTCCTTGCTGGCGAAGCACAAGCTCCGGAAGAGCCTGGAAATTGACATCAAGTACATCAGGGATGAGTTTGCTATGATTTCGGCCGTCATCCAGGATGATGATCGCCGTAGCGGCTGCCGTGGCGGCCGTGAAGATGTGAATATGGTGTGGATCAATATGGTGCGTGAATTGGCGCACGCCATAGAGGACTGCATCGACCGCTTCATGCACCGAGTCACCATGGCCGATGCGGACATCGGGAGGCTCAACCGGGCTGTCCACCGGGTGAAGACGGTCAAGGCCCGGAACAAGTTCGCTGAGGAGATCCGGCAGCTCAAGAAGAAATCAGAGGATGTATTCAAGCTGAGAGACACATACAGCAACACTAGCAGCAGCACCTCCTCACCAGGGTGGTCGTTCTCGTCTGAGCTGACGGGCACGCCAATGGTGGTTGAGGAGGACGACAGCGAAGCCCATTCAGCATCATCCATCTCCATGCCCATAGGTATGGACGGTCCCCGAGATGAGCTTCTGGATCTCATCGAGCAGGAGCAGCTGCTCAAGGTGATTACTATTGTGGGGTTCCATGGTATGGGCAAGACTCTCCTTGCGGATCACGTGTGCAAGGAGATTCAGAGCAAATACGAAGCACGGGCTTGGGTGCCTCCAACGAAACTAGGGGGGAGGGGGGGCGCCGCGGATGTTCTCAAGGAAATACTCCGGCAGCTTGGTCACCTTCCCCTGCCCGCCAATGGAAGTCTCGCCATGCTTAAGGCAAGCATCAAAGCGTGCATTGGGGCCAAGTGGTAATCCATTCATTCAATTACCTTAGCTGTCGTACTTGCTATACTAGCTTCATCTATCAACGTAATTCTTTTGTCTGATTAGTTCTTCATGTTTAATTCCGTACCCAGGTTCTTCATTGTAATTGATGACTTGCGGACAACAACACATTGGTATGGCATAAAATCAGCCTTCGTGGGGTTAAGGGGCAGATTTCTGGTGACGACGGCCATTCAGCATGTAGCAAATACGTGCAGCAGCTCAGTTCACGATCATGTGTACACAATGGCAACTCTGGCTGACGAACACTCAAGATCATTGTTCTTCAAAGAAGCTTTCCAAGACGATGAACTACCACCAGATGCGGAGGAGCTCGGCTCCGAAGCTCTCAAGAAATGTGATGGTCTTCCCCTTGCTCTTGTTACCACTGCCAGGTTCTTGCAAAGCACTGGTAATCCAACACCCAGGGAATGGGCAAGATTATGCGCTGACCTGGGTACACATTTGGAGAGTGATGAGCTATTTGCAAGAATGAGGCGTGTGCTTGTCCAGAGCTACATCAGCCTTGATAGCCAGGTTGCCAGGACATTCTTGCTCTATTTGGGTACCTACCCAAGTGGCCGTCCTATCAGGAAATCAAGCTTGTTAAGGAGATGGCTAGCTGAAGGGCTGTCCCCAGTAGACAATACATGTAGTGATGTTGATGCCGCCATTAGCAATTTTGATAAGCTTGTTGACCGGAGCATCATCCANTCTGATTAGTTCTTCATGTTTAATTCCGTACCCAGGTTCTTCATTGTAATTGATGACTTGCGGACAACAACACATTGGTATGGCATAAAATCAGCCTTCGTGGGGTTAAGGGGCAGATTTCTGGTGACGACGGCCATTCAGCATGTAGCAAATACGTGCAGCAGCTCAGTTCACGATCATGTGTACACAATGGCAACTCTGGCTGACGAACACTCAAGATCATTGTTCTTCAAAGAAGCTTTCCAAGACGATGAACTACCACCAGATGCGGAGGAGCTCGGCTCCGAAGCTCTCAAGAAATGTGATGGTCTTCCCCTTGCTCTTGTTACCACTGCCAGGTTCTTGCAAAGCACTGGTAATCCAACACCCAGGGAATGGGCAAGATTATGCGCTGACCTGGGTACACATTTGGAGAGTGATGAGCTATTTGCAAGAATGAGGCGTGTGCTTGTCCAGAGCTACATCAGCCTTGATAGCCAGGTTGCCAGGACATTCTTGCTCTATTTGGGTACCTACCCAAGTGGCCGTCCTATCAGGAAATCAAGCTTGTTAAGGAGATGGCTAGCTGAAGGGCTGTCCCCAGTAGACAATACATGTAGTGATGTTGATGCCGCCATTAGCAATTTTGATAAGCTTGTTGACCGGAGCATCATCCAGCCAATGAATGCCAGTGGTAACAGCACAGAGGTGAAGACATGCCATACCCATGGCATGATGCTGGAGTTCGTCCTGCGCAAGTCCATGTCCGACAACTTTGTTACCGTGTTGTACAATCGGCAGTCTACCCCACGCCTACCCAATAACATCCGCCGGCTCGCTCTGCATCATGCAAGGCCCAGAGAGGTGCAAGGTTTAACTCTTGTCCGGTCACTGACAATCTTGGGCGATGCGCACCCATCTGTCCTGGACTTCTCCAAGTATGAACTGCTGCGAGTTTTGGATCTGGAAGAGTGCATTGTACCCTTGGAGGATGGCCATCTCAAGTTGATATGCAGAAAACTGTTACTGCTGAGGTACCTATGCCTCGGGAAAGCTGTTATGTCGAGGGTGCTTCCAAAAGAGATCAGCAAGCTTGAATTATTGGATACACTGGATGTAAGAAGAACACCTNTTTGACAAGTCCGGATGTAGATACTTTAATAGATTAGTGAACTCTAAGCCGCTCCCAATTCTTTATGTTTTCCTCACGCCCCAAGGCTGCATCTGAGCTTTGGTTGTCTATACTGGCGGTATCAAGGGTAACGTGTCTAGGTAGCTTGCCCCAACTTCATCTCTGCCATGGATGTTGTCGTCCTCGCCGGTCGGTGAAAACTCCATGGTGTGATCTTGCAACCAAACAAACACATACACACAGAGAGTGAGAGAGAAAAAGAGAGATGGAAGCTGTGGTGACGGCGGCGGCCACCTCGGTCGTGGAGTGGATGGTGCCGAAGCTCTTTGATTCCTTGCTGGCGAAGCACAAGCTCCGGAAGAGCCTGGAAATTGACATCAAGTACATCAGGGATGAGTTTGCTATGATTTCGGCCGTCATCCAGGATGATGATCGCCGTAGCGGCTGCCGTGGCGGCCGTGAAGATGTGAATATGGTGTGGATCAATATGGTGCGTGAATTGGCGCACGCCATAGAGGACTGCATCGACCGCTTCATGCACCGAGTCACCATGGCCGATGCGGACATCGGGAGGCTCAACCGGGCTGTCCACCGGGTGAAGACGGTCAAGGCCCGGAACAAGTTCGCTGAGGAGATCCGGCAGCTCAAGAAGAAATCAGAGGATGTATTCAAGCTGAGAGACACATACAGCAACACTAGCAGCAGCACCTCCTCACCAGGGTGGTCGTTCTCGTCTGAGCTGACGGGCACGCCAATGGTGGTTGAGGAGGACGACAGCGAAGCCCATTCAGCATCATCCATCTCCATGCCCATAGGTATGGACGGTCCCCGAGATGAGCTTCTGGATCTCATCGAGCAGGAGCAGCTGCTCAAGGTGATTACTATTGTGGGGTTCCATGGTATGGGCAAGACTCTCCTTGCGGATCACGTGTGCAAGGAGATTCAGAGCAAATACGAAGCACGGGCTTGGGTGCCTCCAACGAAACTAGGGGGGAGGGGGGGCGCCGCGGATGTTCTCAAGGAAATACTCCGGCAGCTTGGTCACCTTCCCCTGCCCGCCAATGGAAGTCTCGCCATGCTTAAGGCAAGCATCAAAGCGTGCATTGGGGCCAAGTGGTAATCCATTCATTCAATTACCTTAGCTGTCGTACTTGCTATACTAGCTTCATCTATCAACGTAATTCTTTTGTCTGATTAGTTCTTCATGTTTAATTCCGTACCCAGGTTCTTCATTGTAATTGATGACTTGCGGACAACAACACATTGGTATGGCATAAAATCAGCCTTCGTGGGGTTAAGGGGCAGATTTCTGGTGACGACGGCCATTCAGCATGTAGCAAATACGTGCAGCAGCTCAGTTCACGATCATGTGTACACAATGGCAACTCTGGCTGACGAACACTCAAGATCATTGTTCTTCAAAGAAGCTTTCCAAGACGATGAACTACCACCAGATGCGGAGGAGCTCGGCTCCGAAGCTCTCAAGAAATGTGATGGTCTTCCCCTTGCTCTTGTTACCACTGCCAGGTTCTTGCAAAGCACTGGTAATCCAACACCCAGGGAATGGGCAAGATTATGCGCTGACCTGGGTACACATTTGGAGAGTGATGAGCTATTTGCAAGAATGAGGCGTGTGCTTGTCCAGAGCTACATCAGCCTTGATAGCCAGGTTGCCAGGACATTCTTGCTCTATTTGGGTACCTACCCAAGTGGCCGTCCTATCAGGAAATCAAGCTTGTTAAGGAGATGGCTAGCTGAAGGGCTGTCCCCAGTAGACAATACATGTAGTGATGTTGATGCCGCCATTAGCAATTTTGATAAGCTTGTTGACCGGAGCATCATCCAGCCAATGAATGCCAGTGGTAACAGCACAGAGGTGAAGACATGCCATACCCATGGCATGATGCTGGAGTTCGTCCTGCGCAAGTCCATGTCCGACAACTTTGTTACCGTGTTGTACAATCGGCAGTCTACCCCACGCCTACCCAATAACATCCGCCGGCTCGCTCTGCATCATGCAAGGCCCAGAGAGGTGCAAGGTTTAACTCTTGTCCGGTCACTGACAATCTTGGGCGATGCGCACCCATCTGTCCTGGACTTCTCCAAGTATGAACTGCTGCGAGTTTTGGATCTGGAAGAGTGCATTGTACCCTTGGAGGATGGCCATCTCAAGTTGATATGCAGAAAACTGTTACTGCTGAGGTACCTATGCCTCGGGAAAGCTGTTATGTCGAGGGTGCTTCCAAAAGAGATCAGCAAGCTTGAATTATTGGATACACTGGATGTAAGAAGAACACCTATAGAGATTCTGCCAACACAAGTCCTGGAGCTGCCACATTTACTTCATCTCTTTGGCAAGTTCAAGCTCAAGCAAAAGCAAGATGTAGAAGGCCGGAGAATGAGTAAGCTACAGACTTGGTTGTCAACGAAGAGCAAATTGGAAACACTGGCGGGATTTGTTGTGGACAGCACGAGGAGCCAACAATTTGCACAGCTCATGGATCATATGAATTGTCTGACAAAGGTGAAAATATGGTGCGAGTCTACCGCCGATGTCAGCAGCTCAAGTCATCTAGCAAAGGCCATCAAGGAGTTCATTGAGAGAAGCACCGAATTCACAGGGACACCTTCACTCTCACTCAGTTTTGAAGGCGAGTTGACCCAAGACATGCTGAATTTATCTCTGGAGAAAGGAAAGCATTACTGCTGCTATCTTGGCTCGCTCAAGCTGGAAGGAAGCAAGATATGCAGCCTGCCCTCCTTTGTTGCCTTGTTGGGTGGTCTCACTAAGCTAGGCCTTTCATCCCCTCAGCTGAGCCTGAGCCAAGACTTCCTTGTTGCCCTCAGCAATGTGCCCCGCCTGGCGTACCTGAAGCTGGTTGCAACTAGCCTAGACAAGCTCGTCATNGTACCTATGCCTCGGGAAAGCTGTTATGTCGAGGGTGCTTCCAAAAGAGATCAGCAAGCTTGAATTATTGGATACACTGGATGTAAGAAGAACACCTATAGAGATTCTGCCAACACAAGTCCTGGAGCTGCCACATTTACTTCATCTCTTTGGCAAGTTCAAGCTCAAGCAAAAGCAAGATGTAGAAGGCCGGAGAATGAGTAAGCTACAGACTTGGTTGTCAACGAAGAGCAAATTGGAAACACTGGCGGGATTTGTTGTGGACAGCACGAGGAGCCAACAATTTGCACAGCTCATGGATCATATGAATTGTCTGACAAAGGTGAAAATATGGTGCGAGTCTACCGCCGATGTCAGCAGCTCAAGTCATCTAGCAAAGGCCATCAAGGAGTTCATTGAGAGAAGCACCGAATTCACAGGGACACCTTCACTCTCACTCAGTTTTGAAGGCGAGTTGACCCAAGACATGCTGAATTTATCTCTGGAGAAAGGAAAGCATTACTGCTGCTATCTTGGCTCGCTCAAGCTGGAAGGAAGCAAGATATGCAGCCTGCCCTCCTTTGTTGCCTTGTTGGGTGGTCTCACTAAGCTAGGCCTTTCATCCCCTCAGCTGAGCCTGAGCCAAGACTTCCTTGTTGCCCTCAGCAATGTGCCCCGCCTGGCGTACCTGAAGCTGGTTGCAACTAGCCTAGACAAGCTCGTCATCACAAAAGGTAGTCTCAAGAGACTTGCGCGCCTATCCATCGTGGTTGAATCCATGATTGGTCAGCTGGAAATCCAAGAGGGAGCTTTACCGGGCCTCAAGTCGCTGCAGCTGCTATGCAAAGATCTGGTTGCCTCTATTTCCGGCACGTCACTGGTCCAGACCCTTGGACATCTTAAGGAGATTGTTCTCCATCGTGAAGTGGGAGACGAAACAAAAAATGAGTGGGAAGAAGCAGCAAAGAACCTCCCAAGTCCACGTCCCAAGATCTTGTTTCTCTAGACAGCAAGAAGAACACATCCAGGTAATGAATTGTGTTGTACTTGCCTTGCAATGAGCTTCCTGGTAATGACACTTTTTTTGTTGTGCAGGCAGTACAAGCTGCGACTTGCTAATGGCAAAGCATTCTCGTATGCTGCTTATTGGTTGATGGCCATTCATCAACATGATCAAGTGCGTCGAATAATTTAGTCCTCTTTGCTCTCATGTCAATTTGGTGGCTTCCCCGCCATTGGTACTTTTATGTTGTGTCACATCTAGGATTTATTTATTTGTGACAGATCGAAGTTAATGACATGTTAAGCCGAGCAAACGATTTTCTTTCCAAGAAATATGGTGACTTCCTGCTGTAATAAATAAGTTTACTCTGTCTGTTGTTGGACATGTATTTGGTTTCGGTCCTAGTCAACTTAATTGGCTTCTTCGGAGTATTATTTCTCACAAATTTAGCACTACAATAATATCCTAGTACTTGTTTGGGATAAATTCTGGAATCTTTATTTACTTGATGTACAGTACTTCCTGTGCTCTATTTTCTAAAGCGAGGCTAAGTTCTGCACGCTGATGGTCTAGATATGTAGCTGAGCTTTGAGACTTACCTAGAAGAGGAGACCCCTTGACAATTATGCCGATAATTCTGAAGTCTGAACATTTGCCTGTAGGTAGCTTCCTCTGCTTTTGCTCTGTTTTCTGGACGCTGAACATTTGGCTGTAGCTAGCTTGAGGTTTGAGGCCTGACAGACAATCTTTCTCCTACAGACCATTAATGGTGGAAGGAGATGCTGCCTGCCCCTCTCGCTGATGACAGACAATCTACGCTCTCTTTCTGTGCTGATTGGTTGACAATCAAACACCAATCCAATCCGATCAATCTTTTAAGGGAAATTTACTAGAGAGGTTGGAAATTTGATGGCTGTCATTGCTGCTTCTTTAGTTTAGATCAAGCTGCGAGAGTGTCTCCACACACTTATAGCTCAGGGACGGAACCTCAAGATATTGACAGTTATACTGTTCATTCCTGAAGAAAAACGCTTGGCTCATGCGGTCAGATCTTCATCGAGCGACTGCATACATACTGCTCAGGAGACGAATACTGGGATGAAGGCTGAAGCAGCCACAACCAGCCTATGTATGTATGTAATCGGCACCGATGGTGGCGCAGACCGGATGACCACCAAGGTTACTCTGCTCTCTAGCATCAAGCAACTTCCTGTGGTTTAGTTTTATCTCATAGTACATGCCAATACTCTGCTCTCTAGCATCAAGTAACTCGGTCAAAAATTTGATGACCTCAAATTCTGGTTCCATTGGCTCCAGCAATGTCAAAGTCACACTGGTAGTATTCTCGGTACCTTCCCTTTGAAGTGTTATCCCTCCTGTATACTTTTGCAATCTCGTACCTCCTCAATGCACTTATGTTGTTCATGCATGGCAAGATATGAGGCAAATGGAACAGTCAGATGGTACTGCAGAGAGCAAAGCAACCTGCAGGTTACTTGATGATCAGACTTCAAAGTTCAAACATCGAGGAATGTATATAAATGCAGTAAAAAGAGGAATGCATATAAATGCAATAAAGGATTGACTGAGTTGCTGAATGCTGCAAATACTAACAATTGTACAATTAACCTTTTCCGGATAACAATCCATATACAGAACTAGCACATGATAAATCAAGCAGAAATAGAGATTTCCTTGGAAATCAAACCCTTCCACAAACATTAATTACAAAAGGACATTGAAACTGTTTGTACCTGATCAGCAAGGTCGTTGTATACCAACTTAGAGTCTTCACCAGCTAGGTTGTTCCCTAGCAGGACAGTTGCAAGGATAAAGATTCAGACAGAGAGAGAATTGACTCTTGCTATTTATTCAAGATGATGCTTCTGAAATCTATCTACTCAACATAAGAAACAAACACCGCCGTGTGCAATATAATGGTTCATTAATTCATGCGTACTACCTTGGGAGCTTTAGCAATCTGCTCTCCATGGATTCCTTCACTTGCTCCACAGGGACGGAAGCACCCACTTCCTTCCCAATCTGAAACCAGTGTAGCACCCACTTCCCCAGCCTGACGGAAGCGTTGAGCTCAGCCAGCACATTCGCCTCCCGCCGCCGCGCGATGAACAATCTCTCCGGATCCGGCAGCAAGATTAGAGGACCCCGTTAGAAGCCTCCTGAGGTCGGCGGCGACGTGGGCCTCATCCTTGGCGGGCGTGGCGAGAGCATCGGGCGAGGCGCAGCGCGCGGCCTCGCAGGAGAGCAGGGCCTCGTCGCGGCTGAGTATGGCGGCGGCGACGGCGGCGGGGAGAGTCGCCATGGTGGGATGGGTAGTTCCGATGGGGCCCAGCACCGCCTAATCTTCTTCTTATTTTACATTTTTTTTTGTTTTTTTAGGGCACATTTTCTTTTGTTTATATGTATGTATATTTTTGGGGCGTAAATTACACAAATTTCACGTGTTTGAAAAATAAAATATGCGTGTGTTTGAAAAGGTATTCTCGGATATAAAAATGTGCATTTCTATTTAAAAATTTGTTTTTGTATAAAAAAAAAGTTATCATACCAACGAACGAGATAAAAACAATGTCCTCGTATGCCCAAAAACATTTCCGTGAACATAAAAACTGTATGTGTAATTTAATAAAAGTTCTCCATGATTTCCAAAATATATAACATTGTCTGTAAAAATGTTCATCATACATTTGAAAAAAATCAATGTGTATGTGAAAACAAATCAATGTGTGATTTTGTGGCCTTAAAAAATGTTCATCTAATAATTCATCAATATTAATCTTGTATTTTATTAATATTCAAGGTGTATTATAAAATGCTCATTGTGTATATATAAAATAAAAGGTTGACTGTGTATTAACATGGTGTTCACCATTTATTAAAAAAATGTTCGTGGTGTATCTAAAAATTGTTCATTGTGCATGAAAAACTATTTATTGTGTATTTCCGAAAATGTTCATCGTGTATTGACAAATGCTCACGTGTAATAAATAAATATTCATCCTCTAATATTAAATTTTCAACACGAATTTAAAAATTAATCTGTAATTAAAAAATTCTCATCTTTTTATTTTAAAATAAACATTGTGTACTTTAAATGTTCAGCATGTATTTAAAAATACTTATAGGGCATTTGTGAAATGTCCGACATGTATTAATATGTTCATCATATATTTTGAAACATCATGTATTATAAAAATTATGAATCTATTTATATATAAAGGTGCTTGATGGGTTGATCAGAAAAAAGATAAATTAACTAGAAATTACCACAATAATTAGAAATATCCGTTCGTTGATTTGGTGGACCCACAACTTAAAAGAAATAATTAATGGATCAGATCGCTCCATCCCAACAAGAAAAAAACTAAAAAAAAACTGTAGCTATCCTTAGCCTGTACGTGCGGTTCAATCATGAAATAGAGGGAGGATCCTCAAAAAAGAAAATAAAAGGAAACAGCGGAAGAAAAAAAGATTATTCACGTACACATCCATCTCTGGCAAGTCTATTAAGAAATAGAGGGACCCCTCAAAAAGAACATTAAGAAATAGATGGAGGAAAAAAGAAAGCAAACTATGACTAAAAATGCAAATTACATAAAGTTACGTCCGGATCAAAAAATAAAATAGGCTCACGTACAAGTTAGTCCAATTTGGACACCGCATATAGAACTAGATTGTACATCTATCTATTACATATAAAAAAGTGCTCTTGGGTTAATCATAAAAAGATAAATAAGCTAGAAATTATCACAATAATTAGAAACATTGGGTCGTTAATATGGTGGACCAGTAACTTGAAGGACATAATTAATGGATTAGATCTAAGATAACTCGATCTCAAAAAGAAAAAGACTGCAGCTATTCTTAGCATGTACGTGCGGCTCAATCCTAAAATAAAGATTACACGTAGTTTAAAAAAAGATTACATGAAAATCTTTCTTTATAAGGAAAGAAAACTAAATCTATCCAACTATACGTGTGGCTCAATCCTAGAATAAAGATCGTAGCTGCGCCCCCTTATAGAAAACAAAAACACACGCAACTATCGACCCCAATGTCCTCGACCTCATGTAGCGACTGTCGCGATGAGTCTCTGCACCAGCGCTGCCGGTATTGCTTCGGGATCCGAGGTCTCTTTTCCGCCGTCAAGCTATGAAGGAAAAAACTATCAAATTTCAATCTTTATTTGTAGAAAGAAAAACCTATGTTCAAGGGATCAATTCCAGATCTCCTTCGAGATTAACTCAGTCTAGATCCACTACGGGAGATGAAATTCATGCACAACGAATCAGCAACAACACCAACGTTGCTCTTTGCGTAGCTGGACATTAGCCGGTGGCATCAATCTGGCAGTCAACGGAGAAAAGGAGTGTGTCTTTGCTTTATGAGTAGCTGGACATCAGCCAACCACAGCAACCAGGGAGTCAACGAAGAAAGTAAGGAAAGGTGAAATGGGGCAAAAGGGATCGGGCAAGACTAGCATCTGTGTGAAGGTGTGAGAGATGCCTGAACGTTGTGTGCATCCGCGTGAGCCTGTTGGGCTAAAACCCCAAATAATCATTCAAGTACAAAAAATATATTTTACTACAAGCAACCGAAATAATCAGCTATGAATTGTTCTAAAAATCAGCTATGAATCATAGAAAAACATCTATGATTAGTGTACGTCATCTAAGGAAAATAGTATAGTGCATATACGTATATTTAACATGAATTATGTAATTTTTAGTGATGCAATCTTTTGAAAAAACAAATCCATGCTAACATATACTTCACGAGAATATGAAAAAAAACATAATCATTAGAAAATCACCCATATTGATGCATATGATACTTCTCGGGAAAACACTATTTACAAAAAAAATAAGAAACTTTAATACGCCTCAATGGTATTGTCAAGCCGGCTGCACACCATGTACACGTCACTGCAGCCACATTAGGTACACCCGTGGTTAAGAGCATGTAGCGCAAAAAAATCAGCAACACCATAGCCTCCAGATATTTCCCCGAAACAATAAAGGGTTTACATCCTTAAAATAAACACTTTACGACCAACCCAAAGAACTAGAAAATATGAATTAATTTGAATCTAACTATATTAAATACTAGCCCAGCGGGCCACTTTGCTAGTTTGTCAAAAAGGCATATATTTTATAAGAAAGAAGCAAATATTATATTTCAGGTACTTTTATAATAAAAAATCATACTTTTTGAAATTTAGAAAAGAAATGTTGAGGGTGAAATAAATGGCCATGTACATGAAAATTATACTTTAAAAATGTTTGCGTAAGTAAAGAATTGTTCATATAACTCTTTGAAAAACATATATTTTACCTGCCAAGAATAAAGAAAAAGGTAACAAATATAGAAGCAGAAGACAGAGTGACGGATTCCTGTACCGAGGTGCCTAAGCACCCGAGAGCCCGGCCTCATCAACTACAAATGTCCGCTAGGCCCAAGACGAGAAGCAAACCCTAGAAAGCGAACGACCTTCATGGAATCCGACAAGAGGGCGGCAACGCCCTAAATCGTAGACGCCGTTGTGTAAACCTTGGGCCTCTCTTGCCTATATGCAGCAAGGATGATTCTGCAACCCGATGACTATGCTGACCAAGCTAACGCCCTCTCGCAGCACGCCTCACACGCGGTCGCGCCACCATCACAATACCCTTGCACTCACCCACGTCTTACAAATACCGATCGTGTGGAGAGTGGTCACACCAGAGCTAGCGGCAGCCATGGCGTTCATACGAAAATAGAGGGTGAGCGGAGGGAGAAGAACGTGAGGATAAGATTACTTGAGGAGAGATGCAGTATGTGGGGTTGGGCCTCGATAGTTAACCGAGCGATGCACAACATGGGTGAACGCGTTGCGCGTGGACGACGTGGCTGATTTCTGGATTAAAGTGTTATCCTAAAAAGGAAATCAGCTAGATGAATCAAACTGTTTTCCGAAAAAAACCAGGGGCACGAACCCCACATGGCCTGGCCCAAAGTTTCGCCTGGGCACGCTTCCCACCGCGTGGGTCATTCCTGAACCAAACACGCCCTAAATATGAGGTCTCCCCACAACAACAAACTACTAGAGAGGAGGAGGTCTGCCCATCATGATGCATGTAAGTAAGCTTTATTCAACCCGTCTAGTCAGGCCCCCACCCCCATCAGGATGCATGATCCTGATGGTTCGGCTGCCGACGGACAGCGAGGTGTGTAGCGGCTAGCAGCAGCATGCAGATGCAGTCACGTGCATGTCATCCATTGCCCGCGGCTTGACGCGCCGCTTCACCTGGGGAGCGCAATCAGCTCCGATTGGTCCTTGTCTCCAGTCCGCTGGACTCTCCAGCGGGTCAACCAATCTGCTTGCCTGCCAGGTGTTTGTCTTTTTTCCAGCCCCAACTTTATTAAGCCAAGGCAAAAGCAACATCCTCAGTCTGTTAAACAGTTTTCGGCCACAATCAAAAGTAGCTGCCACAGAACAGAAACTTAACAGGGTTTAAAAACAAGTATCCCTATTACATTTTTCAACAAGTATCCCTATATACTTATATGTTTCGGGTGAGTTTTACGCACATATTACCAGTTTTAAAAATAAAATGTTCGTGTATTTGAAAAAGTATTCGTGTATACAGAAAATGTCATGTCTATTTTTTTTGCATGGATGTTCATGTCTATTTGAAATATTCTTTTTGTATAACAAAAATGTTATCATACCAAAGAGATATATTCTTGTATTTTAAAAACAATGTTCTCGTATAACCAAAAAAATCGGTGAATATAGAAGATGTATGTGTAACTTAAAAACAGTTTTTTCATGATTTTGAATATATAACATTGTATGTAAAAATGTTCATCCTATGTTAAAAAAATAAAAAATATGTATGTGAAACAAATATCAATGCGCCTTTTTAAAAATTTCATCGTGTGCTTAAAAAAGTTTTAAGTAATTCATAAATATTAATCATGTGTTTTATAAATATTCAAGGCGTATTATAAAATGCTGATCATGTATGTATAAATGGTTGACTGTGTATTATAAAAATGTTCAGCATTTATTTAAAAATGTTCATGGTGTATTTACAAATTGTTCCTACTTGATTCTTTTCATTATACATGAAAAACTCATTGTTGTGTATTCCTGAAAATATTCATCGTTAATGAACAAATGCGCATGTTTAATAAATAAATAGTCATCTTATAATACTAAATGTTCAATATGAGTTAGAAATTTAATGTGTAAATGTTCATCTTGTAATTTAAAATAAAAATCGTGTATTTTAAAAGTGCATCATATATTTAGAAATTACTCATAGTGCATTTCTAAGATCTCCAACGTGTATTAATATGGGCATCATATATTTTGAAACATCATGTATTAAAATACTATGCATTTGTTAAAAAAATTATATTTAGAAAGAAAGAAGCAGGTAAAATGTTCAAGTACTTACCCTGCAAAAACAAATGTTCAAGTACTTTTATAAAAAAAATCATACTATTTGGAATTTAGAAAAAAATGTTCATGATGAAATAAATGTCCATATACTTTTTTTGCGGGGTAATGTTCATGTACTTAAAAACTGTACTTTAGAAAAATGTTTGCATTTCTAAATAATTGTTCGTATAACTCTTTGGAAAAGATAGATTTTACCTCCCCGGAATAAATAAAAAAGCTAAAAAAATCAAAAAACAAGAAAAAACAATAGAAAAAGAGAAAACCAAGAAAGTAATGTAAATAGAAATAGCTAAAAATGAGAGAGAAGCAGAAAAAAGGAGAGTAATACAAGAATATATCCTGAGAATAATACCCTACGTCCTACTGGTTTGATGATTCATAGTGGAGGGATACCTCGTGTGAGGAGTTACAATGATTTATGAGATTCGTAT
>LR880972.1:8713942-8732080 GCA_904067115.1 Aegilops sharonensis | reverse complement strand
ACCCTGCTGAAGGGCTATCTATGCTTACAATCTATCAACAGTTTCTACATTAGCCAGTCCTCTGTTCCGTACTTCCACTAGACCATCTCCCAACGGTTAAATATTTGACACAAAATGGCAAATACTACACAATCATAATATAAATAGTTGTATTCATAACCTACTGGAAAGAAAAGGTGTTCAGATATCAAATCCTAGATACTTGAAGAGTAGACTTGGCAAACAAAGTCCCAAAAGAAGCTTTCATTATCTCCCAAATATTGTTGGCACAAGATTCTCTGCTTGCTTGCTGGCTCCTATATGTTTGCAACGGTAATTCTAGGCAGAAATTTTGGCCTGAAACGAAAGCAGAATATACTTCGTAAATACATGAATATATAGTGGTCAAGTACCAAAGTAGGCACCACAAATAAACAGGGAAAATCCTGTAGTATCAATTTTAATGTTGATTATGTCACACTTCTTTCAACGATAAAATACGCAGGAAAGAAAGAAACCAGTAAATAATGGTGACAGCAGTACTTTGGGGGTTCTGGTGGCATGGAAGCATGTACGCAACGGAAAATGAAAATGTGATCCGCGTAAACTTAACATAAGCAAGTGGTTATGAGGTTCATAGTCAAACCCTGGTCTCCGCTAGTACTAATGAAGTAGATTTGCCTAAGTTGATATAAAGCAGAAACCACCATCTATTCGGAATCTAACCTCACGATTTGTTTCAATATCAGGCTTTAGCGTTGCTTCTAGCAGAGATTCTTGATAACGAGAAACTGCGCTTTGTGCAGTAATCCAAATAGGAAGATCTGCATCTGGTAGTTTATCTCGCATAAGCCTGTCCCAAGAGTAGTTTTCTACCAACAACAGTGAATTCTCTGCATAAGTTTGCTCTTTCAGTCAGAGCTTCAGTTTGTCAATCCAGATATGAAATCGTGAATCAAACTACAGACAAAAGGTATTGACTGCTCACCTTTACATCAAATTTTTCATACATAAACATGCCATACCTGATACTTATTTCGCTCGTTAGATCTCCAGGACATCATGTACGAGACGGGGTATGGATGGCAGCCATGATATAGCTGCACCCTCTGGAAAAATAACACTAAATGGAAATGGAAATAAGAGGCAAAAAGGGAAATGCCAAAAACCAGTCGCATACTCTGGTTCTGCAAATGCTACAGGTAATTGGTTCATAATAAACAGAGTTTGGCCCCTCCCACTACAGCACGGTAGTAATTAGGAGGCATTAATAAATGCCTTTAAATGCTGGAAAAACGCCTTCAAAAGTCTAAGAGGGCATTTCAGAAAAACGCTAACTTTAAATCTACCCACGAATGAGACTGCCTTCCTTTACCCGCAGCTCTTTCTGGTTTCTCTGATAATCTCTACTCCTAATGGAGCAGTTGGTAGTCTCCGCCGGTCAATTTTCTTCCCACCTACCCTGGTTAATTTTGGTACTTCGTCCCACCTCCCTTTTCCCACCGAGCCCCCGCTTCGTTCCACCCGTTCGTTAAAAAAAACGTCAAGTTACAACTAGGAACACTGCAAACCGCGACGGTTCAACGCTAGAAAAACGACCTAAAAAAATCTACTATGGTTAACCGACGAAATGATGACGAAATTAAACCCCTCGCACCCGATTCGTCCTGGCCTCGATGCACTAGCCCGTCGCCGTCATTCGTCCCTATCGTCCCTCTCTACAGGCCGCTCATCCCCTTCGCTCCCTGCATCCCCCATCTTGCGTCACCGCCGTTCACATCCTTGACCACCGTCACCACCGCGCATACCCTTGGCCGCGCATATCCTTGGCCGCCTTCACCGTCCGTCAAACCCTTCGTCGCCGCCATCTGTTAGCAACGACTCGAAGAGCCCGTCAGATCCGCCTCCAGATCTGCCGCTGATCCACTCGACTGGACGCTATCTGGTACGGCGATTGAGAAGTCGTGAAGATCCCGTATGATCCCTCTAATTGACCGTATATTCCTTACAATTGTTATTGCTAATTGCTAACCCTTACAAATCTGGATCAGCTATGGTATTGCTAACCCTTACAAATCTGGATCAGCTATGGTAGCGTGGTAATACTGTGGAAAATCAGACATTGTGGACTCCTGTCCACTCCTCGCTAGCTAGATTGATAACCTGGAATTGAAATATACAGTTTCAATCACCAATCAATCAGTATGAAATAGGAATGGGATAAACTGGAATATAGAACATGTCTCATAGGCTGATTCCATACCTGCTAGGTTCATTATTCTTTGTATTTGAATGCTTGCAGGTGGTGAGCCATGTCTTTGCCGGTGTCAGTAGATTCATCAAGTGTCAACAGTTTATGATCAATAGGTACATTTAATTCCATCTGCATATAACTGACATAATGTTTACTTGCATGTATGGAATATGTACTGAATTTGTAAGGGTGTTAAATGCTCTAGCAGTTTGCCTGTGGTGACGGCCATTGGATACGGTGACATCACTACCAGCATCTGCCAAAGATATCGAGTTTGAGTCTCACAACTGCAGAAGATCTCCAGTTTGCAGCTCACAACAGAATCTCATGCAAAAAGTGACACCAACAAAAGGTAGTCAAGACACTTGAGTAAGTTTAGCACCAGATTGTTGCAACAGTTTATGATCAAGAGTTGCGTATAATTCCATGTGCATATAACTGACAGAAATATTACATCTGCAGAAGATCTCCAGTTTGCATCTCACAAGAGGATCACATTCAACAAGTGACACCAAGAGAAGGTATACAATACACTTGAAACTAATAGTTTCCAACAAAAAGGACTAAGGTGAGCATAAGATTGTTGCAATAGTCCAGGTTGGTGCAACACAAACTCATCCATTAGGTTGAGCTGGTTCATGCATAAGCACTGGTACGACAAGCTTGTATTTTTAACTGTATAATAAAATACCATGCAAAGTGTTCACTTCTTGAAAATGCAAGTGTATGACCAAATGATGAATGAATATGGACCACAGAAAAATGATTGAAAAAAAACATTTACAAAAGCTTGTGCCATCTCCTTACTTCACTTCAAACAAATGTCATTTAATGTCAGTTATGTGTACTTACATAGGTGTGTAAGGGTAATTCAAGGATATCGAGTTTGAGTGTCACAACAGACGATCTCCATTTTGCAGCTCACAACAGGATCACATGCAAAGAGTGACACAAACAGAAGGTAGTCAATACACTTTAATTTAATTGTTTCCATCAGATTGTATTCTAACAAGAAAACGGTTAAGGTGATACTCAAACTGTTGCAACAGTTTATGATCAAGAGGTGCGTATATATGGGTAATTCAACAGTTGCAGATCGGGACGCGTCGCCTCGGATCCACCTGCGACATAGCCGGAGAGGAGCGCCGCCGTGGATCCGTGATTTGTGCATGTCATCCCTCCTTGCCGAGGGCGGCGGCGTTGGCAAGCAGTCGTCGTCCTCGCCGTGCATGTGAGGTTTGCTCATGGCACCGCGGCATAGAGAGAACAAAAAAGGAGTTCAGTGGCTAAGAAGACGAGGAGGGGGCGGATCTGAGGAGCCCGCGTTGAATGGATTTGTAAGGCATAGGTAGTGGCTTACCGGAGTTGCGTCGTTGCAGATATTGACGCGTCGATGCGGATCCAGCTGCGACATCGCCGCAGAGTAGCGCCGCCACGGATCCGACCGGAACGGCACCGCATGCTCCAGGAAGCGCGCCCCGTCCGTCCCGCTCTGTCATGCAGCCCACACCAGGTAGCCCCAAGGTCAGTGGATGCTGTAATCCGATGCGGTGGCCGGCGGGCGGGAGAGTGGGGATTCCTGCTCGTCGACGCGGGCGGCGATGCGGCGGGGGGAGGGGAAAGGGCGGGAGTGTTTCTCTGAGTGTGACGAGAGGAGATGAGAGAGTGAGCGAGACGAGAGGATAAGGTAGAATGCGGCGGGGGGAGGGGAACGGGCGACGCCGCGTCGCTTTAGTTCTGGTTCCGCCCTAGAGGCCTGCGTGCCAGGTGGGCCGTGGTGGCGGGCTGCACAACAGGCCCGTCGTGGCAGGCCTGGCTTTTTTTTCTTTTCATTTTTCTCTTCATTTGTTTGGGTTTCTGTTTATATTTTATTTCCCTTACTTTTTTATTCTTTAGTTACATTGCTTTGTTTTTATTATAATATACAACTTTCGTTACATGTCACAAAAGTGTTCAATAGTATTAATAAAATGTTCATGGTTTTTTTCAACAGTTCATCATCCATTACAAAATTGTTCAACAGTTTTTATAAAATGTTCAATGAATATATAATCGCTGTGTTTTTTAAATTTGTTAACTGTATATTACAAAAATTTCAAATATGTATTAAAACATGGTTCAACTTATATTACAAAAATATATGATCATCGTGTTATTTTGTTTATTTTATTTTCCTTTATCTCTTATTTATTTATTTTTTTATATTTTTTTCCTATACTCTTTTATTCTTTATTTATAATGTTTGGTTTTTATTATAATATACGGAGTTCAATGCATGTCACAAAAGTGTTCAACGGTATCAAGGAAATGTTCATGTTTTTTTGAAAAGTTCATCGTCCATTACAAAATTGTTCAACATTTATTATAAAATGTTAAGTGAATATATAATCACAGTTTTTTTAAAATTTGTTAATTGTATATTACAAAAAATTTAAATATGTATTACAAAATTGTTCAACTTATATTACATAAATATATAATTGTTGTGTTTTATTTTTATTTTCTTTTCCTTTTTCTCTGTTTTTTTCTGTTTATATTTTTTTCTATACTTTTTTATTCTTTATTTATATTGTTTCATTTTTTTATAATATAGAGATTTCATTGCATGTCACAACTGTGTTGAACTTATTTCAAAAAAATGCCCGTGGTTGTTTACAATAGTTCATAACCCATTACAAATTTGCTCCTTATATTTTTTTAAGATATATTACATGTTGTTAGTTTTTAGCCAGTTTTCTACACGGCTGGAGCTCGTTACATCCAAATGAGGCCGGCCCAGTCGCCCCCTGTCTTCAGCGAAGGCTCCCGTGTTTTGCCTACCGCATGTTAACCTGGCCAGAGTATGATTATTCTTATTACATATACTAAGAGGATAAAGAACATATAAAAACACATATCCTTCGTTAATGTTGGTTAGTTAGCATGTTCTTTTTTGTTTCTCGAATTTCAATAGCATATGTAATTAATTTAAAATCATTTAAGCAATTTCAGATGACCACTTACTTATATAAAAACATTATAGTTTGTTGTTTCCTTCAATTGATGTATTAGTAAAATGTTTTGAACTGTATGTTTTTATAATATAATCAAAAGCATTTTTTATCACGTATAAAATAGTTGTGTTAGTTTCACATTATATGATGCAAAAAAAATCATATTTATATTTTAGCATAGATATAAAGTGATGGGTTCCGACATACTCACTGATGTAACGATGACATTCCGCACTGAAACACCACGAGAAGAGGTGCATATAGCTAACCTTACTTTGTATGTATATTATAGATGATAATATGAATGGTATATTTATATTCTTGTTTAATCAGAATATAGGAGACATGGATATGGACTTTGGAGATGCACAGAAAGAATACATGGAGGTTTCAGATGCAATGTCGCTGGAAGGGGCCGGATATTCACAACATAATAACGTCGAAGAGGTTATATCTCATAACAAACCAAAAAAGGATGCTAATTTGCATGTTATCCCACAAGGTATATGTTTATATTATTATCGATCTTAAAAAGAACTTGCCTTTTGTATTCAACTAAGTTGGNTATTTATATTTCAGCATAGATATAAAGTGATGGGTTCCGACATACTCACTGATGTAACGATGACATTCCGCACTGAAACACCACGAGAAGAGGTGCATATAGCTAACCTTACTTTGTATGTATATTATAGATGATAATATGAATGGTATATTTATATTCTTGTTTAATCAGAATATAGGAGACATGGATATGGACTTTGGAGATGCACAGAAAGAATACATGGAGGTTTCAGATGCAATGTCGCTGGAAGGGGCCGGATATTCACAACATAATAACGTCGAAGAGGTTATATCTCATAACAAACCAAAAAAGGATGCTAATTTGCATGTTATCCCACAAGGTATATGTTTATATTATTATCGATCTTAAAAAGAACTTGCCTTTTGTATTCAACTAAGTTGGCTCCTTTTTTTTGTTACTAAGTTGTGTCACTTTTTATGAATTTGACAGACTATGTTTGTACCCCTAGAGATATTACAGTTATCGAATCAATAAAGTCTGCCCCCAAGAATACACAGTTCGTGGACATTGGAGATGCCTTGTTAGCAATCGACGATTTTAAATGCCTTATAAAAAAATGATATGTTCTTACATGACGGTGTAAGACCAATTGCACAAACTTTGTAATCAATAATATGAAAAATATATAATATCATAAAATATTAATATATTCTAAATGTTGTTTACAGGTGATAAATGCTTACATATATTGCATGCTTGCTCACGACCATCTACACGACAGGGCGGGTGAAAAGGTACACATTATTAGCACATTTGTATCTGGTCAGATAAAAGAAGACGGTGAAAGAGACATCGACCCATCGAAATATCGTCGCATCGTGCGTCATGTTAATACTTATCTACAGCAAGATATGGTAAGTTGTTGTCTTGTTATCCATGCATATAATTATGGATTGTTTTTATTTAGTTAATATGTCCAATGATTTGTTAATAATTATATGTAATTGTGATTGTGATTTGTATGATATTTACACCAGTTATTCATGCCGATTAACATGCCGGGCTACCATTGGTATCTAGCAGTCACCAATGCCAAAAAACGAGAGATCCAAGTATTGGACTCACTTGGTGAGAATCTCAAACGCAATGACCTTGCTACTACGGTAACTATCTATTTTTTTACTCATCTTAACATTTGTTTTGTTGGACTTCATCCCTAACATTTCTCATATGATAGTTACGGGGGCTCGAGAAATGGCTGAAACTTGCAGAGCAGAGTCCGGAGTTTATCAGAGGTGATAAGTGGCCCGATCTCAATGTTACAAAATGGACGGTTGAAGAGCAAGTTCAGGAGGCAATACAAACCGATGGGTAAGCAATTGTTAAAATGGTTTGTTTATTTGATTCATCTGTGTGATATTCTAAAGCATTATTTTATAATATTATAGTGTATCATGTGGATTGTTTATGCTAAATTATATGGAATATTGGACATCACATGGACTGTCAAACAAGTTCTCCCAGGTATTTCATTTTTATACATTATCTCGTTATTTTATCTGAAAATATTATATAAATTTTTTGTATAACATTTTGGTAGGAGGATATGAAACATTTTCGTCAAAAATTAGCAGTCATTTTGCTTGATTCAGAGCTTAATAAGCTAAAAGGATGTCCCATATACCATCAACCTGTCAGCGAAGAAACTTTAGCTAATTCTGATATCGAGATCCTGGATTATCCTTCTGACGTAGTCGAAGAAAAACGTCCTGTCCCAGTCACTATCATTCCTACGGACGAACGTCAAATACTTGCCGACCTCTGCAAGTACATCATGTCGATCGATGATGCCGGGTGTTTGGAGTAAGTATCATGTATCAATATTTAATGTGCGGATGTATATTATTGTTCTTCTTACCAACCAAATTACAGGAAGGTATGGGTCCGGAGCTGCACACCCGATCCAATGAGCTTAAGTCTTAAGAAACTTCAGTGCATACTTAAGATGGAGCAGCCTATGGACAATGATTGCTTCAACACTGCCGTGCGTATGCTGGCATGTGACGAGGGAGTATTGTTCACAGACCCGCCTATACACTACATGGATCTACGATTTTGTGTAAGTTATCGTAACTCTTCATTCTATGTGTCATTAGTATCAACATGTTTAAACAATATTTCTTCTTTTACTTAGGCCATGATGCTAGAGTCAACACGAGGTCAGAAGTTTTGTGAGAAGGAAACTATCCAGATGTTGGCAACATTATTTGATAGCTGGCCTGGGATGGAGAACGACATCTCATCTTGCAATAAGGTAAATAAAATATTTTTTCCATCGTTATAATGGTTGGTTGTTGTTTCTAATAACTCCACTTGTAGATTTATCTTCCCTATGCATCCATCAGCCGATACATCTTGTACGTCATCGATAAAGAGGCACGTCGTTTATATATTATGGATCCTATTCAAACATCACAATCGTCAAAGGATAAAAACTTGAGGCATTCACTGAAATTAAAAAGTTTTGCAAGGGATTTCAAAGAAGCACTTGAAATAAAGATGCCTGGTTGGAATTATGATATATCTAAATGGCAACGTTTATTTCCATCTTGTGTTCCAACGAGTGTAGACGGGTAATGAATTCATAACAATAATATTTACTTTTGTTATCACTATATTTTTTATATTATTAATTTAAATTTTTGCAGAAATGTGTCCGTCTATTTTATTTTTCATTTTATGCTCTGGTGGAACGGTAAAAAATTGGTGAAGCCGATTTGCGCGGTGAGTATTGTGCGTTACATGTTTTAAGACATCAGCGTGAAATTGTCATACTAACTACATGTCTTGTTTCTGCAGGATGGGTATGAATTGAGGAAGCATTTTTTATTATACTTGCTAAAACATCGTGGGAATGAAGCTATTCGTTACATGGACATGTCGTTATTTTCTCTTTTATGTTATCCAATTACATTACAATAATAGACTTCAGTTATTAAATAATTGTGTTTGTGTTATATTGTTTGTATGTTTGAAATAATTCAAGAGCCCGTGGCAATGCACGGGCATTCTACTAGTTCTTATCAGGTATTAGGTGGCTCCCCTTTTAAACAGAACAAATTTGAGCTCCCAAAGCGGTATGGGACTAAATAAGTTGATACTAGCGTTTCTGAACATGCAAAAAATTAAATAGCCTCGGCCGTGATTCGACCACCAACACACTTCGCCAACCAATCCGCCACTTTGTTCCGTTGTTCCATAAGCTGGCTGAATACGTTTTTTTTATTTACTTAAGTGGGTTGCAAGGGCGGAAGGCTGTGTCTAGCGATTTTGACTTGAGATTACGAGGCGTTTTGCTGCGGAACGCCTTCAAATCATGGCGGCGGTTTTCAGAAACTCCCTCTATGTTCAACATATTCCAGCGTTTTGAAAAATGCCTTTAAATATGTATTAGCGCTTTCTAGAACGCCCCAGATTCCACTGTTTGGAGGCATTCTTCGCAAGTGCCCTGCTAGCATGGGACTTTTGAAGGCATTTTTCAAGGACGCCTCTAAGTAAGATAATCTAAGGCGTTTTAGAAAATGCCCTTAAAAAAACGCCTCCGATTACTGTTCGTGTTATAGTGTCCTCCTTTTTTCCGGGCTTGAGACCGGCTACGCAACATGAAGCGTACCATCATCTTAGCATAGGCGGAGTTACACCCCCACTCCACACACCCCCATATACACATCAAACCCCACTAAACCAAAAACCAAAACCCAAAGAACAAGACACACATACACACTGGCACGATCTTCAAAACCAAGACCCAAGATACAAACGCAAACGACACAGACCAAATAAATGGTAATGAAACCCCAGGAGCCTCTTTTAGAATCTGTTTCTGAGTAAACGACGAAGGAACAGACTACTCGACCCTCAAAATAAACTTCTTTTGTGTGACAAAAGGCAGAAAAACTAACTTTTTTTTTGTGATTTTCATTTTATTTTACTACAAAACGCAATAAAACAAACAAGCATTTTTTTTGTATTTTTTCATCTGCTAATAAAAGAAAACATATAGCAAAAAAAAAAAACTCTTCTGTTTGGTTTGTGCGGTTTCACTATAAGAAGATAGAATGGTCACACAGTTTCATAATAAGCAGAGTTTGGCCCCTCCTCCTTTCTCCGGGCTTGAGACCGGCTATGCGACATGAAGCCTAACATCATCTTAGTATAGGCGGAGTTACACCCCTACTCCACACACCCCCATATACACATCAAACCCCACTAAACCAAAAATCAAAACCCAAAGAACAAGACAAACACAAACGCAGAAGCACAATCTCCAAAACCAAGACCCAAGATACAAACCCAAACGACACACACCAAATAAATGGTAACGAAACCCCAAGACCCTCTTTTAGAATTCTTTTTCTGAGTGAAAAACGAAGCAACAGACTACTACCCTCAAAACAAACTTTTTTTGTGTGACTCTTTTTCCATTACTACGAAAGGCAGAGAAACAATTTTTTTGTGTGATTTTCATTTTCTTTTACTACAAAAGGCAGTAAAACAAACAAGCATTTTTTTTGGATTTTTTTTCTTTTTGGCTTTGTGAGGTTTCATTTTCCATTTCTTGAAAAGACAGTAAAATAACTAGATTTTTTGCGTTTTTTTCTTTGCTTAGACAATAAATAGAGCAAACAAACGAAAGCCTCCCGATATTATTTTTTCTTTTTCCGCGGTGATTTGTTAACACCGCTGCCAGCCTGCATATATGGAGTAACTCTCAGTAAATGTATACGTGGAGTATCAATGGTTACTGTTTAAAATGATGAGAAAGATATATGTATCGTGCGTGCAGATTGGTAATCGTCTTTTTTACGGTTGACTGACAACTGCTGTTTTTTTTAAAGAAAAGAAAGATAAGGTGTACATTTTTTTTTGCGTGGGAAAGATAAGGTGTACATAAATGCATATAGAAACAGGGAGGGTACGTACCTCTTGATTCCGGCAGGTGAAGATGCACGGCAAGCTTAGCTCGATCAGTTTGTCGATCTGTCAAAAATAAAAAGGAAAAAGAAGATCTGTGAGATACTACGTGACCCGTGTAGATCAGCACTAAGGGCATCTCCAGCCGTTGGCCCCCAGGGGGCGTCTAAAAGCGCCGCCTGGGGGTGAGCCGGCGCAAAAAATGGCCCTGGGGCGAGTCGGTCCCCAGCCGTCGGTCCCCAGACGCGTATTAAAAAAAAGGGCCGTTCGGCGAAGTTATGATAAAAAGTAGTTAAATTTCGGTTAAACATGGCAAATTTCGGCGAAATTCGCGCATTTTCATTACATTAACCTAATCTAAAAAAGAAAGGTGCTGAAGTCGTCACTGCCATCGTCGTCGTCGGCCTTCTCCTCCTTGACGCGGGCGCCCCTGCTGGACCCGGCGTCGCCATGGCGGACTGGCGGCGGCGCGTCATCGTCGTCGTCGTCGCTGTCGCATAGGACGACGACCCCGTCTTCATCGCGGCCACGTCGGCGCTCCTCGAAGCGGCGCAGGGCGGCGCGCTGGCGCTCCTTCACCTTATCCCGGCGCCAGTCCTGCATATCCCTTATGCTGATATAAATATACACTTGGTTACCTCCGCTACTTCAGTTATATCTACCTTCAGTTGGTTCTAACGAATAAATAAATATACACTTGGTTACTTCCGACTCCAGTCCTGCATATCCCTTATGCTGATATAAGGACTGACACGGTTGGTAAGCATATCACTAGAGTTACTAAGCTCCCATGAAATAGGAGCTCCTGGTGAATTACGGTGATGAGCGGCGCGCATGGACCCGTTTGACAGTGGCTGGGACGAGTTTAAAGTCGGTTGGGCCGTTACGCAAGTCATGGGTCGTCCAGTCAAACAAGAGATACATCCATCTTCTGGTTTATCTCTTTCTCTGTCCTCTCTTGTCTGCGCCGCCGGCTGACTCCAACGCCCCGCCCTCGCCCCCACCATCTTCTGCGATCTCCTCTTCCCGCACCACCCTTGCCTGAAGGTGCCCGGAGCCAAGGCGGATGAGCCACCTATGTTTTCTGTGCGGGCGCTTCTTGTTTGAGGGGGCGGCGGCGGCTTGCGTCTCCTTGGCCGGTGGCTTCGCGCCGGCAAGCTCCCCTTCTTTTGCTCCGTCCATCGTGGATTTTTGCCGACTAGCTCCCCTTCCTCCGCCCCGCCTCACGTCTTCCGCACCAGACTCCTGGGCTGGTGGATTCGCGCCGGCCAGCTCGGTTCCCTTCATTCCGCGCGAGTCCCTATCTGTCACTGGGACCGGATCACATCGCTCTTCAGATGCACCGCGCTTGCCCCCGCCACCGCCTTGATCTGCCCAGCCTGTCCCGTCACCTTCCTCTGCCTCCTCTCACCCCTGCCACTACGTACTGTTCAGCTGCCGACCAGTAGTGGTGAATGGTAGACTGGGTGTGCCCTTGGTGAGAGCCAAAAGGATCAGGAAGGGCGGAGATGGTGAAGGAGGTGATCCGTAGGAGGAAGAGGAGAGCATCTGCGGCCGGTATAGGTGGAGCTGCGCCGCGCGTCGTGGTTCACACTTCCACACGGGGGGTGGATCCTTGTTCGCGCCGCCCCCCTCTGCTCCTTACCCTTCATCAGGTAGCAGCAGGCGAGTATTTCTCCTTTCCCCACAACTTCGCCCTCTAATTTCTGTCCCTTCTAATGTCCCATATCACGATGCAAGACTTTGCTGACCTGCTGTTCCAATCACTTCTCCACAGAATGAAACCATTGGGCTAAAGGAGCGCCTACCAAGTGTTCGATTCTTTTCCCAAGTGGGATATTTCAAACTTAAGTCTGCTATGTGGTGAACTTGATGGTAAGAAACCGAATCCAGTTTATTATCACTTGCTAATGCCCAACATATTTGTTCTTGTGCCTTAAAACTATTTTCTATAGTATATTATCTTTTAGTGATCATTTTGTTAATCAGCTGAGTAAACATTCCAGTTTCGTTGTTTTGCCAAATGAGTATTTGGGTATAACATCTGCGGTTTTTTACTTTGCTGTGATATGTAAGTTATTTGTGTTATCTCCGGATTCACATTGCTCCATGTATGTTGATGCCGAAAAGTCAGTATGGAAATTTTTACATATCCCTAAAAACTCTATGCTCCCTGGGATTGGAGGCCCAGAAGCGTGTTGTGTACAGCTGCGTCTTTGCTACAGATGGAGGGTGCGGGGCTGCGGGCGCCGTGGCTATTTGGGTCGTCCGTATTGGCCTTCTTCATGTTTCAATTGATACGGCAGGCTCCCGATGGATTGGTGCCTTCCATTTTCTTCATCCTTTCCCGTTGCCTGTCGAGCCACTACCAATGCGGCTTGGTAACCTAGGAGTTGATGTGGGCTACAACGAGCGACCACGGCCTTGGCGCTGGCTTAAAGGCTAGGTACACTCGAGAATGATGGGGGTGTCATCACCGGTGTACTCTTTCTATACGCCACGTCCAGCTAGGATCTGGTGAGTTCTATTCAATTCTGTAAATTTCTACTCAAAAAGAGATAATGAGGGTGTTGTGCAAAAAGGTCAGCGGCATGCCATCATTTCTAGGACGGCAGTTGCATGTGTATCTTGAAGAGAAGACCAAACTAGATGATGATTCTCTTTTTGAGTATCTAAGGTGCCAAAATTATGTTTTTAGGTATATAAGGCTGGAATATCTCCGCTTCATAAATATTTAAATAGGAAATAACCTTAGATATTTAATACAATCTGCATGCGTTTTCAAGGGCCATCCAATTTCTCACCGCTCAGCAAAAGCTTGATCCATCTAATTTTGTGTCAAGTATAGATGTAAACATTATTGAGGGGATGGTCAGAAGGTAATGAAGCGTAAAGGGATTAATTAAAGTTTAGTCACTTATATGGTGTAAGTGGCAGTTACTCACTCCGTCCCAAAATGAGTGTCACTGGTTCTTGGGACGGAGGGAGTACTTACTCATGCATTACTTCGGAAAACCAGATCCGCATCATGTCATCATTTTCGCATTCGGCTTGAGTGTATATCGATGGCAGAAAGGGAAGACAATCTTACTCTTAACCCTGGGCTGAAGTTACTTGCCTAGCTGGTATGGTGATTTATCACATTAGGTAGTTACCTCCACGTAAATAGATCTGGGTTGATCCTATTAGTTGTTTTCTTGGGTGAATTTCTGCTTATATTAGTACATCCTCGAACATGTACATCATTAGTTCATTCTTGATTTTAATTGGAGTTCTGGTTTGGTATTATAATGGCATGACCTGCATTATGCCTTTATGAAATACACACTTGAGAATATAGATGTCACCGAGCGACTTTAAGTTAGATTTTTATATGGAGTAATATATGTATACCATGGTTGAACATTCTTGATTTCCATCAAAACCTTACTGTAGCTACAGTGAAATCCAAACCATACTGTCCATTGCCAAAATCTTAACATTCTTGATTTCCATCAAAACCTGGGCTTTACAAAATCATGTCTTAAGGTTAATTAAGTGATTTCAGTTAGAGAAACCTACTCAGTGTTCTACCATTTTCAGATAAATTCGACAAACTTTTGTTATGGTGAGTCTTACAATGGGTTTCAGTTTTGGGTAATGATGAATCATTGAGGACATATTTTTATAGCAGAGGGGCAAAATGGATCCATGTCAAAAAGTTCCTTTAGCATAAAAAGGAACTGAAAAGTACTTCTGTTGTGAGTCCAAACGCCAAATTCTAATTTGTGAAGCCAAGGAGACCCACAAGTATTTTCACACTAATGTTTCACCTTAAAAGACAATCTCAAACACTTTAAACGGTGTTGCTACCTTTGATTTCCTTACATTTTGATTTACCCAAACATGAATAAGTATATGTTATGAAATTGTTTTGCAGTGTGTTATTTTATCCTCAGAGATTTAGAGGTGTATGTGTGATTCAATGTACATTAATTATTTTTGCTTTTTTGGTGTAGGCTATACGGGTATAATCCACCTATTTGGTGTACGAATCACTTATTGAGATGCTCCATCAAACATTTCTGAATTCCTCGTTTTGGCTCTATGTTTAGTTGATCAACTTATCAAGCTTTGAGGAACTTGTCTGTTTGATGAGCTTGATTTTCTATATCTTGGCCAAAGTGACGCCCACGAAAAGTTTATCAATATGTACCTACTTGTGAAATTATTCTCTGGAGTGAACAGTTTCAAAATTTATCCTATGAAAAACATTATACTTACATCTGGATTACTGTATGAGAGCAGTTATAGTCTTCTTAATTGTACCATTGCACTAGCATTTTCTCAGCTTATTCTGGGCACTGGATGGCCTCTCACAATCCCACGAAAACTTTGCAATTGTTACTTAAGTTTAAGTCATAGTGAAGATGAGGAATGGTGGGTGAGGGAGTCCCGGATAGGGGCTGTCCGGATAGCCGGACTATCGTCACGGCCGGACTCCAAGACTATGAAGATACAAGATTGAAGACTTCGTCCCGTATCCGGATGGGACTTTCCTTGGCGTAGAAGGCAAGCTTGGCGATACGGATATGTAGATCTCCTACCATTGTAACCGACTCTGTGTAACCCTAACCTATCCGGTGTCTATATAAACCGGAGGGTTTTAGTCTGTAGGACGAACAACAATCATACCATAGGCTAGCTTCTAGGGTTTAGCGTCCTTGATCTCGTGGTAGATCTACTCTTGTACTACCCATATCATCAATATTAATCAAGCAGGAGTAGGGTATTACCTCCATCGAGAGGGCCCGAACCTGGGTAAAAACATTGTGTCCCTTGTCTCCTGTTACCATCCGCCTAGACGCACAGTTCGGGACCCCCTACCCGAGATCCGCCGGTTTTGACACCGACATTGGTGCTTTCATTGAGTGTTCCTCTGTGTCGTCACCGATAGGCCCGATGGCTCCTTCGATCATTAGCAACGACGCGGTCCAGGGTGAGACTTTTCTCCCCGGACAGATCTTCGTATTCGGGGGCTTTGCACTATGGGCCAACTCGCTTGGCCATTTGGAGCGGATCGAAAGCTACGCCCCTGGCCATCAGGTCAGATTTGGAAGTTTGAACTATACGGCCGATATCCGCGGAGACTTGATCTTCGACGGATTCGAGCCGCAGCCAAGCGCGCCACACTGTCTCGATGGGCATGATCTAGCTCTGCAGCCGAACAGTGCCATGGAGGCCGCACCAGCATCCGCTCCGACCCTTAATCTGGAGCCGGATTCCCCGATCGAGGACGAGTGGTTGGACACCGCCTCGGGGGCTACAATCTCTACGGCGATTGAGCCGAACTCCACCATCCTTTGCGAAGACCTCGATTCCAGGGTGCCGGACTCCTCTCCGGACTCCGAACCCTCCGCGCCCTTGCCAATCGAATCCGATTGGGCGCCCGTTATGGAGTTGACGGCCGCGGACATCTTTCAGCACTCGCCCTTTGGCGACATTCTGAATTCGCTAAAGTCTCTCTCTTTGTCCGGAGAGCCGTGGCCGGACTGCGGACAGGAAGGTTGGGATACGGACGACGAAATTCAACGCCCACCCACCACCCACTTTGTAGCCACTGTCGATGATTTAACCGACATGCTCGACTTCGACTCCGAAGACGTCGACGGTATGGACGACGACGCCGGAGACGACCAAGACCCAGCGCCTACAGGGCACTGGAAGGCCACCTCGTCATATGACATATACATGGTGGACATCCCAAAATATGGGAACGGCGATGGAACAACGGAGGATGACCCCTCCAAGAAACAGCCGAAGCGCCGATGTCAGCAGCGCCGCTCTAAATCCCGCCACAATAAAAACGGTGATTCCGGCACGGGAGATAATAACACCCCGGACAGTGCCGAAGAGAATCCCCTCCAGCAGGACTCAGCGCAGGAGGAGGGAGAAGCAAGTCCGCACGACAGTGCGGCAGAAAGAGAGGTCGAGGACGATAATTATGCGCCTCCCTCCGAAGATGAGGCAAGCCTCGACGACGACGAATTTGTCGTGCCTGAGGATCCCGCCGAACAGGAGCGTTTCAAACGCAGGCTTATAGCCACGGCAAGCAGCCTCAAGAAAAAGCAGCAACACCTTAGAGCTGACCAAGATCTGCTAGTTGACAGATGGACCGAAGTCCTTGCAGCCGAAGAGTATGAACTCGAACGCCCCTCCAAAAGCTACCCCAAACGCAGGCCGTTGCCTCGATCAGAGGAGGAAGCACCCAAGTCACCAGCGCACGACATGGCAGACCGGCCACCCCGTGGCCGCGACAGAGAAGCCTCTCGGCCCTCCGCTCAAGCCACACCCCGACGCCACTCAAAAAGTAGCAAGGCACGGGAATACGCGCCGGACTTGCGAGATATATTGGAGGATAAGGCAAAACATGCAAGATCGATCTACGGATCACGTGGGCGCCCAACGACGCGGGATGATTACCGTCGCGCCAGATACAGCAAACACGGCCGGGCCGAACACAGTAGACAAAAGCTCATATGAGCTACGTCGTGATATAGCCCAATACAGAGGCGCCGCACACCCACTATGCTTCACAGATGAAGTAATGGATCATCAAATCCCTGAGGGCTTCAAACCCGTAAACATCGAATCATACGATGGTACCACAGATCCTGCGGTCTGGATTGAGGACTATCTCCTCCATATCCACATGGCCCGAGGTGATGATCTACATGCCATCAAATACCTCCCACTCAAGCTTAAAGGACCAGCTCGACATTGGCTCAACAACTTGCCAGCAGAATCAATTGGTTGTTGGGAGGACCTGGAAGCCGCATTCCTCGATAACTTCCAGGGCACATATGTGCGACCACCAAACGCCGATGACCTTAGCCACATAATCCAGCAGCCAGAAGAATCGGCCAGACAATTCTGGACACGGTTCCTAACAAAGAAAAATCAAATCGTTGACTGTCCGGATGCAGAGGCCCTTGCAGCCTTCAAACATAACATCCGCGACGAGTGGCTTGCCCAACACCTAGGACAGGAAAAGCCAAAATCCATGGCAGCCCTCACAACACTCATGAACCGCTTTTGTGCGGGAGAGGACAACTGGCTAGCTCAAAGCAACAACTTGGCCAAACATCCTGATAGTTCGGATACCAAGGACAGCAATGGCAGGTCGCGTCGCAACAAGAACAAGCGCCGCATTAACGGCGATAACACTGAAGATACGGCCGTCAATGCCGGATTCAGAGGCTCTAAACCCGGTCAGCGGAAGAAATACTCGATCGCTTGTGCCAGATACATGGCACCCCCGAAAAACCAGCCAATCACACCAACAGGGACTGTTGGGTGTTCAAGCAAGCAGGCAAGTTAAGTGTCGAGCTCAATGACAAGGGGCTGCATAGCGACGACGAGGAAGAGCCCCG
>LR880972.1:8685644-8708276 GCA_904067115.1 Aegilops sharonensis | reverse complement strand
CCCCCGCGCGCCTGGAGTCCGGGAGGTTGCCTTGTGGCACCTCCTGCGCCACCTCCTCTTGACCAAGCCCCTCTTGGGGCCCCACCGCAGCATCGTCCGCAGCGTGAGGCGAGGAGGCGGTCGGAAGCGAGGTACTCTCCATTTCTGACGAGCCCAGGGACCCGCTCGATTAATCGGCGAACTCGCCCTTGGGCGGGCTGCACGGTTGTTCGACATTAGAGAACACTCTGCAATAATAAAACGCCATGGGTATCTGGACACTTACGATCTCGCCAGGGGCTTGGCCCTTGTAGGCCAATCCCCCTCGTCGTCGTCGACGTTGGTGGAGAAGTCCGGAGGAAGGGTTCTTCCATTCTTGGACCCTCCGGCCTCCCCAGTTGGGGCAACCTTCCTTTTCTTCTCCTCCCCCGCTGGGGGAGGAGCTTCTTCTTCTTCCTCCTCGTCTTCAGGAGAAGATTCTGCTTCAGAATCTGACAGCACCTGGCGTCGGGAGCTCCTTCGAGTTTCCGTGGCCTCCTTCTTGGCCTTCTTCTCCGGCACCACATGGGGTGCCGGAGCCAGCAGCCCCGTCAATCGGGCGTCCTCCAGGTCTTCTGGCAAAGGAGCCGGACAGTTAATCTGTCCGGACGTCTTCAGCCAGTCCTGTCAAAGATTAGGGAGTTTTAGATCCCGCCTAGAGTCAATCTATGAAAAAAGAGTCCCGTAAAGGGTAAAATAACTTACCTCGCCGGCTTGACGCCGCGAGCTGTATCCGCGATCTTTGTTAGCGGATGCGGGGGCTTCGGCGCCCTTGAACAGCACCTTCCAGGCGTCTTCGTACGTAGTGTCGAAGAGCCGGCTCAAGGTTCGGTGCTGTGCCGGATCGAACTCCCACAAATTGAAGGCCCGTTGTTGGCAGGTGAGAATCCGGCGGATGAGCATCACCTGGATTACGTCGACAAGCCTGAGATTCTTGTCCACCAGGTTTCGGACGCATGTTTGGAGTCCGGATAGCTCTTCCGAATTCCCCCACGTCAGGCCCGTCTCTTTCCATGACGAGAGCCATGTGGGGAAGCCAGATCTAAATTCGGGGGCCGCCACCCATTCGGGGTCGCGTGGCTCGGTGATGTAGAACCACCCCGATTGCCACCCCTTTATTGTCTCCACGAAGGCGCCCTCGAGCCATGGGACTTTGGCCATCTTGCCAACCATGGCGCCTCCGCACTCCGCTTGACGGCCGCCCACTACCTTCGGCCGGACGTTGAAGATCTTCAGCCATAAGCCGAAGTGGGGCTGGATGCAGAGGAAGGCCTCACACACGACGATAAACGTCGAGATATTGAGGATGAAATTCGGGGCCAGGTCGTGGAAGTCCAGGCCGTAGTAGAACATGAGCCCCCGGACAAACGGGTGAAGTGGAAAACCTAGTCTGCGGAGGAAGTGGGGGAGGAACACCACCCTCTCATGGGGCCCGGGGGTTGGAATGAGCTGCCCCGCATCGGGCAGCCTGTGCGCGATGTCGCCGGACAAGTATCCGGCCTCCGGCAGTCTTGTGATGTGCCCCTCCATGACGGAGGAGGCCATCCACCTGCCTCCCGCTCCTGACATGGTTGGAGAAGGTTGAGGTGGGATGTGCGGACTTGGGCGCTGGAGCTCGAGTGCGCGGAAATGGAGAAGCAAAGGAGGAAGAAGGCGTAGGTGAAAAGGTGGATCCTTATCCCTTTATATGGACGGACGGAGCTATGCGTCCCCCACCAGGCTGGTAAAACTCGCTTATCTCCCAAGCGTCGTAATTAATGGCGCGGATGGGTTACCCACGTCTGTATTGATGAGAATCCCGAAATAAGGGGGCACGATCTATGCTTTGATAACACATGCCAAGGAAACCGCCTCGCTAAACGCGCTAAGGTGGAACGGTAAAAAAACGATTCATATAAAGGCCTGGCCGTGGTGTGGTGTCACGCCGCGGAATACGTCAGCAGATCTGTGCAAAAATTATTCTCTCTACGGTGTTATGTGGAACTTGTTTTGCAGAGCTGGACACTATCCTTGTGTTCATAACCTTCTATGAAGTATTCGGAGGAGGAACCCGCCTCGCAATGCCGAAGACAATCAACGCGCCGGACTCATCGTCATTGAAGCCTGGTTCAGGGGCTACTGAGGGAGTCCCGGACTAGGGGGTGTCCGGATAGCCGGACTATCGTCACGGCCGGACTCCAAGACTATGAAGATACAAGATTGAAGACATCGTCCCGTGTCCGGATGGGACTTTCCTTGGCGTAGAAGGCAAGCTTGGCGATATGGATATGTAGATCTCCTACCATTGTAACCGACTCTGTGTAACCCTAACCTATCCGGTATCTATATAAACCGGAGGGTTTTAGTCCGTAGGACGAACAACAATCATACCATAGGCTAGCTTCTAGGGTTTAGCCTCCTTGATCTCATGGTAGATCTACTCTTGTACTACCCATATCATCAATATTAATCAAGCAGGAGTAGGGTATTACCTCCATCGAGAGGGCCCGGACCTGGGTAAAAACATTGTGTCCCTTGTCTCCTGTTACCATCCGCCTAGACGCACAGTTCGGGACCCCCTACCCGAGATCCGCCGGTTTTGACACCGACAGTGGGTTCCTTTCATTATATGGCGAGTTGCTTTATCACACTAATGGGCTATTGTCTAAAGTATGCATGTTTGGGAGATATGGAAGGTGTGTATTTATCTTTTCTTATACTGTCAAGCTATTTCCGTACAATAACTCCTAAACATAACCACTTCCAAATAGTATTTTTCAATTGTGTTGCAAAGTTGCATATCAGTCATTATCACAAAGTAGATATATGTGGCCATTTTAATTTTAACATGAGAGCTCTAGCTGATAATCCTTTTTTCCTCTGTATAATAAATGGTGCAACACCTGCACAGTCATTTTTTTCTGTATAATAAATGGTTGCACATAGCCGAGATGTTTCTGTTTTTTTGGTTGTTGAAGTTTTCTTTCTCTATAATTTATTAAGAGAGATGGTTGCTTTTGATCATATTCTAGATCAACGTTGCCAGCTAACAATCTGGCATCGAGTGAGTTACAACCATATTTAACATATCTTATTGTGGTATATTTACCTAGAGCTAGCATCTCAGTATCCATTTAGCATTGTGTCCTCTTGATGGCATCCATGTATGTATTACCAAAAAGAGCAGTTTGTTCAGCTGACATTCTTTGGCATGGTGGTAATGGTATTTTGTTGCGTTGGCTAAAGCTTGGTGTGAGAAATGATATCCTAGAAAAGAGAAAGAGTGGCTGCTAGACAAATGCTTTCTACCTAGGACCAATAAGACTTCTTTTTAGCTACTAGGTGAAATTATCCATTCTGTTTCATTCTGAGTTAGTAGCACATTTTCCCCCACCAATTTAAATGTAGTATGCCATGTATTTTTGCACTAGATACAAACAAGAATACATAGATGAATAGCAAATAAGGACTTTCTTTCTAGAGGTTTTATATATTTACCTGCTAAACTTAATAGCATTTTTTATTTTGTCATAATTTACTAAGACGCAATTTACATTGCAGGTTTCTACAGTTGCAGTTAACTAATACTATGACGCATCTCTCACACATTTTTACCTGCAAAGTAATATCCACAATGTTTGTCGAGTAATTCGAAAGTAAGATGTGCTATATGTATAGAGTCAATATTTCCTCTCTTTGTTGTCCGCTACAGCATTGTAATTGTTCTTGACTTTTTTATGGATGTTTACATGATAAGATATGTACATTTACCAAATTTGGTGAAAAAATATGATAGCATGAGCACTCACAAAAAAGACAAATTATCCAAGTTTGAATACCATATAAATCACTACTCAGGTTGTATCAATGTTTATTTGTGCAAGAGTCATATGATTACATTTTTGCATAGTTATTTTCATGTTGTCATAGTATCACGATATACTGATGATTTTATTTCATAAATATTTAGAACATTCTGGACTAGGTGAAGTGGAGAGAGAATATAGGTTCCATTTGCAACCATGGAGCTAAATCTAGGTACATGTTTGGACAATTTAATTGAAATCATCGAACCACTCAAATTCGTGCACGGGAGTAATACTCCCTCTGTCCTGGTATTATGTTTTTCAAGGTGATATATCAGTAGACTTATCGGACAACAATAAATTAATTGTGAATTTACTTGCGTTTGGATGATTTTTTTAGGTTATCCATTATTATCCATTAGATTATTGAAACTATTAATCCAAGTGTACTTGCGTTTTGATGATCTTTTTAGGGTAATTGCTCTATTTTTAGGGGGAATATAAAGCAATGTAAAAATGATTTTGGTGTTCCTTGGGAGTGAGGTTGAAATATTCGTCTTTTATGCATCCCATATAATATCGCTTCATATTTGCTAAAGTTGTATTCACAATATTGTGATTGCTTTTGGACTGGCCTGGTAGATAGTTGATAGTTTTACAATACGAGTAAGGTATATAATTGTCCCGAGTTCACATATATAACCAATATTTAGAACAATAAAGAGTGCAACTGATGGATACTATCATGCAAGACAAATATTTCTTATATATCATCACAAGACAAATATATTCGACATATCATCATAAATTGGATGATAAATGGAAAAACGAAACAAAGAAAACGGCACAGCAACGCGCGCGACTGCTTCTAGTCCATTGCACGCTTCGCCATTTCCCTAGCCTTCTCTCTGTCCGCAGGATGTGCATATAAAATGACTGCGACATCCTGAAGCAAAGGGAGGTTCCCTAGACTAGCAAAGTCAAAGTCAAAGCTAATGCCATCATCATTGGACTGTGCTACCACGCTGAACCAAAGAAATTCAAGGACCGGCATATCTCCTTCTTGAAACGAGCCAAGCGTTGCTTCTGTCTTGAAGAACCTCAGCTTGGGGAACGCACCTGCACTGTCCATGGTGTTATGGTGGAGAGCTGGCCACGTGTCCAGCTCGAGGGAAACAAGCTCCTGAAAACTTCCAAAGATGTCCAGTTTTGGACTAAATACATGCAGTTTTAAATGGGAGAGGCTCGGAAGATGCGAGGGATTGATCCTTGCCACCAGCCCAGGTTACGGAGTTGTGGAGAGAGGGCATACCGTTCCCAGGGGTTCTCTTCATGACTGGAATCTCCCTAGTGGAAAACTGAACCAATGTCTATGACTTGGATCTTGCTGAGTTTGGCGGCAGACTCAGCCCAGCTATTCATTCTGCTATCATCACCATATAAATGTATACTTCTAGAAATGCGGAGCTTCCTCAACTCTGTTAACTTGCCCAGCTCTGTCACAAAGTTGGAGTCCTTATCAACTTTACTTAGGCATAGCTCTTCCAGAGAAGTCAAATTTCTGATCCAACATGGAACTACAATGTCTGTGTTGATGTTCAAGCACTTCAGTTGACTTAGTTGGCCAATACTCTCTCTGGAAGTTCATTTACTGTGTGTTCGGATGTCTGTATTGAAGCCCTTGTATTGGATTTGGTATTACCTAGCTAGCAATTCAGGCGTTCGGTTGTTTACTGAAACGAGCGGATGAAACGAACCTGATACAGAGCTGAAATTGCGTCCACGCGCGCAGCCCTCCCACAATACAGAGGTTTATATGCCTCCGATTTGGCTGGAATTCCCCTCGACCCGCAAAACGTATCGCTTGGCACACAGGCTCGACCGCGTGAGCAGCTTTTCCTCCCCTCGCGAGAAGCTTAGGCGGCGGCGGCGGCGGTAGGGTTCCCCACGCCCTGGCCCTCATCCCCTCTCCGGCGGCGGCGGATCTGCAAGCCCCCATGGCTGCTGCCCCTTTCCCTCCCCTGGAGCCACCTTTCCTCCCCCGCGCCCATCTTGTTGCCCGGCACCGCCATTGAACTCCTTCCCGCCGCCCATCTTGCTGCCCGGCGCCGCCCTGCATCTCGCCTATGTCGCTGGCTGCCGCTGATCCTCCATCTCTCCACCCATCCTGCTGCCAGGCGCGGCCCCCAATCCATCCATCTTCTGGCCGACGCAGACCCTCAAATCCCGCCCTTCTTCTTCTTCTCCTTCTCCTCTGCCATCTTCTTCCCCTTCCTCTTCCATCTTCTTCTTCTTCTTCCCCATCCCTGGACCCCTTCCTTCTCTTCTTTTCCTTGCCAAGCCAACCCCCTTCAAGTCTTCCTCTTCACTTGTTCCTATTCTTCCCCTGCTCTCCATTTTCGCACTAATTTACTAACCACAGATTCATGTTTTAATTATTGTTGTTGTTTGAGATTTAATATTGTTTCTATTGATGTGAATATTATTTGGTGTCATCATGCCTTTCTATAATATTTGTTCATTTTTATTGCTATATAATCATTCAATTATACTCACACATTGTACATAATTTGATTTGATGCATAAAACACAAAGCATGTGCAATTCCATAGTATGTCATCCGAACAGGATTTGGTATTGAGATTCCATGGCCCAATTCCAGGATCATCCAAACATGTGAATTCGTATTCATATTCATTACAGTTTCCACTCTGAATTGGAAATACAACCAATTCAATACGGGGCTCTCCAATACAGACATCCGAACACACTGTTATGCTATTTTCATCCAAGTCCAATACCAGCAAGAACTTCAGATGCCCTATTTCCTTTGGGAGCTCACTGATACCAATGCTCCCAAGTTTGAGGTGCCTCAAGTGAACAAACTTTCCAACATGCTCAAGATGATTAGGACTGTGCGAACCAGAGGGACCTTCCAAAGCTAGGACACGCAAAACTTCAAAGCATGAAAGTGATGGCAACATCGCAGCATTGCACATGGCATTAAGTGACCTTGCTTGTAATGTTGATGTGCTAGCCAGAGGTTGGACTATATGTTGAACAGCTAGATGACGGGCGTTGCAATGCGAAGTTGTATATTGCTCATCACTGTCCAATATAGTAATAAAATTTTCTTCCTTTGACAATAGACATATCATATCAAGAATCATGGCATGGACACGACACCCAGTTATGATGCAATTATATTCATCTCCCTCAACCGGCATTATCATGCTTTTGTTTACAAGCTCGTTGAAGTACCTCTCACCAATCTCGAATAGTCCTGCCACTGGTTCCTCATGGATAAAACCTTCGGCGACCCACTTCCATATCAAACTCTCTTTCTCAATCAGATGATCTTCAGGATATATGCTCAGATACAATAAGCAAGTCTTTAGGTGACAAGGTAGATCATAATAGCTAAATAAAAGTATTTTTCTCGTGTTCTCCACATCTTCGTTTTCTTCATTCCCAAAACCAATTGAAGTATATACCTTAGACCAAAACTCCACAGGTTTGCCGACAAGCAAACTAGCTATTGTGATTATAGCTAATGGTACACCACCACATTTATGTAAAATTTTATCTACCTCTGCTCGCAGATGATCAAGCCGTTTTATTTGACCATCAGATAATCTTCTATGAAATAAATCCTCGGATAAATCAGGAGAAAGTGGTTGCAACCTATATACTTCACCGGTCGTTGTGGCAACTTCGAGTATACGAGTAGTTGTAATTATTTTGATTCCACAATTATTATGCACCAAAGCGAGCTTGACTATTTTCCATGTTTCTATATCCCATATGTCATCAATAATGATTAAGTACCTGTCATTGACATTCATTCATAAATTAGTGAAACTATTTTGTATGGCGCCTAAGTATGTAAAATATCTAAAAAGAATAAGACGTATGAAAGTCAGCCTCCTCGTTATGGAATCTAAATTTGAAATAATTTAGTTAGGAATAAGGAAAACTGCATGAGACATATGCGAGTTTTATTTCATTTTATCATTGACAAATCAAATATCTCATATTAAAGAATTTTATGTATTACATATGTTTTATTGATGGTTATTTTACGAAGTTCTAAAATTTATATCATGGTAGAACGGTTGATGGTCACTAGCTATTGACCCAAATGATAGAAAAGAAGTTAAGGAAACATGACATTTTACTATATTTAAAAAAATTTGAACTAGCAGCATATTCTATTCAAACCCTTCTCTAATATATAATATCTCAGACAAAATTTATTGCTCGTCTCAAACTCACTTTTCTTATGTTTGGTGCTAATTTTATCATGTACTAACTTTATGAATTTGAAATTACATAATAGGATGGGTACCTTTTGTTCTCGAGTAATCCTCGGAGTTTGTTGATTAGCTCCCTTTTCATCCAATTCCAAGTTCTTTTGCCCAACAATTTCGAAGAGTATGTCGTTGAGAAGTTTCTTCACGCTAGGGTTCCGTCCTACCGGAACAAAAGCACTGCAATCAAACTGTGCTTGGCACTTACCGTACAATGCTTTGGCAAGAGTTGTCTTGCCAAGGCCTCCGAATCCAAAAACAGAGAATATCTGGAGTTGCTTGGACACATCACCGTCCTCGTTACTCAACTTCTTTGTTAGCTCATTCAGTGAATCATCAATGCCAACAAGCTCTTTCCGGTCCTTGTACAGAGCCGATAGGCGAGGGTCAACCATGAGTGGGCCTCAGCCTGGACGGCACGAGCGGGCTTTCCGGCCCGCTCGTGGCCCGTTTAGGACCGGCCCGTACGGTCCAGGCCCGGTAGGAAAATAGGCCGGTCCGAGCCCAGAAAAGGAGACCGAAAAAAATTCGGTCCGGTCCGGTCTTTAACCGGGCCGACCGAGCGGACCGATGGCGCAAGGCCCAGCAGTAGTCGCTAGGGGCCGATACGACGACGCTCTAGGGCAAAGGCCCCCTCTCCCCCAATTCCCCGATCCCCTTTCCTCCTGGCTGCAGAGGGAGGGAGCGCCGCCGCCGCCGGCCGCCGTTGCCATCGTCAACCACCACCTCCTCGTCTGCAGCTGTACGCGATGAAAGGAGGAGTGGAGGAGCCAAGGAGGGAGCGTCACGTCTGCACGGCTGCACTTGCTCGCCGTCGTCGACCGTCGCCGTCTCCACCTGCCCGTCTTCAACCACCTCCTCGCCTGTTAGCCGCCGTCGAGCACGAAGCTGGAGGACGCGGGGGACGGAGCTGCTGCACGTGCACCTGAAGTCCTGCATGTCGTTGCCGACAGTTTGTACTTGTTCCTTCTCTCTGAATTTTCTTCAGTTGGTAATTGTTCAGTCTCTCTGAACTTTCTTCAGTTGGTATTTGTTCAGTCTTCTTCAGTTCGACACCTTTCTGTGTTGTTTTTCTTACAAACTTGCTTATTTTTCGTCCATTTGAACCTCTTTTGCAACCTAATGATCTATACGTTCAAATTTGTTATCAAGAGAGTTCTAAAAAGGCTCCCAACGCACTCCCACGCACAAACTGTACTCGGTCCAATCGGTCCCTTCGGTCTGCACCGAGCTGAGGCGCAGCCGGTCCGGTCCTAGGAAACAGGACCGCATGTAAGCTCGGTCCGGTCCGGTCCGGGCCAGTTTCGGCCGGTTCAAAGGGAGGCTCGGTCAGGGACCGGACCGGCCCGGACCGCGTCCACCCTGAAGTGGGCCAGCTAGATTAGGAACCACATCATTGACCTTGTACCGGTCACGCCGGGCAGCCACCTTCTCGACACGGGCTTTGATCTCTGTAATATCGTCGCCGATGGCATGGCGTGCCATGAACTCGGTGAACAAGCCGCACATCTTCTTCTTGAGCCGTTTGAGCTTGCGCGGCTTGACGGCAGGTTTGGTACCCATGGCCTGCACCAGGAACTTATCGATGATATCCTCTATTTTGTATGAAAGGTCTCTCACCTCGTTTGCCCAGAGCTTGACTTGCTCATCTAGCTGGTCCCGTGGCACGTCCCCAACCTTGCGGAGGGCAACTGGCATGCTCTCCAGCTCTCGATTGAGATCTTTGACGTCTTCCTTGACTCTAGTCTGCAGTTTGTACTCCGCCTTGAGGAGTTGGCCGAGCTTGAGGATGAGGCTCCCCATGGCACCTGTTGCGTGGTCCATAGCTCGCTCTTAGCAGCTGGGTTTTTGGGTGTAAAAATGCTTCCTTTTCCTTTTGCGATGACATACGGGATGAGTGGCTAGCTAGACTCTTTATAGATAGGAATGGGACAGTGCAGACCACATGTGGATAAGCCAGCTAACCTAAATTTACGTGGATGCTGTGTAAGTGGCGACATTCCAAGACTATTGAACACGAAGTTTCTATATTTAAGAATATTTCATCCTGGGAAAATTCATGGTAGTTGCTGGAATTTGTGTGGACGCTATTTAAGGGCCTCTTTTGCTCAAAGGGCCTATTTTAACATCTAAATCACTGCCATATAACTTGACATATAACTTGTATTTATTTCTGAGGTATGTTCGCTGAGGGAACATCCAAACATTCAGTACAGACAACAAAGGCAGACCAAGTATTCAACGTCAATGTTCAACTTTCAGTACATATGACTATGCCACGTAATGGTCCTTCAACTTCTGAAGTATATTCGCTCAGGCAACATCTAAAGCGATATATACGGGGCCAATGATGGTGCTGAAGATGAGGTTACCGCAGGAACACAGAGACACCCTACCAAAAAGTGACACGCCAATTCGCATCCACGGGACCACAAGCGGACACCGATGGCTTCCGTAAAATTTACTCCTTTGGTTAGGAAGTTCAAGAAAAGTACCCTTCTAGTTTTTCGGAAATTCAGAATTGTGCACCATTTGCTTCAACTTCTTGAGTGTACACCTGGGAGAGATCAGCAAAATCAGCAGTCGTTAGGCTAGTATTAGCCATTCATCAGCGGCTAGTATCAACTTTCAACTGACTACGCCTTTCCTTAGAGCAACAATGACTTTCTCAGCAATGGAACCAAAGACAAGGTTACCGCGGGTACACAATGAGAGCACGGCGATGGGATAGTCAGGGCCCAAAAGCAACGGAGGAGAGCACAGTGACTAAACACCAACGCGCCTCCACAAGCGGGCACCGATGTCTGCTATACAGTTTACCCCTTGGCCCAAGATTTGAAATTCAGAAAGTGTATCTTTCTCTTTGCTTGGAAGTTTAGAAAGTCTACACCAAGCTCCGCAGCGCCTCCTATCAGCTATCTTTTGGAATGAAATTACCTGATTCGCAGCCACCTTTTGATTTCGTTTTTGGAGAGCTGGCGTGTACGTACGTAAGTTCTAGCTACTCAATAATGCAGCATACACTATGAACAGATATCTCCACACCTGTGTACTTAGATAACGTCTGCTGAAGACTGATGTTGTGGTGTATTAACGTCACCGCCTAATTTCTCACTCGCCGGTCACCGGAAGGTTAACCCACCTTAACTTTGTTTGTCTGTGGTAGGTAGGAGCCTAGGATCCTCTGATCTCTATTTTTGACTTTACGGTGCTGCATGTGTGCTAAGTGCTTGTCAATGGGTCCATGCATCTCAAAATGTCTTCCATATGTGAGGAATCTTTTTTTGTATAGTTGCTTGCAACTTGAAGATACTGACGTTTCACCAAGTTACAAATTTGATGGCTTGTGCAGACCAAGGTTGAATCAGGACTTCTTTGGCCAGCTGCAAGAAAAATCAACCATCTGAATTCCGAAAGTATAGTAGATAGAAAAAAGAAAAAAAATGATGTGACAGGAGTCACATCAATTTCGACGTTCGTAAGCACCAGTCTACGGTCCACCTGCTAGTTAGCTACAGATGGCTAGCTAGACTCTAACTTTCATATGCATTACTCTTTTCTAACATTTCTACGTCGTTGTCCGTGTTGTTTTCTTATGGTGCATGTTTTTGCCTTATGGTGACTTTCACCATCTCAGCCGTTGCCTCCCACCCCAGGGGCTCGAAAAATCACTGCCTGGGGACGACCCGGCGCTAAAAATCGGCTTGGAGGCGATCGGGTTCTCAACCGCCGCCCCCGGGTCGCCCCCAGACGCCCTTTTTTGAACTTTTTTGAAAACAAAATCGGTTAAAATTCGGCAAACAGAACATAACTTCGGTGTTCTACACTTTTTACATAGAAAACATGAAATTTACTAAAAAAATAAAGAGCCGCGACTACAGGTCGAAGAATTCGCTGAACGAGGCAATGACGCCGTCGTCACCGCCGTCATCGTCGTCCTTCCACTTCTTCATGCTACTGAACCCCTGCCCGGGGTCGCCCAGGCGGACAGGGTTGGCCGGTGGTGGCGCGTCGTCGTCACTGTCTTCAAGCACGATGACGCCCCCTTCGTCGCTCCCACGGCGGCGCGCGGTGATCTCTGCCAGGGCGCGGTGCTGGCGGTCCAACTCCAGCCGCGCCCAATCTTCCCCGCCCACTTCATGACCGTGTGTAGGATCGAAAGTATGTCTAGAGGGGGGTGATTAGACTACTTGACCAAATAAAAACTTAACCTTTTTCCAATTTAGTTCTTGACAGATTTTAACAACTTAGCACAAGTCAAGCAATCTTAACACAATTCAAGCAAGCATGCGATGAGTATATAAGCAGCGGAAAGTAAAGCATGCAACTTGCAAGAATGTAAATTGAAGGGTTTGGAGAGTGCAAACGCAATACGAGACACGGATGTTTTTGTCGTGGTTCCGATAGGTGGTGCTATCGTACATCCACGTTGATGGAGACTTCAACCCACGAAGGGTAACGGCTACGCGAGTCCACGGACGGCTCCACCCACGAAGGCTCCACGAAGAAGCAACCTTGTCTATCCCACCATGGCCATCGCCCACGAAGGACTTGCCTCACTAGGGTAGATCTTCACGAAGTAGGCGATCTCCTTGCCCTTACAAACTTCTTGGTTCAACTCCACAATCTTGTCGAGGCTCCCAAGTGACGCCTAACCAATCTAGGAGACACCACTCTCCAAATGGTAATAGATGGTGTGTTGATGATGAACTCCTTGCTCTTGTGCTTGGAACGATAGTCTCCCCAACACTCAACTCACTCTCATAGGATTAGATTTGGTGGAAAGCTGATTTGAGTGAAAATCAACTTGGGGAAGGCTAGAGATCAAGATTCATATGGTAGGAATGGAATATCTTGGTCTCAACACATGAGTAGGTGGCTCTCTCTCAAAAAATGAATAATGGAAGTGTAGGCACGTTCTGATAGCTTCCATCACGAGTGAGGAGAGGGTGGAGGGGTATATATAGCCTCCACACAAAATCTAACCGTTATATACATTATACCAAACTCGGTGGGACCGAATTAGAAAAACTCGGTCGGATCGATTCAATACATATGTGACCATTAGGCAATTTCGGTGGGACCGACTAGTCATCTCGGTGGGACCGATGTCATTAGGGTTAGGGCATAACGTAATCTCGGTTGGACCAATTACTCAAACTCAGTTGGACCGACTTTGGTAATAATCTAACCAGAGAGTTAGTCAGGCAAACTCGGTGGAACCGATTCGCTCGTCTCGGTGGGACCGAAGCGTTACGAAAAGGAAACAGAGAGTTTGCATTGCAGACTCGATGGGACCGATCGCTCATTTCGGTTGGACCAAAATGTTACGAAGGGAAACAGAGAGTTTGCAATCCCATCTCGGTGAGACCGAGATCCCTATTGGTGAGACCGAAAAGACTAGGGTTTCTGGTAGTGGCTATGTCAACAGAACTCGATGGCGCCGGATGGAGCAAATCGGTAGGGCCGAGTTTGACTTTTGGTTTGGACATATGTGGATATGAGAAAGTGGTTGAGGGCTTTTGGAGCATATCACTAAGCATTTTGAGCAAGCAAGCCATTAAGCAACACCTCATCCTCTTTTAATAGTATTGGCTTTCCTATAGACTCAATGTGATCTTGGACCACTAAAATGGAAAATGTAGAGTCTTGGACTTTTAAGCTTGAGCCAATCTTTTGTCCTTAGCATTTTGAGGGGTCCACACTCCTTGTCCATGTCATGCCAATCATTGAACTTTCCTGAAATATTTATCTTGAAATGCCGTTAGTTTAATGAGCTATATGTTGTAAATAATTACCAAAACCACCCAGGGATAGTTGCACTTTGAATCTCCCCCTTTTTGGTAATTGATGACAACATATAGATCAAAGCTTTGACAAATGATAATAAGATTGAAATACATTGTCGCTTTGAGAGGTATGTGACAAAAAAGAGCTCCCCCTAAATTTGTGCATTTATTAAAAATTTGCTTTGGACTGCAAATGCACAATGTGTTACGATCATGAGTCACTCTTCCATGTCACATACATCTTGGTGGAGCGCTCAAAATGATAATAATTGAACACATGCACTCATCACCAAGCAAAGTGAATGACCATAAATGGATATGAAGGATAATATCATTCAAGCACACAATAAAGGCAGCATATGATCAAACACATGATCATCCAAGTATCTCACAAAAGGCATAGTCCATAAAGTATCAAGCAAACACACAATAAAGTTCAAGCAAATAAAGCGCAAAGAGAGACAAAAAAAAGCAACACTCTCTCTCTCGAAGATTATGATCTATACATATTTCTCCCCCTTTGGCAACAAGTTACCAAAAAGTCAAAAATATGCATAGTGCTATGCATCTCTCAGGCTTGGTCTTCATGAGATGGTGTAGAGATGACTCCAAGTACGAAAGCTTCTGTTGAAGTAGCTGGAGCCGTGGAGCTGAAGTTGGAGCTGGTGGCACTGAAGCTGTGGCTGCTGGTGCAGATGTAATAGCCCTTATATCTGGAACAGGCACTGCAGCAGACCTCTGACTCCTGGGCACTCTGGTGAAAGCATCGGTAGCAGACTTGCCCTTCTTCTCCTCCACTTCCTCCTGAAGTTGCTCAACCACTGACTGAATCTCAGTTACCTTGACATCAAGATCATAGAATTTCTGCTCAATGAGCCTATCCAAGCTCTCCTGATTTTGAGTCAGGGTGGCCAAGCCCTTCTCAATCCTCAAGGTGGATTGGATCAGATATCCAAGCTGATCTTGCTTGCTCTTCGAGAACACCTCAGATGCCTCTTCAGCTGTTGGCATCCTTGCAACTTTCTCTGCCCTTGCTTTCTCTCTCTTCTCATGTGCTTGCACTGAGGAAGGGTCTTCCTCATTCATAACAACAGTGTTATCCTCAAAGTTTGGCCTGAGGGGTAGATGCTCTTTATCCAACAGATATGTGCCTGTGCCCATCTTGGAGTTGATAAGCATCTGAATTTGTGGAGCATACCCACAAGACCTCTTCTGATTTGCAGTTGTTCTCTTGATTGTCTCAACAATCAAACTCGCCACTTTGAACTTTTGAGGGACAATAAATATATGTAACAAGTTGATGGAGTGTCCTCTGATCATTCTGTGATCTCCTAATTTTGGCAAAAGAGTGTGCCTTAGAATGGTATTGATAGTAGGCAGCCCTGACAGTAAGTGCTTCACTGAGCCAAACTTGTGAGTCTCAAGGTCTGCATCAGGAATCTCCTTGTACATGCTAGCCATTGAGTTATGATCCTTTTTCTTCTTGGTATAGACATCCAAGTCATCTTCATGAGCATCTGGAGCATTAATCAATCTAGCCCACTCATCAGCTGTTGATTGGTACCTTGTACCCTCTGACATCCATACAATTCTGCCATCTGGATAGAAATGAGCAGTTGAGTAGAATTGCATGATCAGCTCATCATTTCACTTTGTGAGCTTCTGGCCAACAAATTTGTCAACCTCACAGTCTTTGAAGCTGTCCAAGACACCTGGAAAGTGATCTTCATTCTCTCTGTTCCAGTCAACCCATATTATGTCACACACTATGGGCTTCTTGTCAAGCAAAACAGTTTCATAGAAATCCTGTTGTTCCTTTGTATGGAACATGTAATCCACTTCAGTTCTCCTTCTTACAACATATGGGTCATTCTTTCTCCATAGTCTTAAACCTGCATCCTTTCTGAGTTTCATGTCCTCTGCAACAGGATGTGCATCATTATGATCTGGAATCTTTGGCTTGAGCTTCCTTAGCACTTGGGCTTCATCTTCTTCCTCTTCCACTTCAGGCACTAGGGCCTTGTTCTTTTCCTCAGCAGGTATATTCCTTGTACTCCTCTTGGGTGCAGACTTTGTGCCTGGAGCAGCAGCTTTGGGAGCAAGTTTGGGCTTAGGAGCAACCCCTAACTTTATAGCATCTCCCATGAGCTTCTAAGCCTTAGGAGCTAGAGAAGCATCCTCTTCCTCTTCATCTTCCTCGGAGTCTCTCATCATGGAGGGTTGCCGAATAATCCTGACAGTGGTCTTCTTGACCCTCTCTTTCCTCTTCTTCTTTCCATCTGCAGCAGCCTCTCCTCCAGTTGACTTGGAAGTTTCATGAGTGGAGGCTCTGGCCTTTGACATAGGAACTCTCTTGGCAGGTGCTTTCTTGTTCATGCCTGGCTTAGTTGATGCAACTGTGCCAAAATATTTCTTCACCACTTTCTTCTTGGATGTGGCCTCATCCTCAGCTACAATGTAGTCCTCATCCTCTGAATTAGATGTTCTCTTCTTCCTTGCTCTAGTAGCTGCCTTGGGCAAGTTACTAGGTGTGCTCCTGCTGCCCTCATCATAGCTGCTGGAGGGGCTAGTGCCCTCACTCAACTGTGCTTGCTGTTCAGACTTGTTCTGGCTGTCACTTTGGTCAGACATCTTGCAGGCAAACTGTCAGCAGACCCTATGAATAGGTTGTAGATGAGGTAGAGTAGATGAGCATCACAAAGTACAGAGGTTTTGCAAATCAAATTGAGTCAAAAACTTAGTTTTAGTTCTCTATAGAAATGATCTCGGAGCTACCGAATTGACAAACTCGGTGATATCGAAGCAACACTTGGAACCGAAACTAGTAAACTCGGTTGGGCCGAGTCACAGTTCGGTGCCACCGAGATTGCTAGGGTTTCACAGAATCCTGAACTCGGTCACGCCGATTTGCATGTTTCGGTCAGACCGAAAAGCGCATGTGCAATGGCCTAAGCCAAATTGGTGAGACCGATTTCTACATTTCGGTCGGTCCGAGATGAGTTCTGCGGAGAGCTAACCCTAAAATTTTCGAATCAAACTAGACTTAAGGATGACTTAGTTGGATAGATTAGTATCATTCATGGCAAGAAGCATGGCATTGTCCTTGTGCTAGGAATCGGAGTGAAAAAGACAACACAAGGGGTTGAACACATACCCTAGAGTGGTGGGTGTTCGCTATGGCGGCGACGGTGGAGCAGATTTCGTCGATGGCGGCAGATTCCAACGGCGGGAGGTCGTTGGCGGCGAGAAGACAATCTGGAGACCCGGGGAAGCAGAGCAGGACACGCGCGGGCTGAGAAGATTTGAAGTAATTTCCAAAATCTCACCCGTGGGTATATATATCCCCACTCTATCGGTGTGACCGAGTGGAACAACTCGGTGGCACCTAGATTGCAGAATCGCAAGCGGTTGCTGCAACTCGGTGTGACCGAAGTGTTCATAGCGGTTGCACCGAGATGAAAAGCTAGATCAACTTAGTGAACTCAGTGTGACCAAAATGGATTTCTCGGTCAGACCGAAATGCACAAAGAGGTTTTGGAAGTTTAAGTCTATGACAAATTGGGGATTCCGAGTGCTCCTCACACAGAGTGGTTTGAATCTGACTTGATCAAACTTTGTGATGTAGCATGAGTAGAGTTTGAGATGAGAAAAGCATAGATAGCTAGAGAAGGTTCTTAGGCATTCTTGTCCATCCACTTGGCAAAAGATAAAAAATACCAAACAATCAAAACAACAAGTGGATGTCCTTGAATGGATAAAATATGCAAACGACATGCTCACGCAATAAAATGGCAAATGAAATATGTGACNCGGCGGGAGGTCGTTGGCGGCGAGAAGACAATCTGGAGACCCGGGGAAGCAGAGCAGGACACGCGCGGGCTGAGAAGATTTGAAGTAATTTCCAAAATCTCACCCGTGGGTATATATATCCCCACTCTATCGGTGTGACCGAGTGGAACAACTCGGTGGCACCTAGATTGCAGAATCGCAAGCGGTTGCTGCAACTCGGTGTGACCGAAGTGTTCATAGCGGTTGCACCGAGATGAAAAGCTAGATCAACTTAGTGAACTCAGTGTGACCAAAATGGATTTCTCGGTCAGACCGAAATGCACAAAGAGGTTTTGGAAGTTTAAGTCTATGACAAATTGGGGATTCCGAGTGCTCCTCACACAGAGTGGTTTGAATCTGACTTGATCAAACTTTGTGATGTAGCATGAGTAGAGTTTGAGATGAGAAAAGCATAGATAGCTAGAGAAGGTTCTTAGGCATTCTTGTCCATCCACTTGGCAAAAGATAAAAAATACCAAACAATCAAAACAACAAGTGGATGTCCTTGAATGGATAAAATATGCAAACGACATGCTCACGCAATAAAATGGCAAATGAAATATGTGACAAAGCATGCACAACCAATACTAGCATCTATTAGACAATTGGCGATGACTAGGTCATCTATATATGAGTATATTGACTTAGGAGTCAAATGAAAACATTTGATCATAGGTCATACTCATCGTTTAAGCACAAGTGGGGTTACCACTTTTACATTAAGTATTGTTGTGTTCACACCATTGGAGTTGCTATAGCTCAATTCTTTTGAGTAAAGCTCCCCCTAGATGTGAGATCACCCCTTAAGAGGGATGAACTAACCTTGGGTTTTGTCGATGATGACTTCATGTAGATGTTGAAGATGTGGATGCTCAATGTTGTTGTAGATCATATGGAGCAATCCATTGGAGTGAGTTTCACTTTCAATACCAACACGGTTTAGTCCCACAAGGAACAAACAAGGATATTCATAGACATAGAGTGATGCACACACAAGGTGATGTCCATGAAAGCATTATGTTACCTTGTTCCTTGTCTTACCAACAAGAGGGTTTATGACTCCTTGAACTAGTGCAAGATGTGAAAGTTGATTGCACTTTTCCTTGCCAAAATGATGTGAGTGAAGAATGTTGGCAGAGTCACCCTCAAGAACTCTCTAGTTCTTCTTTGGGATCCACATCATCTTGATGGGAATCCTTGGGGTAGTAGTGGAACTTGATGAAGTAGAGCTTGATGTAGTGTTGGGAACCCACTTGACCAAGGCCTTGGGAGTTTCTTCAAATGCATCAATCTCCTCTTGAAGCTTGTCCTTGCCTTTTTGCTTGTGGTCTTGTGGTGGAAGATCATCTTGAGCTTGTGTCCCTTGGAAAGAAGTAGGATCATACTTCTCTTGTTGGGGAACAAACTTCGTCTTGGGGTATTGATCTTCTTCCACTCAACTCCATTGGCATTGAACTTTCGTTCAAAACCAACACCTTGATTCTTCTGGTGCCTTCCTTGCTTGCATACAATTTATTAGAATTGCTTACTCCCGGCAAGACTTTTGTAGACACCCTTCTCTATAACTCCCTTCAATAAACTATTTTCTAGCTCAAGTGTAACTTGGCTAAGAGAATCATTAGTGGAATCAAGAGAACTACTAGAAGCAATAACATTGGATTTAGCATGATTATTGCTACTACTAGTAGAAGAATATTTCTTACTCTTGTTGCTAGATTTTACTTGTGGCATGTAAGTAGATAAGAGTAAACGCTTGGCAATGTAAGAAGAACTTTTCTTGCGAAGATCATCACTGATTTCCTTTAAAAACTCATGCTCTTGCTCAAGGTTGAGCTTCTCAAAGCGTAACTTCTCACGAGTCTTTAAAAGTTCTCGATGATCTTCCAAGGTAGTTTCATGACCTAACTTAAGAGTGTTTAGTTCTTTAGTTAGACACTCAATTTACTCCTTATCATTGTCATTCGTTTTATCTTCATTAGCATAATTAATTGACGTTTCATCATAGAATTCATCACTAGAGTTGTCAACAACTAAATCATCATCAACTAACAAGTCATCTTCATCACTATTGAAATCAACATACTTGGGGTGTGATACCTTTGGGCCTTTAGCCATGAAGCATCTTCCAATTCCTTCATTTGGTGAACCAAATATGTCGTAGGAGTTGGTTGACACAAGTGCTAGACCGACAACACCTTCATCTTGAATATATTCGGAGTCGGAGTGATAGCTTCTCTCGGTGTGATGGTCGGAGTCGGAACCAGATACCCATTCACCAACATGAGCTTGATGTCTTAGCTTTGTGTAGCTCTGATGATTTGTCCTTCCTTTCCAAATCCTTGCTTCTCCGGGAGGTTTTCGTTCATAACGATCATCTCTACTCCTCCTTTCTCTTGGTGGTGATTCTTCTCTTCTACTTCTCCTTTTGGGTGAATCTTCTCTCCTTTTGTAAGGAGCTGTACACTCATTGGAATAGTGTACGGGTCTTCCACAATTGTAGCAATTACGTTCACGACTCAAATATCTTTTGTCATTGTAGGACCTTGACTTGGAGCTTCTTTCCTTGCTTCTACTCTTGTAGAACTTGTTGAAGTTTTTCACCATTAAGCTCAATTCCTCGTTGAAGGTTTGTTTCTCACTTGATGATGTGGGATAATCACATGAGGCTTGTAAGCACCACTAGACTTGTTGTGAAGCTCGTCCTTATCCTTGAGTGACATCTCATGAGCAACAATTCTTCCAATGAGTTCTGTTGGCTTGAGATCTTTGTAGTTGGGCATCATTTGGATCAATGTGCACAAGGTACCATATTTTCCATCCAAGGCTCTTAGGATCTTCTTGAAGATGAATTTGTCGATCATCTCTTCACTTCCTAAGCCGGCAATCTCATTTGTAATGAGAGAAAGCCTAGAGTACTTCAGCGACTCCTTCACCATCCTTCATTTTGAACTTGTCAAGTTGACTTTGAAGCACATCCAATTTGGATTCCTTGACGGAGTCGGTACCTTCGTGCATGTTAATCAAAGTATCCCAAATTTCCTTTGCATTCTCAAGGCGGCTGATTTTGTTGAATTCTTCGGGGCACAATCCGTTGAAGAGGATATCACAAGCTTGACCGTTGCATTGCAGCATCTTCAACTCTTCCGCGGTAGCTTCACGGTTCGGTTCTCTCCCATCGAAGAATTCACCTTGCAAGCCAATACACACAATAGCCCAAACAGTGGGGTTATGTCCAAGAATATGCATTTTCATCTTATGCTTCCAACTAGCAAAATTTGTACCATCAAAGTAAGAACCTCTACGGTGGTAATTTCCCTCGCTAGACGCCATACTCTCCTAGGTTGTGAAACCAAGGCTATGATCACCAGAAGCTATGGAAATCAAGTCAAATGGAGACCAAAGCTCTGATACTAATTGTAGGATCGGAAGTATGTCTAGAGGGGGGGTGATTAGACTACTTGACCAAATAAACACTTAACCTTTTCCCAATTTTAGTTCTTGGCAGATTTTAACAACTTAGCATAAGTCAAGCAATCTTAACACAATTAAAGAAAGCATGCAATGAGTATATAAGAAGCGGAAAGTAAAGCATACAACTTGCAAGAATCTAAAGGGAAGGGTTTGGAGAGTGCAAACACAATAGGAGACACGGATGTTTTTGTCGTGGTTCCGATAGGTGGTGCTATCGTACATCCACGTGGATGGAGACTTCAACCCACGAAGGGTAACGGTTGCGCGAGTCCATGGAGGGCTCCACCCATGAAGGGTCCACGAAGAAGCAACCTTGTCTATCCCACCATGGCCATTGCCCACGAAGGATTTGCCTCACTAGGGTAGATCTTCATGAAGTAGGCAATCTCCTTGCCCTTACAAACTCCTTGGTTCAACTCCACAATCTTGTCGGAGGCTCCCAAGTGACACCTAACCAATCTAGGAGACACCACTCTCCAAAAGGTAATAGATGGTGTGTTGATGATGAACTCCTTGCTCTTGTTCTTCGAATGATAGTCTCCCCAACACTCAACTCACTCTCATAGGATTGGATTTGGTGGAAAGCTGATTTGAGTGAAAATCAACTTGGGGAAGGCTAGAGATCAAGATTCATATGGTAGGAATGGAATATCTTGGTCTCAACACATGAGTAGGTGGCTCTCTCTCAAAAAAATGAATAATGGAAGTGTAGGCACATCCTGATAGCTTCCATCACGAGTGAGGATAGGGTGTAGGGGTATATATAGCCTCCACACAAAATCTAACGATTACACACATTATACCAAACTCGGTGGGACCGAATCAGAAAAACTTGGTCGGACCAATTCAATACATATGTGACCGTTAGGCAATTTCGGTGGGACCGACTTGTCATCTCGGTGGGACTGATGTCATTAGGGTTAGGGCATAACGTAATATCGGTTGGACCAATTACTCGAACTCGGTTGGGCCGACTTTGCTAATAAGCTAACAGAGAGTTGGTAAGGCAAACTCGGTGGGACCGATTCGCTCGTCTTGGTGGGACCGAAGCGTTACAAAAAGAAAACAGAGAGTTTGCATTGTAGACTCGGTGGGACCGATCGCTCAATTTGGTTGGACCGAAATGTTACGAAGGGAAACAGAGAGTTTGCAATCCCATCTCGGTGAGACCGAGATCCCTATCGGTGAGACCGAAAAGACTAGGTTTTCTGGCAGTGGCTATGTCAACAGAACTCGGTGGCGCCGGATGGATCAAATCGGTAGGGCCGAGTTTTACTTTTGGTTTGGACATATGTGGATATGAGAAAGTGGTTGAGGGCTTTTGGAGCATATCACTAAGCATTTTGAGCAAGCAAGCCATTAAGCAACACCTCATCCTCTTTTAATAGTATTGGCTTTCCTATAGACTCAATGTGATCTTGGATCACTAAA